>CM053597.1:230359109-230408192 GCA_028646575.1 Pseudocheirus occidentalis
TGTGTGTGTGTGTGTGTGTGTGTTAAGTGTCTGAGGCCGGATTCGAACTCAGGTACTCCTGACTCCAGGACCGGTGCTCTATTCACTGCGCCACCTAGCTGCCCTCTAGGGGCAGAATTTTAACTCAGGGCTTCTTGACTTCCAAGTCCAGTGCTCTATATCCATTGCACCACCTAGCTTACTCAAGGTAAGACCTCTCCTGATGTATTAAGATCATGAGTATATTAACAAATCATCCAAGAACACCTTTGGGTCTTTTCTGATTTGGAATATCCAGTATCTTAAACTTTTACATTAAGAAATTTGATTGAAGGGTGTGTGCATGTGTATATGTATGTGTTTTAATGAAGCTGATTCTGGAGAGCACTGGGAATATATCAGACAGACCACCTAAGGTCTCTGGATCCCTAATGCAAAGTGTTTTGCCCATTTCCTTGGACTTCATAGCCTACTCTTTTCCTTGAAGTATCCTGCAAAGTACAGATACACTGTACTTAAGTCCAGTACACTGGACTTAAGAATGCTTGACTGTGGTATTGTGATAAATGCTGTTACAATTTTCCCCCCAAAGTCATTGTAATTCTGCATCTACTCCAATATTCAAAAAGCATCTCTAGTAAGAAGGCAAAGGCCCAGAAGTAGGACTGTTTGAGTGACTAACAGATGACCCAGTGCCTGGCACATATTAGGCACCTGAGGAAATCTGTATGAACAGTCACCATCCTGTGCGCACTGTTTGACTTGGCTGTCCTGCTCTGTTGGCCAGGAGATGGCAAAGGAAAAGAAGGCCAGTGGTGCTGGGAGGCTGCAAGCAGTGGAGGGAAAGAGTAGGAAGGCAGAGAGATGGCGAGTGCTCCTAGTGGGCGTGTAAAATGCTCATTTGCGGTATATTTATAAAAACAACTCAGGGGTGGTTCTGCCAATTTGTACACCCAATAGGGACTGAAAATTCAGTGATGCTTATTTTATTAAAACTGTCCAGATTTTCAAGTTTCATACTTTAAAGACTGAAAATTTGAATTGTCTGAGGGAAGCCAATGCTAGTGAAATTCAGGTGACCAAAAAAGTGAAAGTTTAATCTCGGCCATTATTTTTCCTTTTATTTGCTTCCCCCCCCACACTCTGAACTGTCAACTGGGCATTTTTAACACGACTTTTTTCAGTTGAAGTTCAACAGGAGCTTAAGTAATTAAATAGTTGTGTCTTGATGGGCATTGGGTTGGCCCTCTGGGCCAGCCCAGTGATAGGGCAGGGCACTCCCATCTTTTCTGTGCAAAGTAACACCTCACTGTACTTAATTACACCCATGTTCAGTGCACCTCAAGTGAATAACTTTTTGGGTCGCTGCTCATTGCTAGCCACTGTTATGTCACTGGGGCCTGGAAGGTTACAGATGGCAACCACAGGCTGCATGTATAATGCCATGGGGATGATACAGAGAGAGAGACCAAAAAGTTTGGAAAATGTATATTCTGTGTGAATGCAGAGTTTGGTGGCCAGTTTCCCTCCTGTATGCCACTGTTCTTGGGGGAGGAAAAATCTGTTTAAGAATAAACCCTAACCTTGAAACATACAAACAGAATACTTTGTATACCAGATAGCTCTGTTGCAGGTTTGGGAATATATGTTGGTGATTGAAACAAATATTTCTCTGGAATGAGAAAGTCCAGTCAAATCATGCTAGTCTTTGTATCCAAGAATATGCCAGGAGCAGGGCGGGGTGGCACGGTGGGTGGCACTCAGGTGGGCAGACTTGGGCATAGTAGGGCCTTGTACTAAATTATGACTCTGAAGTTGTGTGATCCTGTGTAAGTCATTGGAACTCCCTGAGACCCAGTTAGCTCCTCTGTAAATGGAGCCCAAACTTTGACTCTGCACTGCAGAATGAGGCAGGGATGGGGAAAATGAATTATTGCTGAGGGGGTAGAGGGAATAGAGAGAAAGGCAGTTTGCCAGAATAGGAAAGAAGCTCTGTTTTACAAATGTGGAAACTACTCTAGTGGCCAAGAGTGGGCTAGTCAGAGAAGCCCTGGTGATTGGAAATGAGTAGATTTATTGAAGCCTTCAGAAGTCTGAATATAAAAGGAAAAGAGGATTGAAGATAAACTTGAAAGGTGTAAGCTGTCTTTGGAAATGGGAGCTCATAAAAACCAGAAAGTTCACTTTCAGGAAGGCCAAAATAGTCCCTGCCCTCAAGGAGTTTACAATTTTTACAGGGAAGACTACTTGCAAACAAACCTATACCAAGCATGTGATGTACAGGCTAAGTAGGAAATAATAAATAGAGGGAACAGCCTGGAATCCAAAGGGGCTGGAGAAGGCTTCCTTTACAAAGCTAAATTTTAGTTGGGAGCCTAGAAAATAGACTCTTGTACTTAAAGGAAGCCAAGGTCACTGGGCTGAAGTGAAGAGTACATGGAGAGGAATAAGGTAAGAGGACTGGAAAGGTTGGATGGGGACTGGATTAGGAAAGGCTTTGAATGCCAGATTGAGGATTTTGTGTTTGATCCTGCAGGTAATAGATAGGGAACCACTGGTATGTGTGACATGATTGAACTTGTCCTTTCAGAAAGTTACTCTGGGGACTGAATAGAGGATGATTTGGAGTAGGGAGAGACTTGAGGCAGGTAGACCCACCAGTTGGTTACTGTATTAATCCAGGCCTGATAATAAGAGTCTGGATGGAGGGTGGGGATGGGGTGGCCTTGTTAGAAGGAGAGGAGGGGGAGATTCTGCAAAGGGGAAATCAGCAGGCCTTGGCAATAGCTTGGATATGGGGGTGAAGGAAGAAGGGTGGTCACCAGCTAAAAATTCAAGAGGGGTTAGAGGATAGCCACTGGACAGTAAAGGCAGTGGATTATAAAGTTAACATTGACTTAGCCATTAGAGGTCCTAGAATTTGAGTTAGAAGAGATCAGATAATCTCTCATTTTTTCTGATGAGGAAACTGAGGCCCTGGGAAGGAAAAATTATTTGTTCAGGGTCACCCACATAGCGAATTGAATTAGTCTGTCTGATACAGAATCCAAGTTCTCCTTCCTGGACACTCACTAACATCAACCTTTTGCCATATCTTCAGCAGCAGAATAAGAAGAAAGGGTGCTGAAATAATGGTTCAGTTTGGGCTGTTTTCACTTTTACCCTAGATGACAAGATTTCAAATCAAAATACTGAGTGTAAAAATATATATTAACCTTATTATCCTAAAAACCCTGGCCGAGGGAGGGGCAGCCTAGTGGCAGAGTGCCCTGGATGAGCAAAGGCAGCAGCCACTCCCCACCCCCAATACTCTCTTCCCCAGAGCTGAAGAGCCATAACACGAAGAGTGTCTCCCCTCAGCAACTTAGCATGCTCTGGAAATCATACTGATCTTCTAACCTCCTCAACAGAAAAATTTGCATAATCTTCATATTACCCCTGTAAAGGAAACACATGGGGGGGGGGAGTGGAAAGAAGATTGACGAAAATGACTGAAGTGACCAAAATTAAATCCAGCTATCTACATTTCTAGTCTAGTAGCCACTGTCATTTGGATTTGAAAGAAAAAAAACTATATAGATAACTCACATATTGTGATGGTCAGGTAGACCAAGAAACACTAGCTTGGAAATCATTAAGAATTATATAATATCAAACTGTAGAAAACAGGAAAGGAGAAAGACAGAAACTATTTTGAAGGGGATGGCACTAAAGTCAGGAAGATGGGAGTTCAAATCCTGCCTCAGACACTTAGTTGTGATATGAGCTTAACTAACTCTTCCAACCTCAATTTCTTCATCTGTAAAATGGGGAATAACTCCCATTTCACAGGGCTGTTGTGAGGAATAAATAAGGTAACAGGTAAAGCATGTTGCAAATCTAAGGAAATGGTTGGAATACATCGAATAGATACACATTGTGGCAACTAAAGATACAAGTGAAGTATTATGTACTATATAGGAAAAAAGCCAGAGAATAATGGATTCCAACGTTTAAATGTGAGAAGCAGCCTGCACATTTTATATAATTTTAGCATAAAACTGGCTGTCAGAACCTTCTTATTGCATGGGCTCCAAAATTAAGAGATGTCAAAAAAAAAATAAAAACATAAAGGCTGCTTCCATCATCCATAAATATTTATCAGATAACTAAACTCTTCTCCAAGGGTGAGAAAGAAACAAAGCAAAATGGTGACTACTTTGTACCCCATGAGCTCCAGTCAGCTCAAACTCCATTCCACTGCTCTAAGCCAAACTCTCATTTTCCCAACTCTGTTGTTAATACAGGATCAAGAAAATTTTAGTACTCAACTAAGGCAGTAACCCAAGATAGACTAGATAACTTTTTTTTTTGTCTTTTTGGAGGGGGGAAGGCAGGGCAATTGGGGTTAAGTGACTTGCCCAAGATCATAGGGCTAGTTTTTTGTGTTAAGTATCTGAGGCTGGATTTGAACTTGGGTCCTCCTAACTCCAGGGCCAGTGTTCTATTCACTGCCACCTAGCTGCCCTAGCAACCCAAGATGGGAAATACAGTTCAACCTTTCAACTCCAAGAGCTCTTTGAGACGTACTTGGTCTTGCCTACGTAGAAGCATACCTTTCATAATATGCCACCAAGTTTTGGGTAACATTTCCTTCTTTTGAACAGAAGAAAATGCATTTAGACTTATTTCTTTTGTTTACATTCCTGATTTTTACTCTTGCCATTTCATCTGTTCTTTTCAGATTACTAGTAAAATAAATCAATGTTTCTTTTCTTCTTTAACATTGTAATGATAGGGGGCGGCTAGGTGGCGCAGTGAATAGAGCACCGGCCCTGGAGTCAGGAGTACCTGAGTTCAAATCCGGCCTCAGACACTTAACACAAAAAAAAACTAGCCGTGTGACCTTGGGCAAGTTACTTAACCCCAACTGCCCTCCAAAAAAAAAAAACAACAACAAAAAAACATTGTAATGATAGAATGGAAGGCAACTGGCCATATTTCCAAATTATTTAGTTGATTGTACTTAGAATACTTAATTTGTGTAGAAAAATTCTTTATGCTTAATTATGATTTTGTAAAAATTGAGGGAGTTGTTTTGGCTCCATCTGTGATATGCAATAAGTACATTAATGTAAAGTGTACCTTAGAGCATTCAACAGGTAACTGAGTTCATACCAAGTACAAGCAAGCCCCTGAGTTTGAGTGCCTTGGTATATGTTTTAACTGGTGATCAGATCTTAATACTAACACAGTAAGATGCTTTAAGACACTGGTCATTGTCTTCACTGTGACTTTTCTACTTGTATAGAAAAACTTAACTACCCTTGGATTTATTGAGCTTATTAGCTGTGGATATTATATTACCACTGTTTGGTAAATATACCATTATAGCCCTTCTTTCCCTCCCTCACCCCATTAGGGTGTTTGTGTGTGCACATTCCAGACCTTGAAGGTCTCTGTCTAGGGGTCTAGTATAGTTCTGTCTACCTCTGCAGTATTGGGGAGCCTATCCTGTGACCCATTTTGTTTTCTCTTTAGACACATCCTGGATCATCTCCCTTACATGCTACTTCTTGTGGTTAGGTCAGCTATCAGTGGAAATAATGATACAGCTTACTTATGCCCACTTTGAGTCTCTTTAGGGCAGCTGCCATTTTGGTTGTTGCAAAATATTCAATACTCAGAGCCATCTAGCATCATCAGCAGAACATTGGTGCTAAAAAGCTGTGGTTTTTAGGGTCAGCCCACTTAGTAAGGTAGGTCTGGAGAGGATCAGTTCCTGGACTTATCTATACCTAATAAACTTTTTCAGCTTGATAAGAACAGGCTGAGCTTGTGTATGGTCTTTGAGTCAATGGTTACCTCTCTACCAAACTGAGGCAACTGCAGAGGATTGTAATAGATAAACAATATTGATGAGTTTCTTGTCTCCTGCTCAAATACAGTGAAATGTTTACAATAACTTTAAGCAATTTAAATTAAACTAGTTGAATTCAAAAATTTCTATTTTAGTTATGCTCTTTAAGTTAAAAACAACTTGTTTCTTTAATTTCTAATATCAGTATCCCTGATTTGTCTTTTTCTAATGATATTGGAAATTGTAAATGATTAAATACATCCTAGAGTTAGGTGCTTGAGAGCTGCAGTTCTAATGTGAAATTTTGAGTCATTGCTGATTTCTTAAACCAGTTTTGATATTGTAGATTGATGAGCTCCATGATAGAAGACTGACCACAGTGATCACAACCTGCCCATATATGCCTATGCACGTTCTACAGGGCCTCCTCCTAAAAGTGCAGCGGGTCTTAGACAATCCTGGTGGGATTGTCTAGGCTTAGCTGTAGCTCACTTTTCCAGGTCATAGGTAATTTTCAAACCTTTTATGCTGTTTCCTGGTGCTCATTTGTTTCTTGGAAATAAACCTTGGCTTACTTATGCCTATCAGGTGTCTCCTTTGCTTTTTGGGTGATCTTTTAATTCTTCGGAAACCAGTGGGATCTCAAACTTTTCAGACAGAGCTGCCTCAGGAAAATATTGGCATTGTTGCAAAAAGTTAGGACATCTATTCTTATCTATTGAATTCTAAGCCCAATTGATGTATTGCTTGTTAGACCAGCTCTCTGGGTTGTCCGTTCAACTAAATATCTTCCATTGGTTTTGAAAATCATCCATTGGTTTTTCCAGTACCATTACTAGGGAGTTTGGCCTCTCCTTTTATGATAATGGATCTGTTTTAAGAGACATGTAATAGCAAGGCTTGATGCATTCAGCATAAGGATGTTTTTCTACAAACAGGGAGAAGCCTTTTTTCCATTGGACCGTGGGACCTGACAGTCTCCATGGAGTGTCTAACACTCCAGGGGAGTTTTGTGTCTCATTTGATAGTAATAATCAGAGGGTCACTGGTGTTACCTTATCTCATCTGCTAAGGAATCCTTAAGGATTTTAGCTCATTTTAAGGCTTTTAAAGCAGGATTTTGTCACCAGAACACCAGAACAAATGTGGGTTTTTTAAAAATTGTCAGAGAAACTGAGAGGTTTTTCTTAGTTAATTGTGTAACTGTAAATCTATAGTTTGCTGTATGTAAAATGTTATATATGAAAGCCTGCCTGTCCTTAATCGCTTCATATTATTTTAACACAAATTATAAGCCTCAGCAAATTCATAGTTACTGACATTTTCTTGATTATCTTTGTTGGGAGTTACAACCATTGTGGTTGTTATTGTCCCGAGTTGTCCCTTCTGTTACTGACCCACCCTGTGTACACTTGGTCTGGTTTGGCTACTCTTCCATGCTTTTGTGCCAATTCTGCTCATGTTTGTTTAAATTGATAGCTGCCCTGTTATAGATGGAAAAAAGAATTTGTTACAGAAATATTGACAAGTCTGTCTTTTGTCACTCTTGTATTCTGGTTTTGTTCTTTGATGACTTTAGTTGGACCTCTCACCAAGCTGTCCCCCCCCCCTTTTTGGAGGGGGAAAGGCAGGGCTATTGGGTTAAATGACTTACCCAAAGTCATACACCTAGTAAGGGTCAAGTGTCTGATGCCTGATTTCAACTCAGGTCCTCCTGACTCTAGGGTCAGTGCTCTATTTACTGTGCCACCCAGCCGCTCCACCAAGTTGTCTTTGAGCTTGTCTTTTTAACCTGTCCTGCTTCTCAATGTTTAAGGAAGTGATAACTTATAATCTACCATTCTCTTCCTGAAGACTTGAAGCTTTGCAGCAAAAGATGGAAAAAGAAGAAAAAGAGAGAGGAAGCAGAAGAACAAAACACATCAGCAAAACTAGCCCCAGCCTGGCTAGGATCATGTGTGAAGCAGTTTGATGTATACCTTACTCAAGGCCACCACTTTCTCTCTTTTCTGGGACCAACTTTGAGTTATTATAATTGCCTAGCATTCAGTCACTGTTGTTCTTGTCACTTTGGGTTATGTTGGTTTCCTGGTTCTTTTTACTTCATTTGGTGTCATTTCATATCCTCTTCCTTTGCTTCTCTGAATTCTCCCCACTCCCCCATCTCTGTATTATGGTGTTCTGTATTATGGGAAAGGACCATTGTTTAGCCATTCCCAAGTCTACAGACCTCTACTTTGATTACAGATCTTTGTGGACACAAAAACTAGTCCTGGATATTTTATGTAGTAGTTTCATGCTATTTGTGTACCATAACCTCGCTATTGCCTATGAGAAACATGTAAGATAATGTATTTGCAGCTTTTGTTACAAGTTTATAATGTATTTTTCTATCTTGTTTTTATACGTATGTTATATAACAGTCAAAAAGATTTTTTTTTCCTGATTAAGAAAAGGATACAAAATGCAAAACTCACAATTTTGATAACTGAAAATTGTCAGTTGGTTTGTGTTGTCTTTTTTGGGCTACCGAACAAACGCATTAGACACATTCAGTTGGGATTTTATAGCTTTTTTTCGGTTGGGATTTTACAGTCTTTTCAGCTTTTGACCTCCTTGGAGTAGAGGCCTGCAGTGGATCTCTGGGTCAGCATGTCAGTTTCAGATTGCTCTCCAGAAGGCCTGTGCCATTTAGCAGGTGCTCCAGGAAGCCTTTTGCTAGCGTGTTGTATGTCCCACCTTCCCCCACACGAGATGCATCTTTGTCATCTGTGAAGCCCTAGAGCAGTCTTTTATCTAGCTGCAGTCCCCTATGAGAACGTCCTAGTCCTGTCCTTTGACCACTTATCCATTGGGGAATCATTGGGCCCTGACCTTTAGTGAATATTGTCATCAAAGCCCTAACTTCTGTTTTGCTCTGCTTCCCTCCTCAACTTTGTTGTGCTGATGATTTTTCAGTCTTCAACAAGCATTTATTAAACACCTGTCTTGTGACCAGGCCCTTTGGGATACAAAGAAAGGTCAGAGGCAGTCTGCTTTCTGGGGGGGCACCTAATCTAATGGGATACCGGGACAGCATGCAGACAGCCATGTACAGATAAGATCAGCAGAGAAGGCATTAGTATTAAGGAGGTTGGGTAAAGACTTCTTACAGAAGGGGGGAGGGGATTTTAGCTGAGAGGAGCTAGAGATGAGGGGGGTCCAAGTTGTAGACATCGATATATCCAGGAGGCTACTGTCACTGGGTGGCAGGGGTGAGGGAAGACTGGAAAGGTAGGAAGGAGGGAATGGAAGATTTTAGGTTTGATCCCAGAGGCCATAGGGAGCCAGTGGAGTGGTGACCAAAAAGGATGGACCTAGTTAAAGCTGATCTTTAGGAAGACCCTTCTGAGTGGAGGTATAGACTGGCAAGCCAGCCAGGAGGCTGGTCCAGACATGGTTATCAGGCCCTGCACAAGGATTGTGGCAGTGTCAGGAAAGGAGTTTTCACTTTAATGTGATTTATCCTTTGTGCTTGTCACTTTTTGGGTGAGAGCCCCTGTCTTCTTATACCCCCTTCCCCCAGAAGGATGAAAAATTCTGCATCTAGACCTCATCTATTGGAAAGGGTAAGAGGATAGATGTTAACCTTTTTTTTCTCAGACATTGGCATTTTTTTTCCATAGCCATTTTTTTTTGTTCCAATTAAAAAATTTTTGAATTTAACAAGCATCAACCAAAATGAATCCTTCCCTATGCACAGTGGAACACAGAGGGTTGTACATGAAATTGCAAGTGTTATGTCCAGCTTGCCTCTGTTATGTTTAGAATATATTCAACAGTCATTTCAAAGCCGTCCTTTGTCTCTGCTTCCTTTGGCTTTTCTTCTGTTCTCTTCTATGCATTTTGAAAATACATTTTAATGACTCTCTTTTCTTTTTGGCAGCCTTTCCTTCCCTCCAGTTAGGAAAAATGAAAAGCCTGACCTCACCTTTGTAATCATTCTGTACCTCCCACAGGCTGGGTTGTGCCTGGAGGTGGGCACTTGGGCAGTGGGGCAGCACTGCCCATCCCTGGGCCAGATCTGAGAGGATCTTGGCCTCTCTCCTGTTTTCCTAGCTCTTTGCTTAGGAGCTTTGGTGAAATATTTAGTGGGGAACAGGTGGGACATTTCCAAGTGAGTTGTTGGGTTTTGTTTTCCAGGCTCTACCTGTCTTCATTAATGTACTAGTTAAGGGATGGTTTTCTAGTAACTAACTCCTCTTAGCTATAACAGCAGATCCCAGTTTAATCATACACTGCAAATAGCTTTAAAATGTATGTGAAAATGAAGAAGTTCTCACGACTGCCACAAAGGAAATCTGATTTGCTTCTTATGCAGTGAGGAATTTGCAACTATCTAAATACCCAGGTCTGAGAAAACAAAATTAACAGTGCTTCACAGCTCTGCGTTCAGAGCGTGTACAAGAAATAGATTGGTGGCCTGTTCTAGCCAGGGGATACAGGGGCCGAGGTGGTTCCAGAACCTAAAGTTATGATCGTATAAGAGTAATAGGAAAGTAAACAGTGGCAGAGGGAGAGGCGCAGGTCATCGAATAGCCTCCACTTCCTGTATCTTCCTTTTTACAGTGAGGAACCCTCCCCACCCCCACCCCCTTATACAACAAAGGCCTTGAAAATTATCCTGCAGAATTTTTTTTTTTTTACCTTTAAAGCCCCTTAAATAGTGACTGATGTTGCATCAGTAATTCACATTTACATGTTTCTTTTGTGGGACTATGTGTCGCTTTTTCTTTCCTTCCCTGTCAAATGAACTGGAGGGCCTTCAAGACCTTCCCAGTTTTGAATCTCCCAGCCACTGTGAGAAAGGAGCTCCAGAGAGGCTCAGTGACTTGTCTGAGGTCAGCAAGGTGTCGTGCTAGCACCACCCCCTCCTTACTATAGGAGATGGTTTCATGTGCCAGTTATGTACCTTCCATACTTTTGTCTTTGGCACTTTCTCAGGTTTCCTACAGTACACTTTGCTGTCCCCAGTAAGCCTAATAAAATTGACTTCTGAGTCTCTACAGAACACCTTTTCAAAGAAACCAAATTCACTGTTTATTACTACTCTATGTAGCACTACATATAGGGCATTGGGCCCAGCTAGGTAAAAAGTTTAGGCAAGACAGAATCATTCTCCCTATAATGATAATAGTTTGGTAGAACATAGACATGTAAAGAGAATCCCTTGGATGGCCCTGGAGGAGGCATGGGCTGGGCAGAGTGTCCTAGGAGAGGGGGCATTTGATTTAGACTCTATAGCCTTAGAAATTCAGTAGCATGTACCCAGTTGGGGGTAAAGAAAAGCAGTTTAGGCATAGGGAAAAGCCCAGTGTACAGGCATTGAATGGGTAGTCCCCACTTTGGGGCAGGAACCAGTTAGAGATATGGCCAGGGTCATGCAGAGCAGGGAGGAGATGAGGCCAGAAGGAAAGGAGGGTGGTATCCCATTGTGGAGGTTCTGAATTCTAACATAGGGAGCAAATGAAACATTTGTAAAACAGGACAGAACAGGGAAAAGACCAAGTCTATCGATGTGGAAAAATTAGTTTGGCAGTGATGTGAAAGAAAGGGAGGACAGAGGTGAGAGGAAGGCCAGTTACAGCATTTGCTGTGTGAATGGGTGTTCATGAAAGTCTCATGATTCAGGAGAACAAGTAGGAAAAACCTGGAAGCAGTCTCAGATTTAACCAGCAGTCTCTGTGACTGGCCTGGTGGACATGTGGCTATGGTGCTTGTTCCAAGAAGATTTATGAGTAATTTGTGTAGGTCTCTATACAAAATGTTGAAGCTTTTGGAATGAAGGTATTTTTGTTAAGGGAGAGGTTGTGGAGAGAAAAGAGGAGAGACTAAAACCTGATTCTTAAGACCTATTTTTACTGTGTTGGATCCAGAAGATCTCCATCATGGAGAGTCTGAGAACCAGGAACCAACAGGAAAGAGGAGATGTTAAATTGCCTGGAGTAGGGGCAGGGAAGATTGACCCTAGAGAATGGGGATTACCAAAGTCTCTGAGTGAATGGGAATTAAAGAAAAAGGAGGTGACAGCAGACACTAGTCTTCCAACCTGACTTTAATGGACAAGACAGAATTGTTTGTGTTGAACTAGAACCCGAGTGTGAGCCTAGGCACTTACACATCACACACACCACCATTTTAGAAGAGCTTATATCAGAGAGAAGAGAAGAGCTAGATAGGACTTGGCCTAAAACTACAAAAGAAATCATGAGACATAGGAAAAGCTCTTGAATGGAATTCTTTAAGAGAAAAAACCCAACCTTTCTATTTAAAAAAAAATTATTTACTTTTAGTTTACCAGATTCAGTTACACAGTTCCTTGAGTTTCAAATTTTCTCCCCTCCCACTCCTCCCCCACCCTCCCATGGCAGTGTGCAATCAATTATGGGATCTGCAAATACTTTGACATTGGACATTAGTCTGGTTGTATAGAGGGATTGTAACCAATGGAGTGAATAATGGGAAAAAAGAAAGAAAACCAAACAGGAAAAAGAATGCTAGCATGTAGATTGCTTCAGTCTCTATTTAAACTGTTCTTTCTAGATCTTTCTCTGAATGTAGATATCTCCTTCCATCCTGAGACTTGTAGAATTGTCTTATAACTATGCAACCTTTCTAATGAAGAAAAGAGGAGTTGATTAAAGAAATCAAAGGCAATGTCCAGGGAACCTAAATTTAAACAACACAGACCTGCATAGGCCCAAGGGAACCCAGGATGAGCACCTTAAAAGGATCAGCTCTTAGCAAAGCAGTGTCAGGATCATTTTGCCTACTCTAGTTCACTTCTTGCCTGAATTATTTCAACAAGCTTACTTATTGCTTTTCCTGGAGGCCTCATCTCCTCTCCAGTCTCCCTTCCAGTCCATCCATTGGTCAAGTACAGACCTGACCACTACTCAGTCAACTCTAGCACCTTTCTCCTACATCTGTATTCAAATGTAAAGTCCTTCATTTGCCATTACAGTTTCTTCACAGCCTGACTCCAGCCTGTTTCTCTATCCTTGTGCTAGTGAGCTTGACATGGATTCTAAAATGTTATAAAAAAGATGGTTTTGAGAGTACTTAGAAAGAAAAACGAGAGCCTCCAAAATCCAGCATGGGTTTGTCAACAATGATGTGCCAGATTAAAACTTCATTACTTTTTTGGGCAAGACTTATAAGTAGTTGGAAGTGTTATAGAAAAAACAAGTATGGATGTCAGTAAATTATTTGACAGTTTTCCATTCTATCCAAAAAAAGTTATCAAAATATTAAATAGGTTCAGCAGCCCCAGGTTAAGGATCTCTGTCCTAGAAGTGAGGTTTGATTTGATGTATTAGGGAAGTTTAGATCTGTTTAGAGTAGACTTGGCTACTGCTAGAGAAGTGGTGGTTTCATGATCACAGGAGGTCTGAGAAGCAGCAGCAATGGAATATTCAAATTATCAAGATAGAAAGGATCCCACTATTCAGGCATCTGATGGGCTAGATCAGCCTAGAGGTTCAAATTGATGGTGACTGGTAGCATCAAGAGAATAATTCCATTAGGGTGATGAGGTTGGGAACAAGATTCAGTAGAATAGTTGAGATAGAATTCACAACGTAAGATGTGGTGTAACTGGTGTGGTATGGACAGCTCTTTCTACAAGTTCCAATGATGAAGGGGAAAGGAAAGATGGTATAGGGTTCAGTAAAAACACCTTTTTGGATTGTAGGGACCTGATCATGTTATGTGGATCAAAGATTGAGTGAAGGAAAGATGGCAACTCCTGCTTGGTCTTCCTACCTCAGACAAAAGTGGGAAGAAGAAAGATCAGTGGCCTTCTAGCTTCTATTCAATGTCCTGTTTGATCTCCAGCCCCTTAGGGAAGGGAAGAGAAGGGACCTTCCACCCTGTGCCATTCCATCAAGGAAGGAGAGTATTTGCAATCCTGCTCTAAGTTCTTCCCCTCTTGCCTGAACTTGGAATCCAGGGCTCTGAAAGAACCCCATTCTTAGGTCTTAATACTGTGACTTTGAAAATCCCTCTGAAATGTTCACTAAATGATTAACTAACTCCTACCTGTTCTCACCTTCTATATCAGCCCAAACCATATTCTCCACCTAGTACATCCTGATTCCTTTTTCTGCTCCCAGAATCCCAAATAAATGTCACTCACCAGACAACAAAAGTGGTTTCATCTTAAATCCTTCCCTTTCCTGCTTCTTCCATCTTCTGCTTCTCAATGAGACCTGGCTCCCTCATGATGGCTCAGTCTCCCTGGCTACCTTTTCTAGCACTGGCTACACATTCCCATTCTGACTCATGGCCATTTCCACCATGACTTAGTAACCATGGTCCTCCTTTGAGGACCATACAACACACGTCTACCCACCTAATCCAACTCCTAGGTCTACTGACCTCCAGGACACTTCCTTCCACGGTACTTGGTTCTTCCCCAGCTCCTGTCCTTGTATTTGGATACTTGAGCATACATACTGATGGTCCCTCAGACACCTTCACCTCCCAGTTTCCCAGCCTACTCTTCCACCCTACCTCACACACACACAAAGGTGGTCATAGCCTTCATCTTGACATCTCCCACAGATGGACCCATTCACGTTCGTGAAATCTGACATTCTCTTGTCTGGTCACCTACCTGTCTGCTCTCTCAGACATCATTCTTGCACTACTTACACTCCTCCTTCCCCCATCTTGATCCCAAGGCAAACCAGTTCATTTTACATTGTCTTTTCTGATCTTGCCATGTTTGGATCACTTGCCCTGCTCCTACTGCACCCCCATTCCACTGCCCAACCTTCTCTGTCCTGGTCCTGCTAAAGGAAATCGGAGAAAATAGTCACCACGCTGGACAAGATCCAGCGCCAGCTTATGTTACACAGCTTTGTTGGGCTATCCTGCTCCAACTATTTAAATAGTCTGTTCCCCAACCATTCTTCCCAACCTGTTGCATAGCTCTTCAGATCTCCCCTGGCTCCCCCTTCCTCACTCCTCCAGCTGAGGACCTCCTCCCATTTCTTACTCAGCGCCTCTTCCTCCTATCCTGTCCTCTCCTTCCCCAGGTCTCACATGTCTCCTTGTTAAGGCCAATCCTGCTCCATGCAGGAGGTGGGGTCTGACTCCATCCTGTCTCTTCCCCCCTGTTGTCCTCATTGTCTCCCTGTCTGCTGGTTGGTTCCCTACTGCTACAGAGGTGCTCCAGTCTTTCTTGTCCTCAAAAAACTTTGATTTGATTGTTCCGTCCTTGCTAATTATTTTCCCATATCTCTTGTGCCTTTTGAAGCCCTGAACAGTCTGGAGAGAGGTAAGATAGAAAGTGAACAATGAAAAGACTGGCTAGTCCTAAGCGAGGAGGGTCTGCCTGGGTTTGGCCCAGCTGCTGGTGCAAAGGTAGCCACAGGACTCTGGCCTTGGCTGCTCCTCCTTCTGTCCTACTTCACCTGATCTCATTAGTTCCCTTCTTAAATCTACTCTACTGACCTCCAGTCTCACATCTCCAGCTGCTTCCTAGTTTTGATGTCCCGTAGATGTGTGGCTGCACTTTTACATATTTCTATCTCTAGGTCTTCTGCACTACCATCATCACTATGTCCTGTAGACATCTTAAATCCAACATGCCAAAAAACTGAATTTGTTTTTCCCCAAACCATTCCAACAGCAGCAACAACAAAAAGGACATTCTCATAATAGATTTGTTGTCTAGACCTTTGCAGTATCATACTGATGAGCCGGCCCCCTTCTCTCTTACTGTGATCACTCGGGTGCAGGCTGCATCTCAGCACCTGGACCCCTGTAGTGCCCTGCAGGCGGTTCTGTCTGCCACAAGGCTCCTCACTCCAGTCCAGCCTTCCTTCAGAGCTTTGCCATGTTACCTGCCCCAGTCCTGGTGGCTCCCTGTCACCTCCAGGATCAAATATAAAACCCTCTGCTGACCAGAGCTCTTCAGAACCTCCCCTACATCCCACATCTCTGCTCTGATCCCCAGTGAGGCTGGCTTGATCGACTCCATCTCCTAACCCTGGACATTATCACTGGAGGTCTCAGCTGGAATTCTACTTTCTGCAAAAAGCCTTTCCCCGTCTTCATTCATTCTGGGGCCTTCCCTTTGTCGGTTGTTTCTTATTTGTCCTTTTTTCCGGCCTGTTTGTACGAAGTTTGTTTGCATGTTGTTGCCCTGTCTATCAGATTGCACCTTCTTTTGTATTCTCTCTTAGCACAGTGCCTGGCCCATCTTAGGGGCTTAATAAATGCTCATTGAATGACTGGTTGAAGGGGTGTGCCTCATGGAAATTGTAGCAGTACTTGACACTAAACTTAAGAGAAAACAAAACAATAGATGACAGCCTTAATAGATTAAAACATTGTTCCTGAAAGTATCTAACTGTGCTTAAAAGAAACCTGACTGCACAGGTATCATGTTTTAACATTTAGTCATCCATTTATCAAATGTGTTTCATGACTGAAGGTAGAGTGATATCAAGGTGGAAATTGAACTTGGGGTTTCTGCTTATGGGTCAGACTTTGACAGAAGATTTCACCCATCACTGATGAAAACCTTGCTTTCCAGGTCCAGACTGAATACAGTATGCCTGTTATGGCATTACTTGAATCAGCCTTGTTTAATCAATAAATATTTATAGAAACCAGGCCAATAAAGAAAAAACCTAGCACTTACACTGTTGGATAAACTGACAGCATTCAGAGCGTTCAAGCCTTCTTTTCTTACTTTCAGTCTGGATTTCCTTGTATTACTGCGGGATTAGATAGTAGGAAAGGGGGAGGGGTAGACATGAATGCCCAAGGAGAACTGACTCTTTTTAAAATGAGGGGCTTTGCCTTGATCACTTGCTTCCAGCTCTGACTTTGTGAACTGGGGTGTGTGGCAAGCCCATCTGACTTTGATCCCTAATCTTACTCTCTCACTTGGGAAGTGCCTTTCTTTCATTCAGGGGTTCAACCGAAACAGTTGGATTTCCTGAACATTATAGTAACAAGTTCATATATGAGAGCAACAATTTCAGGCATGTCAGCTTCTGCTGATAGAATGCCTCTCTATGCTTTCCTAAATATGGGGACTATTTGGGCAAAACAATTTTTTATCTTAAGGTTAACTGCTACTTAACTTGAGATTTGAGAACTTTTGTGCCTGTGGCATTGAATGAAATAGTCATAAAAATAGGGAAGATAAGATGCCTTTCTGTAATATGTAGGACTAGATATCCTGAGAAGTCTCTTCTCTGGGCCTCTCAGCTATCTAGACTAGTGGGCTCTGAAGTTTTTTGATTGGGAGCCCCATCAGTGAAAAGCTCTGAACATGTACACCAATGTTTATTTCTGTTGTACACGTGTACTGCTGTTAATGGCATGTGTTAGGGGTGTTACATGGCCACCTGAGTAGGAATTACATCATTGGCTGTGTTGATGAAATCATTTTATTTTTCAATTCCATCCGCTGCACTATTTTTTTGTGTTAAGTGTCTGAAGTCAGATTTGAACTCGGGTTCTCCTGACTCCAGAACTGGTGCTCTATTCACTGTGCCACCTTGCTGCCCCCCATCCACTAGTTTTGCAAAAATTTTTGTTGAAATTTGGTTCCGTCTTTCCTCATTGTCTCTCAGTTTCTCCTAAGTAATTATCATCCTCAGCATCCTTGCCAAGGCCAGCCTCTCCATACCCATCTTCTCCAGAAAATTGCCTCCCCCCACTCTCATCTGGCCTTCTCAGCAATTTGTCCCTCTTTGCTGATGCATTCTGTGCTACTCACAAACACACTCAAGTCTCCCATTTCTTAAGCTCCTCCTCAGTAAATGTTCCTTTTCTCAGCCAAACTCCTTTAAAAACTATAACAAAGCATGTGTGTGTGTGTGTGTGTGTACGTGTGTATGTATACGTACATATGTGCTTTTAACAGTATTTTAAAATGCCATTCATAAAAATTCACCAGCATATCAACAAGTCAGGCGTTCTGTGCAGCGGAGCCCCCCAGCTCCTCCTGGCCCTTCTTTGCCTGTGCTTTGATCACATTTGATCCCCGTGATTTGATCACATTCATTTTTATTATTTCCTCACTGCTGCCCTTTCATTTACCTTTTTGTAATCACATATAAAGTTTTCCTGATTCTGCTCAATTCACTTTGCATCTGCCTCTGCTTTCTCACAGCCATCTTTACTTACAGTGTAGCGATACTACTTTACATCTGCTTACCACAATTTGTCTAACTGTTCCCCTATTGTTGGGTATTTACTTTGTTTCTGTTTCTTTACTGCTACCAAAAAAAATGTTGCTAAAATGTTTTGGAGTATGTGGTTTGTTTACAAAGTAATGGATTGTAGAGATCTCTAGCAGTGAAATCTCTGGGCACCAGGATGTGGATACTTGAGTCACTTGATGAGATTCCAAATTGCTTTCTAGAACGATTACATCAGTTCAAAGCTATACAATAGCACCTCCTTCCACAACTGCGACCCTTCAGACATTGACTGTACCTCTTTTGCCATTTGCCAATTTGCTGACCAGAGTTAAGCTACAGTTTTTTTGATTTGCTGTTGGAACTTTTTTTTTTCGAATGGTTATTAATAGTTTAATAGTAATAGTTGATAGCAGTTCTTTGGAGAAATGTTCGTGTTGCCAGTGATCTCTTAATTCTGAATTTAATGAACATAAAGAACATTTCCATGGGCAAAATAGAATGGAAAAAAGAGAATCACAGCTGAACACAATTCTTTTGGACATTGAATTCTGTCACCATGAAGTGGCATAGAATTCCAAGTTGTAAAACGTGGTAATTGGTTCCAGCCCAGTGGAAATAAATGAAAAAAATTTTTTTTAAGTTTATCTGTTTATTAACAAACAAAGAATAAGAAAAATGTGTTTGTGATTCAAGCTTATCACAGAGTGGTAGTTAATAGAAAGCAAAATTTCAAGAATACACTTGAATAGAAGCCTACTGGTGATAGGATGAAAACTTTGTTATTGATCTACAGGCATTTGCTTGATGTTTCCCACTTCTTCCTGAATTTTGCATGGGCCGTGGTACTAAGATACATACTTTATTTCTTATTACATTCCTCTGGTTATTATTTTAAGATACACTTTAAGCAGCTTTGATCAAGGCATTTCAGCACTTTTCCACTCCCTTGGAGTTCACTAACATCATGTTTGTGCCACTCATTTGTATCACATTTTTGTCCTAATGCAGCACCTACCAAGTCTCTTCTTGGTCCATTCGCAGTGCTCTTTTGTCCATTTCCTTACACAGTTCTTGGTCCTGTACAGTAATATGCCTCATCCACAGGACACAACAAGCTCAGTGTATGTACTAACACTCTCATTAATGAAGCTTTGGCTCATTGTATCCAGCCTTTTATCACTTTATAATAGGCACTAGATCAAATTGTATATTACTTTACCTGGAATGAGCGGAGCCCAGCTCTGTCTATAAAGCCATGAGACTCTCTTAGTTTGTATCAGTTGCCTTTAACTGAAGAACAGATGCATTTTTGTGAGGCCTGTGTGCCAGGCACTGTCCTAAGTGCTTTACAAATCGTGTTCCATTTGATCCTTACAGCCCCCTTGGGAGGTAGCTGTTATCCCCGCTTTACAACTGAGGAAACTTGATGTGAACAGGTTAAGTGACTCCTCCAGAGTCACATGACTATATGTTATCCAAAGTTGGATTTGAACTTGGGTCTTCTGACTCCAGGCCTACTACTCTTATACACTGCCCCACCCAACTGCCCCTTTCACAAATAAATGTAGTCAAAGCAAAAGAAATACACATTTATATTATGTCAGACTGTTTCATCCTGCATCTTGGGCCTGTCACACCTGGCAGGAAGTAAGTGGCATCAGCGCTAGAGACCCTGCTTTCTCAGGTCCTGTCTTGAGTTGCCCTGTATGAATTCCTTTGCAAACCTGAGAGATTTGTCAGTGTTGCCCATCTTTAGTATTGCCTTTTTGACCATTCCTTTGCTAGCTGTGGGGGAACATGAAACCTCTGTCCAGGGCCTTCTTTGCACATTTTCTCCCTTGGTGCATTTATTTATAGATCCATCCCTCGTTGCTCTCCTGAGCTCAGCAGGTTGAGTGGAAGGCTCTGCCATTCCTGCCATCTCCCAGATGGGCAGCCTTAGAGTTCCTTTCCTCATTCTTGCCTGTCTCATACACGTCTTGTACATCGCAGAGTTTCTGTTTCTACCTCTGTTTACAACTTCGGCCCTTACCTCTTACCTGGACTGTGTTAGTGGCCTGCTCTCATCTCTTCCTTGGGACATCCAGAGTGGTTTTCCTGAAACACAGCCTTCCAGTATCTAGGATAAAATAAAGTCTTTGTTTGCCTCTTCCCAAACTAGCTGTGGCAAATTGGCCAACATTCTTACGCGATACTCTCCTCCACACAGTCTTTGTTTCTCACTGTACTGACTAGTTTGCAGAAGTTGTTTCTGTTCTTGTGAACTGGTCACTACGGCCCTAGAGTGCTCTTCCTTCCTTCTACTTGTGGCCATTCTGGAATGCCCCACCGCTAGGCCCTCTCCTCGGCGCTGCTGTGTAGGTGACATGTACAAGTGTGTGCGCTCCTAGGCCCAGGCGCTCCATCTACAGCGTGTGCAACACTTGTCTCCTTAGTACATGCTACTTTGTATCTTTTTTTAAAATGTGTTCAGATAACCACTGAAATTCATTTGTGGGGAGCTTTTTTAATTGGTTAGAAAATCGGTTTGTAACCTTAACTATGCAGGTATAAGAGTCGTGGATGAGGCAGCTTAGTCTTTCCTCCCTTCCTTCCTTCCTTCTGTCCGTCCGTCCGTCCATCCTTCCTTTTTGGAGGGGGCAGTTGGGGTTAAATGAGTTGCCTAAGATCACACGGCTAGTTTTGTGTTAGGCACCTGAGGTCGGATTTAAACTTAGGTCCTCCTGACTCCAGGGCCAGTGCTCTATTCACTGTGCCACCTCGCCACCCCAGCAGCTTAGTTTTTCAAAACACCTTTTCCTTTTTAACTTCATCTAACATTTATATGGTGCCTACAGTGTGCCAGGCACTGGGCTAAGTGCATTACAAACTGTCTCGTTTAATTCTGACGATGACTCTGGAAGTTAAGTGCTGTTATTATTTCCATTTTACAGATAAGGAAACTGAGTCTGTAGGACTTATCTGAGACTGAATTTGAACTCTGGTCTTCCTACATTCAGGCTGGGCTCTCTATCCACTAAGTCCCCACCTGCTTCAGGCAGGCATTGTGATGGCTTTATCATCTTTAGCTAACTAACCGTCTGAAGCTCTTTGTTAGTCATTGCTGTTCAGTCCTTTCAGTTGTGACTCCTTTATGGGCTTTCTTGTCAAAGATAACTGTAGTGGTTTGCCATTTTATAGATGAGGAAGCTGAGGGCAAACAGTCAAGTGACTTGCCTAGGGTCACACAGCCAGTACATACGTGTCTGATACCAGGTTTGAACTCAACAGGACCAGTCTCTCACTCCAGGCCTGATGTTCCACTGTGCCACTTAGTTAACTGCATGAATGTGAATTCATATTTAATTCTTCATAATTTCGGGGTTTTTGGACCAATGTCAGATCTGATTAGATTCGTTTTCCCTCACAGTAGAGATTTTGAACTAGGTAGTAGAAGAGATCAGTCGTTTGGGTTTGTGTTCTCTACTGTTCTTTGTGTCTTTGCTAGACACTTTTTTAAAGCCTCTTGTCCATTTTGAGGGTTTGTTTAGCCAAGTCAGGTCTGTCCTATATCTGTTCCCCCTAGACGTGACACCTACCTTGTACCTTATACTCCCCTGTCACACCTGTTCTAGCCTGTCCTGTCTACAGTGATATCTTGAGGATCAGGGACTAGAGGGGAAAAAATCTTGAGTAAGTGAACTTTGCTGACAACTTAGACTCTTCCTTTTAGTAAGAATCAAACATTTCTAAAATGTATTAGATACTTCTCTCTGCCTCCTTAAATTAGAGTGACTTGAATACCATAACTGAAATGTGACTTTTTTGTGTCCCAGGTGACTAGGCACAGCAGCCTGTCTACAGAGAAGGTTTATTTGGAGGATGAGAAGATCATAATCTGATTTTTTTTTTTGCGTTCTGTTGTACATAGGACCACCCCCTGTGTGTTGAGGCCCTCCCCTGGATATATGGGAATCTCTAGAGAGTTTGATGGAAGAAGAGATAATGGGTGCCAGTTAATTGGGTGGGAAGTCTGACTTGCTTGAACTCTATCTAATCCCTGATATTGAGCAAGGCATTTCCTTGCCCATAAAATAAGGACAATTTTTAAGATTTTTAAGTATTTCATTGATTTTATGAGTATTTTTCAAAGGTAGTTGTAGAAGGAAGTACTTTGTAAAGTTGTGTAGAAAAAAGAACAAATTTTTAAATGGCCAATTTTTTACTGTTATAGTTTTAAATGTTTTAAACTTAAGTGAAATACTATTTAACCAGCTTACAATTGCCCTGTAGAAAGATGTTATCTGAATGGTAAAGTTTATACATGTTTGTTCCCCCAATATTCTACATTCTTCAGAGCTCTTTGGTAGGTTAAGGGAAACTAGGTATGTTTGGGGCTAAAGGTCCCACTGACTTGGAGGGTAGGCATCCTTTCAATATTCCCAAAGCCTTCTTGGGGTTCACAGTAGAGTGATTGGATCAGCCATGGGGCTACTCTAACAAGGACAGCATTTCAGCCCATTTATAATCATTGGGCTTTTATGGATGTCCCAGCTTCTCCAACACTCCTTTTTCATCCTTGAAATAAGGAATGCCAATACTAAAACCATTTGAGTGGACCTGTTCAGGTTGACAATATTCTTATTATTTGCTTTCTATTTTACTTCCATGACTATGCCCACAATCCATCAACCTAATGGAGTGCCCACATCTTTGTCATTGTGGTCGCTTCTTCCACAAACACTGACCACAGCCCCACCCGCCTTCCCTTGGTTTTCCATAGCTGCCCTAGCTGGCAAATGCCCCACCTTGCTTGCAGCTAGCCTGAGTGTGAACTAGACTCCCCAGGTTTAGCTAGCTTGATCTTTGGGGCAGCAAACAGCTGCCCTCCTAGAGGTCTTTCCAGCACAGTGCAGAACCTCAGAACTTGGCTTTCTTGGTGTGAGAATCCAGGGTCATGATAAACTGGTATTTAGTATCAGACAGAATGTAGGAAATTAAACAAAATTTTGCATAGTTCTAGTTGAAGATTCTACTCCGCTTATAGTATAGTGTTTTCATAAATTTCACAAGATTTGGAGATGGAAAAAACCTTTAAAACAATCTATTCCCATCCCCTCACCTGAAGATTTAAAGAAAACTGAGGACCAGAGAGATGAGTAGCTCAAGTCACACAGTGGGAACAGAGCTAGATCCACCCAGCACTGGCTTGATGCAGTTAGACTGCTACTGAGTCTGCTTTGGACAGTCGTCACAGGCACCCCCATTGGTTTTTCTCTATTCTGCAGTGGTGTTGCCCTGTTCTGCACCCCCTGCATTTTCTTACCCTTTTATCCATTGCTGAAGTCCTGAATGATGGGGTTTGTTTCTATTTAGTCAGCTCCTGTTTATCCTTGCCTGCTGCCAAGTGGGTATCACTTCACCTTATAGCCCAGATTGGGCAGTGACAGGTAGCACCACAGAGGTTCCTTCCATTTCTTGCCTTGGGTGATGATGACAGACAGTGGTAGTTCTCATGATCTTCCATTATTTATTATAGAAATCTCATGATGAAAACAGTGATGTTCTCTAGTAGAATTTGTCGTGATGGGGTTTAGCTGTTTCTGTTTAGAAACAGAAACAGAAATTTCTTTTTAGGTCAGAATTGTATATCTCAGATCATGACATAAGTGAATGCATGATCCTAATTAATTAATATTTTAAATTTTAATTATTATTATTTTAATTATTTTTATATTTTTAAATATTGTTTTATTTTTATAATTATATATTTTGTACAATTTATAATTATAATATTATATTACTTATATATAAAATAATAATTATTGTTATTAATTAAAATAATAGTTAATTAAATTATGTTTGTAAGAATTTGAGCCTAAGGGAGCCAAGATGATAGGCCTACGTAAAGAAGCCAATTCTCTTTTTTTTTTTTTTTTTTTTTTTTTTTTTTTGCTTTTTGGAGGGCAGGTTGGGGTTAAGCGACTTGCCCAAGGTCACACGGCTAGTTTTTCGTGTTAAGTGTCTGAGGCCGGATTTGAACTCAGGTACTCCTGACTCCAGGGCCGGTGCTCTATTCACTGCGCCACCTAGCCGCCCCCAATTCTCTTTCCATAGATAAAGTCTGCTGTCCACTCTTGGCTTTTCCCGCTGTCCAGCCATCTTAAATGAGGCAGACTTAAAGCTGAGGTGGTGGGAGGCCATGGGTGCCAGTTGTGTCTTTCCCATGTGTAAATAGTGAGGGATATGATGGGTGCTCTGACACAGAAGGTGCTCATGGCTTCATCTTTTAAAGCCCTGTGAATTAGAGAAATGTGTCCTTCTCAGAATGAGATATTGCCAAAGCCACCTCTGATCCAGATGCTAGTGTCTGTGCCTGGTGGTCTATAACATTTTATTGAGCACCTATTGCTTCTAAGGTACTGTATACTAAGCTCATAGATTTCTTTTTTTTTTTTTTTAACCAAATGCCAGTAATATGGAGTAAGACTCCCAAATAGAGATGTAGAACTTGGCTTTTCATTTAATAGTAAAAATAGTGTAGATTTTGAAAAGAGTGCATTTGCCCATATTCCTCTCTCTCTGTGCTTGGTTTTGGTTGTCATGATCTTTTAAAATTAATTTTTCTAGTCATTCATCCTACCCCTTTCTTCAGTAAATATACACAGTCCAGCCAAAGAGATATCAGTGTTGGTCCCATCCCCAAATAGCTAGAAGCCTTATTCATATGTGGGCCCATCATTGAGCTGTCACTTTATAATGTGTATGTTGTTGGCATTTTGCCATCTTCATGGTGTTACTTCATCTATTTCCTTGCATTTCATTGTCATGTTCTGTGATACAGTATTCTATTACACTGCTGTTTAGCCATTCGGCCATTAAAAGTGTTACAGATAGAGTAACTAATGACTATTACAGATATTTCTTATAACTTCACTGAGTTAGGAAGCAAGTTTGTTGTACATTGTTAGGTTTCTCCCCCAGTATGTTTTCCCTGTTGTTTGGCCCCTTCCGACTTGGCTTGTGGTTCCATGAGATGAAGTGTGAAGAGCTTTGCATGTCTTCAGTGGTGAAAACCACTGTTTGAGCTGTGTCTTCTCATTTGTTAAGCCTTCATTTTCTCTTATTTTCTTCTCTTCTAGATTTTGGATCGTTGTTTGACTTAGAACATGATTTACCAGATGAATTAATCAACTCATCAGAACTGGGACTTACCAATGGTGGTGACATTAGTCAGATCCAGACAAGTCTTAGCATAACACAAGACGCTGCCTCGAAACATAAACAGCTTTCTGAATTGTTACGGGCCGGCAGTTCCCCGAATCTCAATATGGGAGTTGGTGGCCCTGGCCCAGGCATGGCTACTCAAGGCCAGCAGAACAGTCCTGGAATGGGAATATTGAATAGCATGGTCAAAAGTCCCATGGCACAGGCTGGCTTGACGTCTCCTAACATGGTAGTGGGTGCCAGTGGGCCAAATCAAGGTCCTTCTGCACAATCTGCTGCTGGTATGATCCCAGGAGTAAACAGTCCAGTTAATCAGCCTGGACTAGGGATGAACACAGGTATGGGGGCTGGCATGAATCCTGGCATGTTAGCTACAGGCAATGGACAAGGGATGATGCCAAGTCAAGTCATGAATGGTTCCATTGGAGCAGGCAGGGGGCGACCTAACATGCCATATCCAAACCAAGGCATGGGAAATGCTGGCAATTTATTGGCTGAGCCGCTGCAACAAGGGTCTCCCCAAATGGGAGGACAAAGCGGATTAAGGGGTCCACAGCCTGGAGGAGCTTTGAGCAAGGTAAGAGTGTGGGGGACGGGGCTCTTGATTCCTAGTTGCAAATTTTTGGTTGGCATTTATTCTTCTTTCAGCAAGATCCCAGATGATCTGATGTAGGTTTGTTGTTAGCTGTTTTATGTTTTGAGGCTAGCAGTAAGATGTTTGCAGATGACTTTCCTTGAATGGTTTTTAAAATTATGTTGATGATTTCATTATTTGGTGATGAGGGGAAAGATCCTTTTGGGTAATACAGTACACTTTTCCTTTTTCTTTAAAAAAAAAATAATTAATTGATTGATTTTTACAGCATTCAGTTCCACAATCCCTCAAGTTCCAAATTCCCCACACCCCCCAATTGTGGCAGGCAGTCCATATAGGTTCCATAAATATGTGCAGCATACTTTTCAAAGAACTCTCTCTTTTTGAATAAGTAAGGGTCAGTAGTTAGCAGTATTTGGCTTAAGTCTCTCACTGTGTTTCCAGGTTTACTCCTACCTCTCTGCAGTCCTTCTGTAGCTGCCAAAGTGATATGTCCTGGGTCTGCAGTAGTCACTCTGCTTCCCCTGCCAAGCTCTACAGCTCTTCATCACACACACACACACACACACACACACACACACACACACACACACACACACACACACCTAACTGCCTTTAGAGACTTTTGAGATTTTCCCGTTACATACTCTCATATACCTTACATTCTGACAAAACTGACCTACTCCATGACCCCTATTTCCCATCTCCATTCATTTACATAGTCCATTTACCAACTCATCTCAGCATCTTGAATCTTTAATTACCTTCATAATTCAATTCATTTACCACATCCATAAATCACCCCACTCCATGTAATGCATCTCTTACTTATATGGGTGTGTGCATGCAGTGGAAGGTTCTTGAGGGCAAGAGCACAGTGTTGCTTTAATGCTGAATTCTGGCCAAACGGCATGTACTTGATAGCTGTATGACCCTGGACAAGTCACTTCATTCTGTTTGCCTCAGTTACTTTGTCTTTAAAATGAGTTGGAAAAGGAAAGGGCAGACCACCATATCTTCACCAGGAAAACCCTAAATGGGATCACAACTGGAAAAAAACCACTGAACAACAATATTTTCAGACCATGTTTTACTTCTTCTCAGAGCCA
Source organism: Pseudocheirus occidentalis (assembly GCA_028646575.1). Lineage (NCBI taxonomy): Eukaryota > Metazoa > Chordata > Mammalia > Diprotodontia > Pseudocheiridae > Pseudocheirus > Pseudocheirus occidentalis. The sequence continues at coordinate 230,386,047 of CM053597.1, forward strand.
TTTGTTACGTTATTTTTAATAAAGAATATTTTTATAGAAAAAGAACAGAATTGGATGCTATATTGAAAAAAAGTAAAAAATATATGCATTGTGATAATGTTACTTGATTGTTTGAATATCATGCACCCATGGAACTCCTCCCTCTGCAAAGAGGTGGCCAAGGGGTATCTTTCTCTCAGCTTGAGAGGCTGGACTTGTTCTTTCTTATTCTGCCATATTCCTGTGGGATTGTTCCTGTGGTGGTTCTTACCATTTACACTGTTGTATTCACTATCTTGGATCAGTTCACTTAAGTCTCCCTAAACTTCTCTTGTTGATGTTCAGTGGGTTTTTTTAGTCATGTCCAACTCTTCATGACCCATTTTGGGGTTTTCTTGGCAGAGATACTGGAGGGATTTGCCATTGCCTTCTCCAGCTCATTTTACCAGTGAGGAGACTGAGACAAACAGAGTAAAGTGACTTGCCCAGGGGCACACAGCTAGTAAGTGTCCAAGGTTGGATTTGAACTAAGGTCCTCCTGATGCCAGGACCGTGTTCTGTACTACACCCTTAGCTGTTCCAAGCTTCTCTTTAAGTGAGAATATATACAACCCTTAAGCTTTGCTAAGTACTTTACATGTGTTAGCTCATTGGATCCCCACATCTATGCTGTTAATACCTCCATTTTACATATGAGAAAACTGAGGCAATGAGGAAAAGTGATCCGGCCAGGGTAACAGCTGTGTAAAGGTCTGTAGTAGAATGGAGACTCTAGTGTCCTCAGTCCACCAGGATATTTGTCAGTGTTTACTTACTTGCTTTGATTAAATTCCTTTTCTTTGGCTGTATACTTCCTCCCATGCCACAGCAGCCCAGAGGCATTTGGGGTGACAAAAGGAACCTCAGCAGGGTGAATGTTTTTCCAGATTATGCTGCTTTGTTCAGATTGGAATATTATTAGAATCATTCGGTATTTGTGGAAAGCAACATAAACATTGGTGTTATTCTTGTGCAGTCAGAGTGGGCAGGTAGCAGTCATAGACAGATGTGGAGTTTGGGTTCAGCAGTGTAGGACCCTAGGAGCAGGAAGAATTCTTGTATCCTGTCATGTGTGCCTTTACTGAAAGGTTTGCACACCAAGATATTACAGAATTCCTGAAGTATCTGCAAGGCAGGTTGAAGTACTTGAGAGAAATGCTGGGCTTCACTTCCCATATGGCCAGCTTCCTTTGCTGGAAGAACCACTCAACCCACCCCTTCCCATTGTCCTTTTGTACAGGAATTGACCTAAAATGATGGAGTCAGTGTGTTTATAATTAAAAGGAAGAAAAATAAAGCCTGGATAGTCTTCAGCTTTCAGTGAGCAAACCCACCTGCAGCCTGTGCTACGATGAGATTTTGTCATTTCTGTGTAACATGAGATGCACTTTGAGACTTGCAGCTAACGTTGAGGCAGCTAACATTGGACTGCAGAGGTCATGCATGTCATGTGCTGATATACTGAATGGGACAAGCTCTAGACTTAGAAACAAAGATTGAATCCTGGGTCTAACTTTTAAGTTTTACTAGTTAAAGCAAAAATAACAAGTTATGGCAAAATAAACTGCCGATCTTAAATGCATTCATTGCTTGCCTCTCAAGGCTCTTGTAAAATGGGGCTTTGCAGAACCCATAGAGCTCTGTGACAGGAGTCAATTAACAAGAAAAGATGGTTTTGAAGGCATCTTCACTTTTTGGCATTTTACAGTAGCAGTAACAACATAATTTTGCACTAAATATTTGTTAAAATAAAAACAGGTCAAAAAAGGAAACGCATACAAAGGTGCTAAAATTACTTTGTCGAAACTTGTTGGGGGCATTTAACTCGATTCTTAAGGTGTATATTTAATTTATGGTAAAAAAGAAGATTATTAAAATTAAAAGCAGTTTTAATCTAGTCAATATCAAGTATTTTGTGCCAGTGGTTGAATTTTTCACTCTCACTGGTGATTGTCCAGACTAGATTAGAATCCAATGCTGGCCATGAACTGTGTTGGACAAGAGCTGCCTCTGTGTCAGCCATGAATCCCAAGTTGGGCCTTACAGAATGACAAAAGAATACAGACTGGTGAGGAGCCACAGGGAGACATCCTAATCAGGTGATCACAACCAGGGAACATAACAATAAATATATTCATTTACATGCAATTTTGAAAGCCTTGCAACAAGGCTAAGACAGGAAGGCAGGAATTGGGTGAAATTTTTAGAGCTTATGAAAGCTCTGAGATCTACACCATATGGGTGAACTTTTCATCAGGGCTTAAGTGGTCAAAAAGATTGCTTCACTATCACCAGTCGTAAGGATTACAGATCACTGCACAACCCCAAAATTGTCCAAGATGATGGGGGTAGGCAGTGTTGGAGAGTTGGTGACCACCCCACATACAGCATTAGTAGGGCTGTGAGGACAGCCACTCTGAGATAGTTTTGAATGATCTAGGTTGATAGCCTGTGACCCCAAGTGATAACAGAGTTGGAACTGATGGGGGATGGCTAAGCAATCTGGAGTATGTGGAGGGAATAGAATATTAGCACGAAGATGCAGCCACAGGAAATGTGTATTCAGTGACCACAAACATGGGAAGAAAGCAAACCAAACCTGGATGCTCTGTAATTACAGTGACCAGTCTTGGCCCCAAAGAGAGGAGAAAATGCATTCTCTCCCTTCTTAACATATACTAACAGTCCAACAGGAACTGTGCTTTGGTATTTCTTTTCCTTGTGATTCAAAGGATGGGATTGCTGGGTTACAAGGGTGAAATGAAGGTGAGTTTAAAACAAAAATATGAACTGCGGAGGACATGAAGGGTATTCTTGTTCACAAATAGGGTCTCTTCACACTTCAGAAGCTCTATCACAAACAACCACAGTTTCTGGAAAGGCCACTGAATTTAACCAGTGCTGGCCAGAAGCAGTGGGTCCAGACCCCACACCTCTGATAATGAAGGGCTGTCTGCTCCTAATGGGCTGGGACCTGTTAAACAAGTAGAGCCCTCTTGGAGCCCAAGTTATCCCATCACAAAGGGTTAAAGAATTCCCCTTAATAGTGAGAGATCCAAAAGAATAAGGTTGATTGTCAGCTTTTCTGGACCCTACTCTCCTCGAGTAGGAAGGTAGTTAGATCTTTCAGCTGACTGTTTGCATTGTAAATACCTTTTGGAAGAAATCTTTTAGTTGTGAGACTTTCTCCAGAAACAAGCCCTTTTATTATAACTGTTGCATTGAAAACTTCCATCTTCTCTTCTTTCTGTACTAAGTGAAAAAGAAAATACTTTTTCTGGGACCTATAGTTTTAATCAACCATATAGCGGCAAGCTCCCTTGTCAGTGCATTATCCCTGCTAGAGTTTCTTAGTAAGGACGCAGGTGGGTACAAACTGGAGCTGTGTTGTGTAGGTAGCTTCCCATGCTTACCCCTGCAGGTGGGTACCCTTTACCCACCCCCCTACTTAGGTGGTTACCTTGGGAGAGGGGATGAAATGTGTGTTGGCAGGCACAGGAGCAGCTTACTGAATAGTGTGGTTCTTAAAAATATCAGCCATTTGGGGACAACCCCCACTCCCCCATTGGAAAACCCTCCCTTGAAATAGGAAAAAAAAACCCTTCTTATAATAGGAAACAAAGAAAGATCATGATTTGGGGGAGGAGGTGATGGGACAATGCTGATGATAATCTAGACCTTACCCTTGATTGTCTAGTCTCTGATCATTTTTTAGTTTTTTCAGATACTGAAAATGTGGTGATTCTCCACTTATATCATTGTGGCCTCAGTCGGGGTTCTGCTTTTTTTATTCTGCATCAGTTTGTGCTTCTGAATTCTTTACATCTTGTTGCACAATAAAATTCCATTTAGAATCATTATTTCCCTTGAAGCTCTACTCCTGGCTTCCTGCAATTGAGGTGGAATGTTGTCTTCCTTATTTGTTAGAGGAGGTTCCAACAAGCCATTCATAGAACACAGTAATGGCAGCAGAAACTGGAAGGTGAAGATAGTACTTTTATTTTCAGCTTAAACAGGGCAGTTTCCAGAGGTGCTGGATCCCCTTCAAACCAGCTAGGGCAATTGGGAATTTCTGAGTGTGAACACTTACAAATGGGTTTTTGGTGACTGTTTAGACTTAAGAATATGATTGGAAAAAATGCTGATAATGCAGATTAACCCTAAAGCGTGTCATTTAGTGGCAAGCTAGCTGTATTCCCCCCCACCCCCCACTCCATTCCCTTCGCCAAGTTATTTCTAGCTGGTTTGATGTATCAGTGGTCCTAGTGTGTGAGTTCACCCTTTATTCTTTAAATAGCTATTTGTTGATATATTTTCTTTTTATATTGCCCAAGTTACCTCTCCCTTTTTTAAAAATATAGCTTGAACATTCTTGCCTCCTTAACTTAACACTTGAAAAGGTACATTAGAAAGGAAGAAGAGCTTTTCCTCACGTCTTGCAGGAGCAGTGCAGTGCTGAGAAGGCTTTGGTTTTTATTTAAGGAGGCACCTTTATCTTTTCTCTTCACTGATGGGAGTGGTCGTTTCTATTTTGAGTGACTGCCCTCTGATGGGGGTGTGGGGGTGGTAGTAGACAAGGAGAAAGGGCAGGCCTATTACCAATTACCTATAAGCAGATCTCAGATTTAAACTGGGCTGGGCTGGGCTCCAGCTGTTACACCCTTGGAATTCTCAGGGTTTGAGGCCCAAGTCAAATTTAGGTGCCCTCTAATCCCTAAATAGACTCTAGAGAAAGTTTCTGAACCTACTTTCTCCTTGTTTGAATCCTTGGTATCTTTACCTTTCTCTTGGCCCTACATGTTCTATGTACATTGTACAAGTATACAGTGTTTACAACCCTTAGGATTCTGTGTTCTCACCTCCACCTCAACACTGTTGTTACACAGTAGTATTAGAATTATGGCTCCTCAAGGGCCTTGGGTATCACGTTAAGGTGAAGTTGACAGTTTTAAGGGACTTCATGGGAATGACTAAACTGGGAATAGCTACCATGTTCTAGTCAGCCCTGTGGACACAGCGTGCATACATACACACACGGACACACAGCCCTTTGGAGAAGCCACTCTCTGTTATATATGAAGCCTACATGTCTGGTAAGGTACATTTGGGGAAAAATATATTGAGTCTAATGTATTGTTTAAAAAGATGCCTTGAAAATTGCTGATGAAGGGCTGAAGGGGCCACGAGTGAAAGAAGTTTAGTAAGGCTTGCTGTAGAGTAACTTTTTTTCTGTAAGTGAATGGTTAGACTTATGTAGAACGTAAAACACATGCGACTTAATTCATAGATTTTTTTTCCCCTTAAACGTTTTCTAGTTTCTAGTATTTAGTTTTGAAATCCCTAATGTGTGTCTGATTCTTTTGGTGTATATCACAGACACTTAGGTGGCTCAGAAGTGACATGTCCTTTTAAAAATGTCTTCATCAATGAGGGATTTTCTTGAAAAGATGATGGTTATTTAGTTGACATGTGGTCATATTGATTTAAATTCTGCCTCTCTTCTTTGTCATTCCTAGATGGGAATAATGAACAATCCCAATCCTTATGGGCCACCATATAGTCAAAACTCTGCTCAGCAGATTGGAGCCGGTGGACTTGGACCCCAGATGCAAAACAAGGCTGGAATGCCCAACAGCTTGCCCCAATTTCCAATTGACAAAAAGCCTGTTCCTGGAGCAGGAATGCCTAACATGGTAGGTAATGTTCTTTGATAAGCTGGGATTAAGGTTATTGCCTTATCTCTCCATAGTTTGGAACTTTGTGGTTGAGGGTGGACACCACCACCCCCCCCCCCAACCCCCCCCCACTTTCCTGTCGTCTTGTTGTCCCCATGACCCCATTATGCCCGTGCTATAATATATGGAGAATTGAATTGTGCATGGACACACATAATTTGCCTTTCCATTCTTTCCTTAAACATAAGCATGGTGCTGTGTCTTAGAGCGCAGACTGGGACAGATTTGGGGGGGTGGGGGCTGGGATTAGGAAGGAGCAATGACAGCATTTTTCTCTCTTTTGCTGCCTTTGCTGCTCAAGGGTCTTGCCTTGGTACCAAGTTAAAGCAATAAGTAAAGATATATTCTGTCAAAATCTACAGGAATAAAGGTGAGATAGGTGATAGAAGCTGCTCCTGTTTTGCATAATATTTTAAGGTTTATAAAACATTTCCTCCCATGGCCTCCCTTCCCCCCATGAGGCAGGTCTTTCACGCACTGTTTTCATCAGCCTCAGAGAGCCTGTGAGCACATGGCTGATGGGTGCCAGGATCTACCCCCACATCTCCTTGGCATCCCCTTTCAGTAGCTCTCTACAGTTGACAGCATTTAAGACTGTGCTAACAACTGTGGCATGCCAGACCCTAGGTCCAGGGATGGTCTGCCCAGCCGCCCACATTCCCTTCTTCCTATACAGAACAAGGCCACATCTGTCTACCTGTTCCAGCTTTTAATGTCTGCCCATGGTTGTTTGGTTTGGTCTTGACTCTCTTATTACTCTTTGTGCCTGTGTAAGTGTGTCAGGCTTCAGATGGGAGAGTATTCTTCATTCTACCTTCACCGCCTCCAAGCATGACACTTAGAAGCCTGTCTGTCTGTTAGGACCAAGAGACACTTTGGGAAAGAAGTGGGACAGGACTGCCATCATGAGCCCGAGGGTGTGGTTCTGGCTCTGCCAGTGCCTTAAGTGGGTGACCTTAGGCCTGAGCTCCTGCCCTGCCAGGACACTGTCTGCACGTGGCTTTCTCCCCTGTTAGCCTGGGAGCTTCTTGAGAGCAGGGACCTGTGCCCACACACAGTAGGTGCTAAATGAATGCTAGCTGATTGTCAACACACACACACACGCACGCACACACACACACACACACGCGCACACACACAGTCTTGACCTCTTGGTCTTTCTCCTGCTAACCCTTTCACATTTATGGAATGTGCCAACTTCCCCAAATCCACCAAAATGATCTTCCCTTCCAAAGAAATGTAGGGTCTCTAATTTCTGTAGGAGAAGAAATATCTTTTAAGACTTTTCTGAAATCACACACCTCTCATTACTAGATTGAAAGAAAAGAAACCTTAGCTTGCTTTTGCTGTCATTTCTGCCATGGTTCCTATCTCTGAGAATTCCACGCTCTTGTGGAGCCTGGCACTTTTTTGTCTCTAACACCCTAGAAATTCTCTTACCTTTTAAAGTAGGTGAAGGGCTGAATGCCCTATGTCAGGACTTTGGGGCACCTGTGGGGAGGACCCGCATCCCTTGTTCTGTTGAGGGAGTCCTGGAAGGGGGTCCCAGCTGTCCGGTCCCACCGGTAGTGGTAGTGAAATGAGGGGGATGATGCACAGAATGGACACTAACTCGGCTCCTGCTCTTGTCTCTCTAAGGGCCAGCAGCAGGCCCCTCAAGTTCAGCCACCTGGCATGGTGCCCTCTGCACCCCAGGGGATGGGTTCTGGACCCCCCACAGCTGATCCTGAGAAGAGGAAGCTCATTCAACAGCAACTTGTTCTTCTCTTGCATGCCCACAAGTGTCAGCGGCGTGAGCAAGCCAACGGGGAAGTGCGCCAGTGCAACCTTCCCCACTGTCGCACAATGAAGAATGTCCTCAACCACATGACACATTGCCAGGCTGGCAAGTCCTGCCAGGGTAAGTAGAGGCACTCGGGCACTACCCAAGGAGTCCTAGATTGGAGCATGGCAAAGATGTGGGTCAGGGGCCCTTCAAGGCCACATTGACAGCCAGACATCACCCCATAAGATTGCTGCTCCCTGCTGCATTTGTGGCCCCTTGGGAAAGGAGCTCCTTTGAGAGCCCAGATCCAAGGAAAGTAATCATTGGTGGGAAGTAGAGAGTGTGGGATAGGGATGTCAATTCCTAGTGTATACCCAGGAGAAGGGGAGTCGTGATGGAATATTAAATGGCAGCATTTGGGATGGGGAATAGTGACAGAATATTAAACAGCAGCATTTGGAATGGGAAGTCACCCCAGTGGTGACGTGGGAGAAGGCAGAGTGGCCTTCAGTTTCTAATTTGTGGTGCTGAGGTTTGCTAGACCCCTTAGAGATGCCATCCTCTCCATAATCTCCCTGCTATCTAAATATAACATACATTACTTAATGTTGACTCCCGTTTTGGCCAGGGACCATCAGCCCTCTTCTAAGGGAAAAGTGAGCATGTGTTACTATATTTGTTTGTTAATGGGTGCATCTAAAAGGCAGGAGAGGCTGGTATTGGTGCTGCAGTTGGGAAAGGAGTCTGTGCTTAGACTTCTGATATGTGTGGAGAGAGCAGTTCCTCAAACCCAACCTGCTGTTGGGGGGCTCACCCTGGGCACATCCTTTGTGCCAGGGAGCTTTAGACACCTGGGGCTGGGCTTTGAGCTGATTCTAGTTCTCAGTAAGAGCCTCTCCTGGGCTAAGGGGAGGACTTCCCAAATTCAAACTTGTATTTTTTGAGTATTCCTTTAAAGTAAGAGTTGCTGACTGAAACCCTCTGCTTTGCACTGCCACCCTGCTCAGAAGCAAAGACCAGACTTCAGGGGTGGACTCTGTGACTTCAGCTGTGCCAGTGACTTAGGGCAGGTCTTGTCCCATCCTCTATAGAAAGAAACCTGAGGTCCTTTCCCATTCCATTTGCGCTTCTCTGATGAAGATCCTTTGTTTTTTATTATGCTAGCCTTTGTTGGTGTTAGCTTTCAGTTTACAAAAACGCCTTACTCATTTTTTACATTAGCAACCCATCTACCTTCTCCAAATCCAGTTCTAAATCTTTACATCAAAGTTTTGATGTTACTGTTCTTTTTTCATTTTCCTTTTGTTAGCTGAACTGATTTCAGTAGCTGGGAAAAAGCCGCCAGTTTCTCTTTGCTTGCCTGACAGCCGTGAAGCCTTCAGTACAGCGGGTGGCCAGCAACAGTCATTCATTCCCTGAGTCCCAGTGTTCTGGTTGCTCCTTGTGTTCATCTTCATGAAAGCACCCTGCGAAATAGAATGCCCAATGTCCTGAAGTCTGTCACTTCATAGTAAAGGAAGAAAGCATCCCCTAGGTTTGGCCTCTTCTTTTTTTGGTCCGAATTCTGTCATTCTGTAAATTAATCATCTGTGTCACCTGCAGATCTGCAGTGTTTTGGATCTGTTCTTTCAGCCCCCTCATTGATAAACATGTTGAAGTGGCTGCCATGGTCCTCCATGAGAGGATCTTACTCTAGTGGTCACTGGTCCATCAGCTGTTACTTTTGAGTTACAGTGTTTGACTTCTGCTGAATTCTTCTAACCTTCTTCTGTCTTGTTCACAAAGATATTGAGAGATTTTGGACATAGGACCTTGTGCTCTTCTGGGCTCTCATACCTGAGGCAGGGAAGAGAGGAAATTACTTCAGCAGGCATGACTCGTTCTTGGCTCTGCCTTACTCACTAAACTTTCTGAGGGTACCCAGAATATCCCTTTAATTCACTCAGCATTTATTCAGTCACTGTGTGCCTTATGGGCACTGTAGCCAGGTGGAGGAAGATAGAAAGTGGAGAAAAATAGTGGCTGCTTTGGTGAAAAGACGCAGACACTAAGATCAGCTATGTGACATTGGAGATGGTCTGGAGGATCGTGAGACAGGTGGTGGCCAGGGCCCAGGAGGACTGTGGTCATAAGTAGGGTGGTGCCTTTGCATAGGGAGAAACAGATGGGAGAAGGGTCCTGAGAAGCTGTTCTTTGAATGTCAGACAGAAGAACTCTGAACTGTTCATGCATGTTCTTCTCAAGCTCTTCTCCATCCCAAGACTCTCAGGTTGTGCCAAGGGAGCCGCTGCAGATGGGTAAACAGAGGCATCAGGGCCAGAAATGTAGAGTACAGAAGGACAGGGCAGAGGTCAGGAAGGCAAGGTTTGGTCATTGTCTGGCTATGGGAGGTGAGAGAGAATGAGGAGTTGATGAGACTGGCTGGGAGCATGCTGGTGTCCTGGGGAGTAGTCAGGAAGTTGGAAACAGGAAACATGATGAATTGGGGGCAAGTCTGGAATTAACTACCTAGAGGGAATACAATGGCCCCGGGCCAGAGCCAGTGAGGAGGTGTGACATGGGTGGTGGCCAGGAGGGTAAAATGATGACTCCAGGGAAGGCAAGGTAGACTTTAGAGCTTTAGGAGAAGAGACACTAAGCCTTTCTTTGGGTCTGTCATGATTCAGGTGTGGGGGTCATCTGCACGTGCCTGACCAATCCATGCCTAGTGAGCCATATAGTTTAGGACTCTGGATGTCCATCCATTCATGTGAGTGAGGCTGAGGGACTAGGGAGGGCGGAGCAGGTGGTTAGGGCCCAGTTAGAGAGCTAGGGGAGAAGGCCATTCATTTCATTTGTTTCTTGCTGACTCAAGATCAGGTACAAAGGCCTTTTGCTTCTCATCTACCACTTCTCCTTTCTGGTCCTTCTCTATTCCCATGGTTACCACCCTTCTAAAAGCCCTCATTTTGATGAATCTCAACCATTACCATAGTCTCTGACACCTGCCCCCACCATGTGTCCTTTACACTACTTTCCTTCTGCATGATTCTTGGCATATGATTCCTGCTCAATAATTCTTTGGCTGTCTTTGGATTGTGAATTGTGTTCTACAGAGTGATTTATTTTCAGTTTTTCTGTAAGCTTACTAAAAAGGAGCATATGTGTTTGCTTGGCATTCAAAACTTTCATGACATTGGAGTAGAAATCTAACAGCAAAGGGAGGAAGTAGTGGTATCAGGTGTTAGGTGTTGCAGGCAAAGGATGGGGCAGCATCATTGTTCATTGGGCTCTGTGTGGAAGGAGAAACTGGAGACCTGGTTGTGTTTGTAAGAAGACTGAAAGAAGCCAGGCAAGGAGAATTTGACAGGGCTCTGATGGAGAACCACTTGATGTGTCCCCCATGGTTTGAGCCCTTGGTCACTGGCCTTTGGGGGCAGAGTGTTGAAGCATTTCTGAGTTTTGTTTTTCATTGAGATTGTGGAGTTAGAGGCTTTCAGTCCTCTAGTCCAGCTCCAGCATGGGGACAGCTGCCATTTTTGTGGCTTTTCAGGGTCCCGCTAGGGACACATGGTAAATGATGCAGAGCCAAAATCCCCAGTCCAGAGAGCTACCCGGGGCCCTCACATCATTGGGGCATCCTCATGGGCCATGTTCTCCAGCCCTGCATGCTTAAAAGCTTGTAAAACTCTTCTGACCTTCCTGACTGCCACAAATGTACAGACAGAAAGCCAAGGCTACTGTGTGTTTGCCCAAGGAGGCTGAAATCTCCCCCCAAATTAGCTTTGCATTTCACTCTTTGTGCCTCTTGCTTTCATCTCTTTCTTCTCCATCCTCGTGCTCTTCTCTCATACTCTTCTTTTTTCCTCCATCTCCTTCTCTGTCCCCTACCCCCTTGAAGCTTGTGGTCAGTGCAGACATGGTAGGCCTGCAGCTTTTGCATCACTACCTATTCATTTGGCATGTCTGCTTGTGTGTTCCAGATTGACCTTGTTTTAGGAGGGCTCCCGTCAGAGGCGAGGGCCTACTACTAGTAGTAGCTAAATAGTTCTTTGGCTGTCTTTGGATTGTGGATTGTGTTCTACAGAGTGATTTGTTTTCAGTTTGGGGTTTTTGCTGTTACAGAGTAGTTGGCCAGCTTTGGACTGCTTGCTCTCCTGTTGCCTTCTTTGTTCTCTCTGGGATTGTGCTTGTTTCCTGCATAGTTTTTGGTTGTTGAGTTTTGAATAGGCTGCATCTTTATTGATAACAACAGCTCTCCTTTTCCTCTCCACTGCAGTCATGTTGAAGTCCCACAGAGTCTTCTCAATATCCTTAGTCTGAACTCTTAGAGAATCCAAGGACACATTGGCTTTATCTGCTGTTCTCCTTTTTCCTTGATGTTGTGATCACATGGCTTATTCAGATTTGTCAGTAATCATTTCTTTCTAACTGGTCCAGGTCCAGTTCAGAATAGCCATTCCCTTCATCACTTCTTCTGCCCTTTGGAGAAACACCAGCACTCTGGATACTTCTTTGCTACAGAGGTTTCCATGGTGTCTATTGCTACTGTGGGAAAAAGAATTCCTGTGCTCAGAGGAAAATTGCTTATCTATGTTTAACTTAAGAAGACAACACCTTCCTAGCTTAGCTTTTTCTAAGATGAATTTCTTATCAAGAAACCGTAAGCCAAAGTATGTTAGCCCTTATTGCACATTCTGATGAAATGAAAATTAAAGTAAATATGACCTCCATTGGCTGTCAGAAAAATCAGATACTTGTCATTGGCTATTGTATTGTCAGAGGCTAGATCTTTAGTTGTGATCTTTGGTAGCTGTTGAATGTGTTTGGAGTCAAGTCTTTTGTGACTGTCCTGTCTAGGGGATAACGGGAAGAGCCCCCATAATATTTAGTGACACAAATGAACGTGGCCTCTCAAGGTGCAGTGCGGAACTACCATTAAGGAATAAATGAAAAGTTCTACTCTCTATTCACTTGTGTAGTAGGAACATTAAAAAAAAGAAAATAGGAAGCTTTGGTGGTTTTATTCAAGCAATAAATAACAGTTGTGAACAATATAAGATCATATATAAAGAGAAAGGAGTATTAAGTCCTGCACTGTAAACCTAGATATTCACACTAACAGTTTCAGGCTTCAAATTGAGTTGTGTTGGTTGAGGGGATTTGGGCCAGCCTGAAGGAAAACATTTGAGGCCACGTGATGACATGAGTGAATACCAGAAGGTAGGGGTGGGATTCATGGGCCTGAGAAGAGAAATAAAGGTGGGACTTGATGGCTGAGGACCTGGAAAGCCTTCTCCAATGCTAAAAGTGTTCTCTGCTGGTAAAAGCACTTTTTTGTCTGCCAACAAACAGGAGTCACCTGTTCAATGCTTTTTCTACTCTTTCTACTTTTCTATAATAAAGTTCACCTAATTGGACCTAAAACTGGGGAGGTGGCTGTGTCCTAGGGGTCCAGGCCTTTGCCTTCATGCTATCCTAAGAGTAGAAGGATGTGAGGGAGCCTCTTGAGTTTCTCTGGCCTCCAGTTTTTGCTTCTCTGTGTCTGGAGAAGAAAACCAAGGGAGACCAAGTCCCTTGGGAGATAACTGAGTCAGGTTTGTTTTAAATCTAATTTGTATGATCGCCTAAATTGGTTACATGCTTTGGCTGTTTGTAGAGCAGATAACGGATACCCCTCTTTATAGGCATGAAGACCTCCATATTGCTTGACTTGATCTTTGCTCACTTCACAAAAGAACCAGCAGGCGATATTTATTTTTAAAAATCTTCCTTCCTTCTCCCTTTTTCGTTTTAGTGGCACATTGTGCTTCTTCAAGACAAATCATCTCACACTGGAAGAATTGCACAAGGCACGACTGTCCTGTGTGTTTGCCCCTCAAAAATGCTGGGGATAAACGAAATCAACAATGTAAGCCATCAGTCTCACTGCTTTTTGTTTATTATTGTCTGCAGTGTTTCATGAAATCTTAATGTGGAATTCAGGAGTCCAGATGTTGAAATTGTGAAATCCTGAAGAAAGGATGATGTCTTTTATAGCTTTCAGCTCTCCTTTCCTTTCTTATTTTTGAGCACTATCATATTGATAATTCTTGTTGGCACCATAATAAACAAAATTCAGTATCCTTATATTTTCCCAGAGTTAAATAATGTGTTTGGTTCTCAAATCTAATACTGTTTTGTAAAATTGGAAAATATAGAAGAGGCTGTTGAAAGACATTGCTAGTACAAGACAGGATACCTTTCTTTTTTGAACATTTAAGTTGTATGTCTACTCAAGGGGATGTTTACCTCCTACCCTTCCCATTGCTGGCTGCTTCATGTTAAAATCTATAAATCTATCCTTGAGTTACACCACTTTTGGTTCAGTAAAGGTCCCAATAAGAAAAACACTGACATTTACAGTGTAGAGTTTACAAATCTCCACCCAGGTACTTGTTTTGTTTATTGTTTCCACTTAGGTATCTCATTCATTCATAAAAGGTTAGGTTTTTGAAGGCCTTTTTCCATTTGACAGTATAGTCAAGTGGAAGAGCCTTAATTTTATTATTACATCATCACTTTGTATTTGTGGGTCAGCATGATAGTGGATGGAAAACTGAGCCTAGAGTCAGGCAGACCCAAGTTTGAATCCTTCTGACACTTAACCAACAGCTCTGTGAACCTCAGTGTTCTCCTTGGCCAGTGCTACCTGATGATACTTAAGAACATAGTAGATATGCACACACACACACACACACACACACACACACACCCCTTCTTTCCCTCATTTGGCAACCAAAAAGCGTCCACATCCCAGTCACTTGTTAAATGACTTTTGCTAGTCAAAATTGTTTTGATCAGCCAGCAAACCAGAAGCTGATTTTCTTTATCCTTTCCTTACACTGTAGTTCTTACGCCCCAACCTCTCTCAGTTCTTTTTTGTGGGGGTAGGGATAGGAGGGGTGTTGACAGGTTTATTTGTTTGTGCCTTGGTCTTTTTGAAAGAGTCAAAAGTGGGATAGGCTGGCTATTTCACCCTAGGTATTACTTCCTTTTGATGTTTTAACATGTTCTACTTCTTCCCCAGCAATATTGACTGGCGCTTCAGTGGGCATTGGAAATGCTGGTTCTGTAGGGGTAGGTCAGCAAACTACTCCCAACCTAAACCCTCCCAGTCAGATCGATCCCAGCTCCATAGAGCGGGCGTATGCGGCTCTCGGCCTAACCTATCAAGGAAACCAGATGCAGACCCAGCCACAAGCTCCAGTGAAGAATCAGCAGCAGCCAGGGCAAGCAGCCCAGGGCATGCGTCCCTTGAACGCTTTGAGTAAGTTGGTGTACCCCTTATTGTATCTAATAGTCTTTTTAAATGCTTAGTGCCACAGTCTGCATATAAGCCCCTCTGTCCTTGTCAGGTTTTGTAGAACCAAATCAATTCAGATAATTGTTGTGGTGGAGATGAGGGTCAGAGAGTGGGGCATTCAGTGGTCTCATATTCCAGTTGGTCACTTTAGGGGGTAAGATAATTGATGCTATAATTTTTATTGATACTATTTTTGTATCACCAAAATTATCTTATTACCCCTCTTTCTTTCTATTGCCAGAGAGCTAAAAGGGCATAAAAGAAAAAAGAGCAACAGCAAACTGTTTATCACGTCAGAAAACCCTGTAAATAATTGGTGTGCTGCGCCACACCCCTGGCCTTGCCACCTCCGCCAGGAAGTCAAGGGGGCTCCTCTTCTCACATCTCTTTTTGGAGCTGGGCTTATTCTTTGTGATATTACAGTGTTTGCCTTTTTTTTCTTTTCCTCATAGACTCTGAAAAATGTCTTCATTGTGTTCCCTTGTGATTGGTTTAAAGATTCAGAGTAAGACCTCACTGCCTTCAGGCAACTGAACAAATGTTCAGCAGGCCATCCCAGATGAATAGTTAACCAGGCAGTTAACTAGGTTTCATATCCTTCTCTACCTTTGCAGATTTGTTGTCATTTCAGGACAAACTTGAAAGTGATAGCTTTCAAAAGGGCATCCCTTTGACAAACTTACTGTCATTTTCCTTATTGTAACAAAACTAGGTTGATTCACTTTAACTGTGGAAATAATCATTTCTTTTATAGGCCCTTTAGTTACCTTTTCATTTTTGCTGTATGTCTCTGCAATGCTGCAAAGGGTATAGCACTAGCCCTCAGAGCTCCTGATGGTCTCCAGTTGCCACAGCTGCGACTGGAGACCAGCTCTGTGCCCTCATCTGCACCAGAGGGGCTTAACTTGGAGTCTGGGAGTTTATTTTCCTAGCTACCTTCCAGTAGAATTGGTTTCCTCAGCAATCCTATGCAGTTTGTTTTTTGCATTTTAAAACATTACTCTGAGAAAGGATAGCAAGGATTCTGCAGATGGCCAGAGGAGTCCAGGACACAAAACAGGTGAAGAAACCTTTCACTTGCTCACATGTTGTTCAGTATCATCTTGGAATGCTTCCCTAAGGATGCAGCAGTGGTTAGTTCCAGATCTCACAGATGTTTGGGATCTCTGCTTTGTATAGAAATTGGCTTTATTGGCACCTGATTTTCTGAATTCTGTTCTGACTGGCCAAAATGTAGTTCATTCCCAGACTGTGAGCTCTTAAAAATAATTCTTGAAAGAAATTTCTTACTGTTGAAACTATTCTGGTGGGGTTTGGGGGGGGAAGGGGAGTTGTTTTGTTTTGTTTTATGCTTTTTGGAGGGCAATTGGGGTTAAGCAATTTGCCCAAGGTCACATGGCTAGTAAGTGTTAAGTCTCTGAACTCAGGTCCTCCTGACTCCAGGGCCAGTGTTCTATTCCTGCACCACCCACCCCTGTTGAAACTATTCTATACAAGATACTGGGGACGGTAAAGCCTGAAGGCAGGTGCTATAGGGGAGTCATCCTTTTTTCCGCAAGCGTAAGGATTTCCACACATATATACTTGCATGCATATGAAACCTGAAAAAAACGCAAATTTGCTGTGCTCACTTACCAAGATTTGTGTATTCATTTAAACAGTGCATCCTCCAAAGTACCTCTGAAATGGGCTTGGATTTACATAGATCTTTGAGGTACCAACCAAGGTATCTGAAGCCTAGATTAGATGTGTTTCTTTTGTCAAATTGATAAGAGTTTACTTGAGGAATGATAGAAGGTACCACTCAGTAGCTGACCTTTTGTCAATTCCAGAACCATTGTTCATGTTCTCTGTGCCTGTGTACCCCCCAGTCTCCTCCCATTACAGGGGCTCCCCAGTTCTATTCATCTTTCTGTCATATCCAGGAAAGGCATCCTTACCCTGTCTCTTCCTTTACTCTTCACAGTTCTGTTGATTTAAGCTAGGAGGAACCTCAGAAGTTTCTCATTTAACAGATAAAGAAACCAAAGACAGCCTTTTACAAGACTTGACTTAAGGTGCCATAGGTTGTAAGCAGTAGAAAGTGAATTTGGCCACCTGTCCTGCTCCAGACCGAGCCTTTTTTTTAAGAACCTGTGTCACCTTTCCTCCCGTAGCTGTTACAGCTGAGCTCGTCATTCTCATGACTTTCCCCGCTTTGCCTTTGGGAATGCCCGTTCTGTTCCTCAGAGCCAGCTTTCTGTCTGCCTCTTAACTTTAAAGTGGTCTTAAATGAAGTCTCGTCTTGTGGGAGCCTCTCCATTGGAGACTCTTCCTTCTCAGGCCTCTTTTGATAGTGGCCAAGGAAGAAAGTTGGAATACCTGTTGCTTATCTCGCTGTCATTCCCAGACCATGATTAGACCTCTGTCCTTAATGCCCATCTTCCCTCTGCTCACTACCTCCCCATCCTCATTGCTGTCTTCTTGTCCTTTTACTTCTTCCATGACTTAAGGACTTAAGTCCTTACCCCTAAGTCAGTTCTTGGTCACCCCATTCCCTGCTGTGTTATTGACAAATTTATTAAGCATCTTGGAATATGCATTTCCTTGAATTATCTACCTCTGTGTCACCTCTGTATTGGAATACGAACACCTTACACGGTGTCACCGTCCATTTGACACTATGAGTATCCTTTCTTTGCTAAGTTTTTGTGACCCTGCTCTATCCCAGTTCTCCTCTTACCTGCCTGACTACTCTTCCCATTAATTGTGGTTATTGTCCTCTTCTCCATCTGTGTTTATCAGCTCCCATAGGTCATTTCTATACTCCAGCCCTAGCTTCAGTCTCGTGTTACCAACCGTGCTAATTGGACATTTCAGATGGATTGTCCCAGAGACCTCTTACCCTGTCTGGAACTGAGCTGGTTCTCTTCCCTCACCCTCTCTGCCTGTCCATTCTTCCTGATTCTCAGCTTCATTATCTTGTTCTCCTCAGTTGACCTCACTCCAAGCATCCAACCATTTGTCATATTTTTTACATCCATTCACACCTACCCCCTGGTGTAGATCTGCATCCAGTCTCTCAGTAGATTTCCTCTCTGTGTGTCCTCATCTCCTGACTCTGCTCCCACACTGGTAAGGGTTGTGATGGCAGATACTCTCCTGGAGTCTCTCACAGCCACATGCTGCTGCTCATGATTTAAGCTAAGCTCTATCAAGGTAACTTTCCTACTTGGCCAACTCCAGTGGTCTCTCCTTGCCTCTAGGACAAAAGATGAATGCCTCTGTGTTTAGCTTTTAAAGCCTCGTACAAGCAATCTTCCCAACCTCATTGAACATTACTCCTCTCTGACTCTGCTTTTCCAGCCAGAGGGGCCATATTTCTGTTGAGAAGGGATTTCTCTGTGTCTTGTCCCTGTGCCTTTGTACTGGCTCTCCCGCATACCCAGAACACACTGCTTCCTTTCCCTGATGCCATTCATTGGCTCCTGCATGAAGCCTTTCTTGGTCCCCTTCCCCAGCTACCTTCAGATATATTTACTTACAGATGTTTGTCCTTCTGCTCTATCAGTACTTATGCTTCCTCAGTTGTAACGTAAGCTTTTTGCAAGTAGAGATTGTTCAATCTTTGTGCATAGATCCAACTAGTGTACATTGATGCTTAATAAAATACTTGTTAACAGGTTGGCAGAGTTGGACCTAGAGAATATCTGGACCCATAGAGGGACCTGACCCTCCCACCATCACCACCCCCACTCCCATCACAGAAAAGGGAGCAGCAAGCCAGAGAATTCTGCTTTAGGCTGCTATCTCTTGATAAAGAACAGGGGGCACTCCTGCCTTGACCCCCAGTTCTGAATTAAAGGCTCAGTTTCCTTATTCCTCCTTAAATGGTGATAATGCCCGTGCAACCCAAGATATCTTGTTTATTATATGACTGTAAAGTATCTGGTTTTTGTTGTTATCAACAAAGGCATAACTACCAGAGGTTCTTATTAAGCCTTGGAGTCGCTTTCCCTTATTTGTTATTTCTCCCCAGTTCTCTAAGAAGACCTTATTCTAAACTCTGTCCTTCTCGACTCTCGTAAGCTTGAAGTGAATGCTTCCTCTTGGCTGCAGGCTTTTCTGTATTGCATGTCAAATGTGGGCCTCATTGTACACAGACTAAACCAAGAAGCCACTTGTCTTGTTTGCTTTATTGGATTTCTGGCTTTGGAATGACCTTCCTTTTGATTGTCCACCAGAGTTGGTCAGACCTTTCCCTTGTCAATCTATACTACTCTTTTCACCCCTGCTTCCCTTGCCTGAGAACAAAATGATGTCTAAGGGCACCATCTTTCCCCCAAAAGTGATACCTCTTTATAGCTCTTTCCAGTGAGGACTGTTGGGTTGTGGGCAAGTGTGTCCCTTCTTTGAAGGAATGGCTTCATGCACTGGAAAACTGCCCTTAAGAAAGCTCTGCCTGGGTGTTTAGAGAAGGCCTTGATCACCAATTAGACAAAAGGTAAGAAACAATACATTGGCCCCACAAGAAACACAATGAAAATTGGATAAATTTGAGTTTCAGTGAAATATTTTTAAGGAATATCACTGTAATATTTTGAGCGTAAGATGTGTTTAACTTCAGGAAAGATAGCTCAACATGGAGATTCTTGAAGTGTTATTTAATTTATATCATGCTTGCTTTTTACCCAGGTGCCAGTCCTATGGGAGTAAATGGAGGTGTAGGGGTTCAGCCATCCAGTCTGCTCTCTGATACAATGATGCATTCAACCATGAATTCTCAAAAGTAAGTAATTTTGGTTAATGATCTGTTTCTGCTATTGGATAAAATGGTTTATTGTTTATTAGTTTCGTTATTCATTACCTAAGGAGTTCCTTGGGTTTATAGATACTGTACCTGTTGAGACCAGTAATTAGATTAGGGATTATTTAAATATCCACTTTGTGACCCAGGTCACAAAGAACTGCCCTTGACTGCTTGACTGGTAGCTGGGGGTACCTGTGTCGGGCCAGATACAAGCACCCTTGTTAGAGTCTCAGAAATGCGCCTCCATTCACTAACTTGTAAAACTGTGGGAAAGCACAGCTTTCTATCTCAAAACCCAGATGGTTTTTGTTTCCTTCTTTATTTTTTATGAAGAAGAGAAATCCACCTGTTGTGTTTTCTGTAAATCATAGCAGTCGCCATGAGAGCTCTTGTCTTAAATAGTGTCTTTTCCTATTCCTTCTCCTTAGTGTAAACTATTTTATTGATTCCTTTTTAAAGCCCAATGATAAATGAAAATGCCAGTGTTGCCAACCTGGGGGCTCTGCCAGCAGCCAGCCAGCCAGCCAGTGCTGGAATTCGGAAGCAATGGCACGAAGATATTACTCAGGATCTCCGAAATCATCTTGTTCACAAACTGTAAGTTGGTGGGCGTGTCTGCTTCCTGGCAGTGACCAAATGGCCCTTGCCTTACTCTACATCCACTACCTGACTGAGCACAGCCCCTGACCTCAGCCTGGGGCTGCTGCTGCCTTCAGGACTCTGCTTTTTCCCATCCCGCCCTTGGTTTTCACTTTTCTTACATTGTATTCGTTTCCTGCTGCTCACTGTAACTTCCAATCTGTAGCTATTTCAGTGACTCTCCAACTTTTGTGTTGTATGCATGTCCATGAAACAGAAAAAAATCCTCTTCATGTACTTTCCTCATCTCTTTCCCTTCTCTACCACAAAGAAATCAGTACTGTGGCGGTTTTTTGTTTTGTTTTGTTTTGGCTTTTTGGAGGGGGGAAGGCAGGGAAATTGGGATTAAGGGACTTGCCCAAGGTCACACGGCTACTTTTTTGGGTAGAGTGTCTGAGCCGGATTTGAACTCAGGTCCTTCTGACTCCAAGGCTGGTGCTCTATTAACTGCACCACCTAGACGCCCCCAAACTGTGTTATTTCTAATAACTTCACCATATATATTTTGGTGAAAAGGCTGAATTTATTTTCTCTTGATAACCTCTGCTAGGTAGCACAGTGAATAGAGTGCCAGCCCCAGCGTCGGGAGGACCTGAGTTCAGATTCAGCCTTGCTAGTTTATGCTAGCTGTGTGACTCTGGGCAAGTCACTTAACTTCTTTTTGCCTCACTTTCCTCATCTGCAAAATAAGCTGGAGAAGGAAATGGCAAATTACCCTTTTGGTTTTGCCAAATTATCTTTGGAATGAAAGCCCCAAATGGGATCATGAAGAGGTGGCTATGACTGAAAGTGGCTAAATGAGCACTCTGTTTCCTGTTTCTGCCCTCAGTGTCCAAGCCATATTTCCGACTCCAGATCCCGCTGCTCTAAAAGACAGACGGATGGAAAACCTGGTTGCATATGCTCGGAAGGTGGAGGGGGACATGTATGAATCTGCAAATAGCCGCGTGAGTCTCCAGCCTCCTCCCCCTCAGGGATCCCTGGGGATGGCTTGCAGGAATTGCTTTGTGTGAGGTGTTACCTCACTGTATCAGCATACACACCTCCACTTCTTGATGTACGTCCTAGATGCATCTTCTGTTAGCAGTTTGGTTTGTTTTCAGGTCCTCTAACCCCACGTGGAAGATGGGTCTGCTTTCCAAAGCTCCACATTTAGGTACTAATATCCACATTGTAAAGCCAATTACTAAGTGTCTTTTTAAGAATTAAGAATCAGTGTGTCACCATTTTGGTGGGAAAACTGCACCCACTCATTGCTCTGAAGGAACATAGGCCAAACTCCTGCCCTTGGTGTGTGTCAGTCTGTTTAGACAGATCTAATCACTCTTTGTTCAGTCTGTTTTCAGTCTCCCTACCAGCACCAAATAACATCCTCTTTCTCTTTCTCGAACGCTGAGAAGGCTGAGTACTACCACCTCCTTGCTGAGAAGATCTACAAGATCCAGAAGGAGCTAGAGGAGAAGCGCCGCACCAGGCTCCAGAAACAGAACCTGATGCCGGCTGGCCCAGGCCTCGCACCACCTTCCATGAGCCAGGGGCCCACTCTGGGGCCCCCGCCACCAGCAATGGCTGCCAGTGAGTGCTGCTCCGGGGCCTTTGGCTTGGTG
This sequence comes from Pseudocheirus occidentalis, assembly GCA_028646575.1. NCBI lineage: Eukaryota > Metazoa > Chordata > Mammalia > Diprotodontia > Pseudocheiridae > Pseudocheirus > Pseudocheirus occidentalis. The sequence continues at coordinate 230,407,924 of CM053597.1, forward strand.
GTGACCAGGGCCCAGGGCTGTGGGTCCCCAAGTGTAGGGGTCACTTGGGCTTTTACAGAACAGCTGCAAGAAGACATTTGGTGATGACAGCTTGTGAGCTATGTCTGTACCTTATGGGCAAGTGAGAACACACTCACATATGATAGAAAGACTTCTTGAAGGCTCCTGCCTTCAGAAGGGAAGGAATAGGGCAGTTAGGATGTCATGGGGACAGATGATGAGTTAAAGCTGTCTGGGGCACATACGCAGTTGGAGCTGCACTGGTAAGA
>CM053597.1:230408292-230454798 GCA_028646575.1 Pseudocheirus occidentalis
CCCCCCCCGCCGTAGGGAAATTCAGAATAACAGAGGATTTGGTGCAAGATAATGAGTTCATCTTTGGATATGTTGAGGTTAAACTGTCTAAAAGGCATTTGGAGATTCAGAGCTGGAGGTCACCAGAATGATGAGGTGATCTGAGAATCACTGGCATTGAGATAATAATTGCATCCATGGGTGCTGATGAAACCATCAAGGGAAATAGAGGGAGAAGAGAAGAGAACTCGGGATTAGCAGGCATGACCTGGATGAAAGCCCACTTAGAGGAGCCTGAGATGGAGAGGTCAGGTAAGGGGGAGTGGAGAAAGTGGCAAGAAGAGAGTGATCAGTGGGGTCAAAGCCTGCAGAGTCGACAAGAGAGGTGAAGCCTGAGAAAAACACCATTAGATTGGATGTTGTAAATAACTTTGGAGAAAGTCAGAAGCCAGGCCTCAGAGACTAAGCATTGGGGTGGGGAACCTGTAGCCCTCTCGGTTCTTTGACCAAATTCAAACTTCATAGAACACATCCCCTTCATAAAAGGATTTGTTGTGTAAAACTTGGACTCGGTTAAAAGGTTGCACCAAAGGACCTAGAAGGTCACGGATTCCCTACCCCTGGACTAAAGCAAGTGAGAGGAAGGGAAGTAGAGCCATCTGCTATGTCAGCTCCCAAGGAGTCTAGCCTTGGAAGGATGGAGCTGTGAGATGAAAGCCAACTGACATGACTGAGCAGATAGGGAGACGAGAATGGGTCATCTGAAGGATGGGATGGAATGGAGTGCCGAGGCAACTTCCCCTCAAGGCAAGGAGAGGTAGGGATGGAACTCGGTCACCAAGGTGGCGATGAGGTGATGACGAATGAGCAGGGTGACATTCTGGAAAAGAATTATGAGCGGTCAGGGCTTGGAAGTCAAGGTGTGGGCAATGCCTAGGGGACAAAAGGTAGGAAAGAAATGATGAAGATGAGTCTGTATGCTCTGGGGTAGGCAATCTTGAGACCATGATGGGACAGGGGAGGTATGTGGTAGGGGATGAAGGGTAAAGGGAATGGAAATAGGAAGACCCATTCTGGGGGATGGGTTTCAATCAACCAGGGATTCATAATCACTGGGATAGAGGGAGGAGGGCACGTTCATCATCAAGGAACGACTTCAGGTTGGCCTTTGGCCATTTTTAGCTGGGGAACTGAACCAGGTCCAGGTAGAGAAGGGGGAGAGGATAGTGCCTTATGAATTAAAAAGCAAATTGATGAGAAATGGAAGGCTAGTACTTGCAGTAGTTGTTAAACTGGAAAGTTGTGGTTTTGCTCATTGTAATAGGGTCGGATATCTTTGTGGGCAGAATGGGGCAAAATGGTTAGGATGAAGTTACTTTGCTTTATAGTTCATTGAAAAATCAAAATTCTAGTTCATAGATTGCTGTCAGTCACACTTTAAGATAATCTGAAATAGCTTTCCACACCTCTCTTGGATAAAAACAAAGAAGCCATCTGGCCCCATAAGACAGCTAGTTGCTGTTTTCTTATGTAGCTGCTACAACAAACCTTTTTGAATTTGGATTCTCAGCAGCTAGAGGTGATAGGCTGAAATTAATTAATTTGTCATGAACTTCTTAACACATTTGCCAGCAAACTAGGGCCAGTGGTCACCTATTTTTGTCTGACCCACAAGCCAAAAATATTTTTTACATTTTACAATACAACTTTATTGCTTTTCTTAAATGTAAAAACCTTTTTTAGCTCCACATGCAAAACTTTGTTAATCCTTGCCTTAGTATTTTGCCCTGGTTAGGAGTGCTTTGGTTTAATAGCAATTGGTATAAAAAAAGGGTTTTCAAATCAGAATTAGTAGCCAAAAAAAAAAAAAAAAAAAGGCAACAGCTGGGAAGCCCTTTTGAAGTCACCCAGTCAGCACTTCTGCCTAATTATAAGCTCAGTTTCCAGTGCACCAGCACACATCCAGCGTCCAGTCCTGACGAGTGATGGCACCACTGTATGCCACTCACACCAGACCGTAACTGGAGTGTAGTCTTTAGTTCTTGTTGTCCCATTTTAAAGAGAATTATTTGAGAACTGGAACCGGAGGGAAAAGCAGTATGAAGGTTCTGTGAGCCACGATGGAGTCCTCAGGGTGGTTACCCTGGGAGGCAGAAGGCAAATAGCAGCTCTTTTCTGACATTGGAAGGTCTGACCCATGAATGGAGAAGGATGAGGTCAGAAGAGACAAGGACAGTGGAAGCTTCCTTCCCATGACTGGGAACTCAAGCTGAGATGCTTGCTGGTGTAGAGGAGGGCTCCTTCATTTGGGGGCTACTGGAGTAAAGGATTGAATGTGTAGTTGCTCTTTTAGTTTCCTTGATGCCCTTTGTGTGCTCTGGTTCTATAAACCTATGTATGGAGACCTCTTGGTTTTTGGGAGAGGCAGTCATGGTTAAGTGACTTGCCCAGGGTCCCGCAGCTAGTGAGTTTCCAGTGTCTGAGGCCAGATTTGAACTTGGGTCCTCCTGACTGCAGGGCTAGTGCTCTATCCACAGCATCTCCTAGCTATCTTTGAGAGCTTCCTTTTGATTAGAATGGGATAAAGCACAAGGTTATCACTAATCTAATACATTATTTGTTTCTACATATTTCAGCTAGGCAGTAATTCCCACTTACCAGTCTTTTGGGGGGGGGCTACTAGATATCACAATAGATAGAGCACTGGGCTGGGAAGAGGAATCTTCCTGGGTTCAAATCTAGATTCATACACTTGCTCAGCTGAGCAAGTCACTTTACCCTGTCTGCCTCCATTTCCTCATCTTGAAAATGTCCTGAAGAAGAAATTGGCAGTCGCTCTAGTATTTATTCCATGAAAGCTCCAAATGGGATCATGAAAAGCTGGATGGGACTGAAAACACTGAATAACAGGTGACCAGCTAATTGAAAAATAAATGCTAATTTACCATGTGATAAATAAGCACTCACTTATATGCCTACATTATATATGATTCCATCCAAGGAAGTGACCAGGCACATTTCAGGGAACACCTTGTCATTGTGTTGGACTGTCCAGCGTCTCACCTAAGACCAGTGGTTCTCATCCTTCCTAATGCCGCCACCCATTCATACTTGTATGTGGGTGTATCTGCGCGTGGGTAGATCTGCCTGGAGATGGATAGGGGAACGGTGTCTTGGTTCCTAAGACCATTGGAAATATGTGTTTTCCGATGGTGTTAGGCGACCCCTGTGACCCCTGTGAAAGGGTCATTTGACCCCCAAAGGGGTTGCGACCTACAAATTGAGTACTGCTGCCTAAGACCAATGATTTGGAGGCTAACAGCCCTTAGAAACCTTCTAGTCTTAATTCACATGGTCCTGGTTTTTATTTATGCTATTCTTTGAAGTAAGATGTTTGCCTGACCTTGGATTTCTTCTCCTTTGCCAGATGGTCCTTTGCCAGACCCCACTATGATCCGTGCCAATGTTCCAAACCAAATGATGACGCGTATGCCTCCACAGGCAGGTATGTCAGAATAGTCTGCAGTTCAGATACAAAGTAATGCTAATGATCAAGATTCTGGTCCTGCCTGGGTCTACCTACATGTAGGTTTCAGGTAGAAACTCAGATCTCAGGCTTTCAAAGTCTTGGGAAAGTAAAAGCAGGAGTTCATGACTCACTGTGAGGTGCCATTTAAACTGTTGTTGAGAAATACTGAGAATTCTACGTTCTAAAATGTTCTCTCAGCCAGCTGTGGAGCCTCAGCTCTTGAGCACATTGCCTTTATTATTTGTTAAAGGTATAGCATTTGTGTCTTGAAAAGTCACTCGGTGGTATTACATCATTTGTGTGTCCACACACAGACACAGCTGTGTATTTTAATAAACAGGAATGAATCAGTTTGGCCAGATGAATATGCAGCTGCCATCCATCGGACCCAGGCAGACGCCTCCTCTTCAGCACCCTGGACAGCTAACCCAGACTGGGCCCATGAATCAGGTCAGCATTTTATTCTTCATTTTCTATTGATGTTTGATTCCTCCTCCATCCCCCCCCCCCTTGGTAGTAGTGGTGGTGGTCATAGACAGTTGTGAAACATACCTTCCAAAAGGGAAATGAGTCCTTCCTGCTTTTGTTCTTTCTTTTTTATATAGAAGGGCTAGAGTGGAAGTGAGGTTAAACTTTTGATATAGAATTGAAGGGAGGGTGGTGCCATGTAATAATTTGATCAGTAGTATAGCAGGCCTTGTGGATTCACAAGTGGGGAATGGGAGGCGGATGGAGATCGCATCAGTCAAAGAAATGGGATTTTGTTGAGTTGGGGCAGTAGATAAGAAAATGAGGTATTCACATGGTGTAATGCATGCATAAGAGTGTAGTTGTATATGAATGTATTCTTTGATTCTGCCTTTTGAACAGAAAGGTCATTTTATCAATTGACCTACCTAGTGTAGTAGTGAGTATTTGTGTTGTTAGGTGGGGAAAATTGTGATGCCAACATCCAATGCTGCTGAATCTTCAGCTGATTTGCTCTCTCATCCATTAATCAGTTCTGACGTTCAAGGAGGTATTTCCTACCTTCTTCCCTTGACAACTCTTCTGCATGCCAATATGTGTATCATACGTTGATGACAATTGTTTATGGGGTTAGACAGCTGGGAATAATAGGCCTGTTGATAGGCCTTTGGGTTGATTGCTGGGGGTGGGGTCCTTTGTATCATAATTGCTTTCCCCTTAGCTGTCCCACTCCTTTCTCTTAACTCCTGTTCCCAAAATCTTATGTTTTGTAGTGTCTACAGTGTCTACAGTGGTTGTTGACATTTATCCTTTCCTTGATCACCCTTTTTAGGGAGTGGAGATGGGGCAGCTCCTTTTTAAAGAGTTGTATTTATTCACTAAGAGGTTTTTCCTTGCATAAAATTTAAATCTTTGCAACTTCTATCCGTTCTGCCCTTTGGGCCCAACCAGGAAAATTCCAGTCAGCTACCATGCATATTATGATAGTTTTTCTAAGCCCAGCCTCCTTAGTTCTTGCCCCCATCTTCATGGCATGATCTCAAGGTGTTTGGGGGTTATGTGTTCTTTTGCAGTCTCTTGCCTTTGCTTCACGGATGCAACAGCCAGGAGTTGGTCAGCCTTCTGGCCAGAACCAGTTCCTTCAGCAGAATCAGTTTTCTACTTCCTCTCAAGGACTGAATGCTGCAAATCTACCTATGGCTCAGCCCAGCAGCCAGGCCCCAGTGTCTCAAGTATGCATATGCTTTGCTCTCATTCTTTGTGTTCTCAATCTAGAGGGAATCATTGAATGGAGTGCTTTGCTAATCTGAGTGGGAAACACATTATATTGTCTAGGGAAAACACCTTTTGTTCTGTATCTGGTAAATTTTACCTAGGTATATAATGATGTTGGCCATCTCTTTTTAGACTTGCTGGATTCAGGTGGACGTATTCTTTATATGAACTTTAAAAATGGATGTTTTTTAATAGGCCCAGATGTCCAGTTCTTCCTGTCCTGTGAATTCTCCTGCAATGACTCCAGGTTCTCAGGGGAACCACATTCACTGCCCCCCTCTCCCTCAACCACCTCTGCATCGGAATTCACCTTCTCCAGTCCCCAGTCGGACTCCTACACCGCATCATACCCCTCCAGGCATGGGAGCCCAGCAGCCTCCTGCTCCTGTAGCTTCAGCCCCTGCTCCAACACCCCCGGCTATGACCTCTGGACCACAACCCCCTGCTCTCCACCCAACTCCAAGACAGACACCCACCCCTCCTCAGGCACAGCTTCCTTCCCAAGTGCAGCCTCCAGTTCCTGCCGTCCCTTCAGTTGAGCCATCCCAGCAGCAGCCCCTCTCCCAGCAGAGTGCCACGGCCTCAGTGCCCACCCCAACGGCCCCACTTCCGCCTCAGCAGCCTACAACTCCAGTATGTAAAACCTTGCCCTTTCTCTGTTCTCTGCCTTGTATGAACCCTGCTAAGTGAACTTTGAATGTGCCGTCATGGGTGCCCCATGGTGGCAGGTGCCCAGCAGGCATTCAGTACATTTGGTGGTTAGCTGAGAAAAAGTTATGGCTGGGACTAGTCCTTTTGCTGAAGGAAACATCCTTTCTGTGATGCTCCTGCCATGGCATCCCAGGAGATTTAGGGGAGGTGACAAAGACTGACTAGGAATCCTGGCCATCAACCAGCTGGCTCTGGGAGTGTTTCCTTCCCATCTATCCAGCTATTCATGTGGTCTCTGGACAGGATTCCTTGGTCGTATTGCTAAATACATATAGGGGGTCTAGGCCCTAGGCTACAGAATATAGGCAGAAAAGAAGCATAAAGGCATGGGGAGAGCCTTAGATTCAAATCCATCTTCAGGCATTTAATAACCAAGTGATATTGGACAGATCAACTTTGTCTTGATCTCCTCATCTGTAAGGTGGAGGATGATAATGCTTCCTAGGGTTGTTTGTAGGATCCATTAGAATCATGTGTGTCTAGTGCTTAACATGTGATAGTTGCTTTGTAAATGTTCTTTCTTGCGTTTTTGGATTCCCGTGTGTTTCATGGACCTAAAGCATCTGAGCCTCCTTATTGGTAGAAATCCCGTTTTCCTGTGACTAGTGAGGTCACTTGGCATCTTCACGCTGTGGTGGGTGCCCGCTGAGCCCTAGGGAAGGCTGGCAGTCTTAGGAGGGGAAGATGAGCAGACTAAGCTTGAGTGAATAGTGCAATGATGACTTCTGTGTCACCGTAGGACAGGAAGGGAACCTCACCTCCAAAAGGGTGGACAAGGGCCTTTGTGCACGCCCAGGCTGACCCGGACCCAACATAAGCCATTTCTTTGGGGAGAGAGCAAATTATTTAGGGGATGCTTTTTTTTTTTGACTCTTCCAAGGCACTTGGCTCATTTTCTTAAATGTGTACTAGGTGCTTAATATGTGTTGGAAAAAGAATGAACAAATATTTACAAGGTTTGGGAGACCTGCTTTAGAAAAAAAATTAATTAAAACACCTGAGTGAGAGAAGTACAATGAGAGAAGGTACAATGGAAATTCCACTTAGGAAACGGTGAATTAGTAAGACCCCAAACAGGTGTTCTTCAGGGTGCATTTTCTTTTGTAATGTGGTCCTTTTCTCCCTAGCTTTCCCAGCCTGCTGTGAGCATTGAAGGACAGGTATCCAACCCTCCATCAACCAGTAGCACGGAAGTGAATTCCCAGACTGCCCCTGAGCAGCAGCCTTCACAGGACATTAAGATTGGCCCCAAAATGGAGGAGGATCCATCAGAATCAGCAGATGGCCAGCCAGAGGATAAACCAGAGGTGAGAGAAGTGAATCATGCCTTGTGTGATCTGATCAGCTCTGGGCTCAAATAAAAACATTTGGAAAATGAGCATGTTCTGGTTCAGATTCTTGTGATTATTTACATCTCCTGTAGTAAATTCCTTAATGATATCTCCTTCTCAGACAATGCAGCATGCTCTAAGACAGAACCATCCACTTGTCTTTCAGGTGAAAGCAGTAACTGTGGCGGAAGATGGTAAGCTGGAAGCCATGGACACAGAGGAGAAACCGAGGGAAGTGAAGATGGAACCAAAGGAGGAGGAAGAGCGGCCAAGCACTCCGGCCACACAGTCTTCTCCAGCTCCAGGACAGTCAAAGAAAAAAAGTGAGTCTGGGTCAGCTTCTCCCTTGTACGAAATGACTATGGGGCTACACAGTGGGGTTTGGAGCAGAGGCTGGGCTGGAGTGGCAGGAGCTCCTGCTCACAGGTGAGATGGGCCAGGAAACCTCCTTCCTTCCCCAGGTAGAAGACTAGCCAGTGTTCTCTGTGCTTGTGCCCTGGGCCTAGCCTTGTCCAGCCCCTTTCATTTTGTGGCCATGGCTCTTCTGAGAATAACTTTTTGTCATCACATTCTAGTAGATTAATTACTAAGCCTTTTACGTGGCTAATTCCCCCTCTTACTTGATTGAAGTTCAGTTACTTTGTGAGCATACATTGAAGGGTCACGGAAACCCAGGAGCAGCCACTAGCTTCATCTGTGTCCATTGACACTGATGCCATGAGCCTGACCCCAGGCTAACACACACTGCATATATGTAATTTCTTGAGTGTCCAAATGGCAGGACAAGCCTGGAGCCCTGAGGTTTGGTCCTGCCTGCTGCTCTCATCACCAGTATTTTAATGATGCTGTATTTGTAAGAGGAAGGTCCTGGGACCTTGTCTGGTCTGTAATATGTTTTCCTAAAAGTATTATTTGAACACTTTAGGGGTTTTGATATGTTCTGCTGTGCAGACACATCTCTTGATTCTGATCATTTTTTCTGGATAGGGTTGCCTGAAGTTGACAAACTCCTCCTTCCCTCTGGAGAGATTTCTTTAGTGGTCATTTCCTTATATTGGGGTGGCGGGGAAATGAGGGAAATGACAGGGATGATTTGGGCATCGTGCCTCTATTTTTAAGCATTCTAACTTACGTAATATAATATGGGTGTGCATACATGTGCACTTACTCATTTTTATTTAAAATTTTTTTTAAGTTTTTAAGCCAGAAGAATTACGTCAAGCACTTATGCCAACACTGGAGGCCCTTTACCGCCAGGATCCAGAATCTCTTCCCTTCCGGCAACCAGTTGACCCCCAGCTTCTAGGAATCCCGGTGTGTACTCAGCTGTACCCTCCTGCCCACTGCACTCCTACTGCTGAACTTGGCCCTATTATAAGATACTTTTTTTTGGTTGATTGACAGAAACCCATCTTTTATGCCGCAGTCTGAAGAGTTAATCATTAGATGTCGATTATAAATTATATGCTATGCTTTAAAATTTTCTTGTGGCTTTGAAAATCCTTACGTTTGGCCAGAAGGGGTCATGAGTGATAGAGCATTAGGCAGTAAGGAAGGGGCTGCGCTGTCCCAAGAAAATAAGATAGTTGAGTCATGTTTTGTTTGCCTGAGAGTTTGGGATGTATTCCTGAACTCAAGATCGCTTCAGTACCAGCCTTTGCTCCACATGATATAGCCCTGGGAGCACTTGCAGTTCCCTCCTGGAAAACCTCAGCTCTAGAGTAAAGTTACAGCTCTGATCATTTTTCTCCCTTTGGAGTTTTGTTCTCTTAGAATAAAAACAGATAAATGGCCCACTATACCTTATTCCTTGGCCTTGTCTTAGAAGTCTCTGAAGTAATGCTGCCTTATATCTGCTCTGTTTTCCTAGGATTATTTCGATATAGTGAAGAGTCCTATGGATCTCTCTACAATTAAGAGAAAATTAGACACTGGACAGTACCAAGAGCCCTGGCAGTATGTGGATGACATATGGCTTATGTTCAACAATGCCTGGCTCTACAACCGAAAGACATCGCGGGTGTACAAGTACTGCTCCAAGCTGGCCGAGGTGTTCGAGCAGGAAATTGACCCCGTCATGCAGAGCCTGGGCTATTGCTGTGGCCGAAAGGTGATGAGTGGGCTTTACCTCGCAGGGGGGCCCAGTGTTAGGTGGCGCAGGCAGGGCAGCTGGGGAGCCAGGCAGTCTTCTTTCTGCTCCTCAGCCTGCTCCCAACCCAGCTGTGAGGACAGCTGGCATTAGATACTGCATCAGTGCTGGCTGTTGTTATTATTTCTTCCTTTTAAAGTAAAAGCTTCTTTCCATTACTGCACTTAGAAGAAATGATACCCATTAGAAAGAAGGACTAAATCAGAAATTTGCTATGTAGTCTGTTATAATTTTTTTTAAATAAAAAGCTTTTTAGGTTAGTCTTAGAGCATTAACAAATAGATGAAGATAAGTTAAAATTAAAAGCTTGGCAGGTAGATGTTCCTTAAAAAGGACCTTGATTTGTCAGTTAATTGACTGTTCTTTTGACTTGTCATTCAAACCTTTGCAATGCTTACAAATTATCTTGCAGTTGGAGTTCTCCCCCCAAACACTTTGTTGCTATGGCAAACAGCTGTGCACAATCCCTCGAGATGCCACTTACTACAGTTACCAGAACAGGTAAGCCTGACCCCGCAGCAGTCATACTCCATTTATCCTGTACCCCAAGAGGCCACCCAGGCAGCCAGGAAAGGATGGGCATAGAAAAGAATTGCACCCTCTTGTGTCTCTAAAACTCCATGAGCCATGAGGGGCAGGGAGAGATCTTTGGGTCTGACCCTGGTATTTCTCTCTCAGTTGAGGCCCAGAAAGGACCAAGGAATTAGTGGTTGAGGTATTGCCTGGAAATAGAGCCCCTGTTCCCCTCCTGTGTCCTGTGAAGTTCAGTGCTTGCTAACTTAACTCTGTGGCTCCACGAGCTCCATCCTGATGTTCTGCATTGGACATTGACCTAGAATCCTGCATTAAAAACAGGTTTCTTCCTGAGTTCTCTTTAACCACCCAGCCAGATTCCCACCCACCCTGCCTTTTAAACAAACTGGAAACTCATTGACGTCAATTCGTCATTTGTTCTTATGAGTTTATCTGTGTTGGTGACATTTTTCATTATTAGTAGCTCACAAGAAGAAGCCAGGCAGTGTCCAGTCCTTCTCTGTTCACAGAGAGGTCCATGATGCGGTCTTTATGCTCAGGTATATGAGTGTCTGTAGACAGACAGGCCCCTTGCTCTAGGCAGTCGTCAGCAAGTGTCCCTCATCAGTAATAGCTGTGTGTCTGCGCTGGCCTGGGAGTCTTGGTGCCCATAGTATGACCATGCCCAGTGTCTTCTTTTCCATCCTGATGTGCTGAATGGCAAGACTAGAAAACCAAATGAATTTAAATGAAAGCCCATTTCTTTAGTGTTGCCTCCTTGGTACCAAAATCTTTCTAACTTTGAAAAATGTTTTAGTTAGCATTGTCCATTTTTTAGTGTTTCTTAAAGCTAACTGCACTCATTAACATTTTGGTGGTAGTTTGAGGGTCCACGGATCATAATTTAGTGAAATATCTAAGCATAAAGTAACTACAAGTCTTTAGAAATATTTTGTATTCACACAGCAATTAATAGTTGTCATGAAACATTCCCCATTGTCCTGTTCTTCCCTCCACCCCCCCAGTATGTTGTCTTGACATATCATTTTGGCTTCTAAAGTCCAACTCAGCAGTATCTGTTGATTCACCTATGTAGTAGCTGTGTGTGTGAGTCTGTGCATGCAGGCGCACGACCGTCCCTTGCTTTGGCCTTCACCCTATTTCAGTAAATGATTTTCCTAATAGCCAGCACCCAGCCCCCCAACTTGGAGAAGGTCACAGTAGGTGCTTGTCTCACTTTCTCTGACTGGAGTCCTCTGTGACAGCCTTGTCTCTTAGCATCTGTGAGGGGACATTTAAGTGGGAAAGTAGGGATCCTCTGCTTAAGTGGAGGTCAGAGGGGCGTTTCTTCCCTTCCCTTCCTTATTTGGATTCTTTGCTTTAAATAGCATGGATTAATATTTATTAAGGTACAAGGGTGTGGGTTAACTTAATTGGAATATTAGTTTGATTTGCTGCTTGTGATCCCATTTGAGAGACTGAATGCTAATCTGTGCTTTGCCTTGGCTTTCTGCTTTGTGTTGTCTTGTCTGGTTCTGTGTTGTCTTTTGTCCTGTGATCCCTCATTTCTTCATTTTGTTTGAGTATGTGCGTATGTGTGTGTGTGTTTTTTTTTCTCCCTCATGCTTGTCGTTGTCTGCACTTGGGCTCTGATTGCAAAAACCAAACCAAACCCAAACCCAAACCCAAATGTGGGTGCCCATGTATCTCCATCATTGACTGTCCTTGTCGCCGTTGATGACCTGCTCTCTGCTTCCGTCCCCCTCCTTGGCCTGCTGTGATTGGTGGCATCGTTACGTGGCTTGGGCTGTGTTGGGTGACCGGAACAGTTCACCCCAGTATGGCCTTCTTGCCGACAGGTATCATTTCTGTGAGAAGTGTTTCAATGAAATCCAGGGCGAGAGCGTTTCTCTGGGGGATGATCCATCCCAGCCTCAAACGTAAGTATTTGGGGCTTGTGGTCAGTGTCTGAAAATATTTCAAGCTTTGTCTTCTCAACCAATTTATTCTAAAATGATAGAATATCATTTAGTCCTCTGTGCTGAGACCTGTGTATATACAAGTTATACAAGTTACTTATAAAAGGGTATCATGTTACCATCTGAAAATGGTTTTCTCCTTATTCCACACAAAGTCCCTTCAGGTTACACATGGAGCTTCTTTTGTTTTTCCCCTTCTTCACCAATTTGTATTTTTATGGTTGGCAGAATATTGCAGCAAAACTCCTTTAATAATTCTGTGTGCCAGACAAACGAATACCTGCTGTGAGCTTACCATCTCTGGTTTTCACCTGGGAGTGCATGCTTTACTCTGAGATAGAAGTAATGTGCCCATGGCAGTGTTTGTCTGTCCTCCCCATTTACAGATGGCAAAATGGAGGCTGGAGGGATAAGGTGACTCACCCACTTGTAAATGTGAGAGCCAAGCAAGGAGTAGAGCTGACCCTCTTGTTATGAGAACATGATGGGGCACATCTCCATCTTTTGAATTCAGAAATTCTTTAGATTGATTTTTCTTTCCTAGTCTTATGAGCTATTCTCTGGCACACCTGGAAGAAACTACTCTGCCAACCATCCCCAAGGTCAGACTTCTCTTGATGAAAGCTTGTCTTGGAAGCAAACATAGGCTGGCCTTTCTCTTGTAATCTCCAACTAGAAATCAGAAAAGTAATTTCTCTCTGACATGGACTAAAATGATGGGGAAAGAGGATGACCTCTGAGGTAGATGGCAATGTTAACAACATCGGAGGTTTGATCTGAATCCTTTCGTGCTTGTCCATAGTCTCTGATCAATAGAACAACTTGTTTCAGTTACATTAAAAGAGTAGGGAAAATCATCAGTTCATCAGACAGAAATGGCAGGACTTAGAACAAAGATTAAACTCCCATTTCTTACTCTGTATCAGCACCACAAATTGTAATTTCCCTAGCATCTGTTACCAGCTATAATACAGCAATCAGAATAGGCCGCAGCAGGGACTGAGTAGATGTTGCTGTATTATCTAGAACCCTGTGAAGGTTCTTAAAGGGAACATGGTAACAGTGTTTTAAATCTAAGACAAAATCTGTAGCCATGAATCTTTTAGTGATTAGTGGGATAAGTGGTGGAAATTTGAAGCCGTTTCCGTACTCCTAGAAACCCTATGATCAGCCCCACTGCTGTGGTATGGGGAAGAAGAGGGGAGTCAGTTACCTCACTTTGAGTGATTGGTCCCTGGGGTCTTTTAAAGAGGTACCTGACCAGGCAAGTGTGAATATTAATGTCATTGAGAAATGATTTTACAGGCCCAAAGTAGCTCTTTCTCAACCATGTGTGGCCCATTTTCTTATTTATTAATAAGGTCTTAAATGTTCATAAGCTTTTATTACTTGCCTGTTTCTGTGACAAAGTTATCCTTAAATATTAGCATCATGGGTATCAGTTATGGAATGATAAATACATTCTTTTTTTTTTCTTTCTTTTTTGAGAGGAGGAGCAGGGCAATTGGGGTTAAGTGACTTGCCCAAGGTCACACACCTAGTAAATGTTACATGTCTGAGGCTGGATTTGAACTCAGGTTCTCCTGACTCCAGGACCGGTGCTATATTCACTGTGCCACCAATACATTCTTTATTAATAGAAAGTCTTTTAGTTAGTCGAACTTGAATTTCACCTTAAAAGAGAGAGTTATCGTTAGCTTGCTTTCCACTATCATTTAATGGTATTTTTCAATACCATAGAAGGGCCATTTATAAACACTAGACTGAGACAATGTAAATTGAGCTGACTGCTTCCAGTGCTATTTATTTTGACTAGAAGAGTATGGACTAGAAAAAGTCATTTCTTTTAAAGGACATTTTATTGATATTATCCCTTTTATTCTCTCCATAGTACAATAAATAAGGAACAGTTTTCCAAAAGAAAGAATGATACACTGGATCCTGAACTGTAAGTAATCATGGAGGCTGGGAGCATTTTGTCTTTTTCTTTCCAGAAACCTTTTAAAATCTCATTCATGGCCTCCCCACCCCCCCCTTTTTTCCTTCTAATAGTAGTTTATGTTGCTTTTTTCTAATCTGTGGTCAGGGATTGTGCAGTCAGGTGGTCGTGGAATGGCAGCTAAGTGAGTGCTTAGCCCACCAGTGGAATAGTGACAGACCGGGCCCTTTCTGATCCCTGTGCATTTGAATGGACCATGTGGCTGTTTTTCTCCCACTTAAATGACTTGGTATCTTGGTAGTTTATAGAACCAGCCTATCTTAACAGCACCAGCTTAGGGGACAGCGCTTCTTTGGAGCATATTTCTGTCCCTGTCATCTTCTGTATCTTGTTCATACAACTCTACAATTATTACCTTTATCCCAGCATTCTCCTAGTGTGAGGGCTTAGTAATTCCCTTGTTTGTTTGTAGTGTGACTCCAGGTACAAGGGGTATTGAAACATGCAGGTATTAGGGGTTACCCCAAGAATTTGAGGAGAGAGAGCAAGTGGTCTCTGCTCTCTGGGAGCCCAAGTTGGCCAGTACAGTCTTACTTCTTTGCTTATTGTGTAGGCAGAGGCAATCTTTTTCTCCAACTAGGTATTTCCATTTTGTCTCCAACCTTCCCAAATTGTAAAGGCCAAAGTGCACATGGCTTTGCATGTAGCTAAAGTGACCGTTTTCCATCAGGAAATCAGAAAGCAAGAGATTTAATGTCTCATGGATGGTAGGACCTTGGTAGTGTGCACTAATGAACCTCGACATGGTTTTCTGAGTCTTGACCTTTGGTTTCTTTGGTTTTCTAGGTTTGTTGAATGTATAGAATGTGGCCGGAAAATGCATCAGATCTGCGTCCTTCACAACGAGGTCATCTGGCCATCTGGGTAAGTTGTGATGCTGCTGCTATCTGTTGATGCACTCATCCTCTCTTGGCCTCTTCTGGCTCTTGAGCCCATGGGAGACCAGTGTCCTGTCCATTGTAGAAAAAGCAGCCAAGCAGTGTGAGTGGCTCACGCAGGGGTCTGGGCAATAAATGCAGTATGAGCCTCTGCAGGATTATACAATAGAAACAAGAACGGCTTGTCTGCTAGTTTCATGAGAATTTCCTAGAGAGTTTGATCATAATTTTAGACCTGAAAGGGACTGGAGTTTCACTTCCTTCATTATTACAGGTGATACTGAGGCCCGGAGATGTTTGGTCCCTTGTCTAGAGTTGCGTAGGTAGTTGTGTACATATCTGGTCACACTCATGCCTCCCCCAGATCTCTGCTACATAGCTGACAAACAGGCCAGCTTTCACATGCTCTAGAAGCAGCCTCTCATCTTTCCGTGACCCACCCCAAGTCCCTGACTCTTCTCATCTCCAAACTCAACATTCTCCATTCCTTCCCCCACTGCTCAGTGCGTGAAGTCAGTGCCTTCTTTCCCCGAGATGCCCTCCTCGACAGGCTCTCCAGCTGTGGCCCTCACCGCCTTCCTCCTGGCGCTGGGCCTCACTTCCTCAGCCCAGGGTTGCCTCATGCTGGTGTGCCCTCTTAACCCTTTTTGTGCTTTCCCCGTCTTCTACTGGGGAAAACAATTTTTGAATATCAGTTACAAGACTTGGTATATTCCCCATTAAATTTCATCTTCTTTTTGGACCTGACTCAAGCGTCTGCTAGCTATTCCTCTCCCGGCTCCGTGTCAGAGCAAAGACCCCTGTGGCACTCCCCTGGAGAGGCGCTTCCAAGTTGACGCCATAGCGGTAGATGCTCTGTGGGTCTAGCTCTTCCGCCGGTTCCAAATTTGTCCGGTAATATACTACTAGCATCTAGTCCATATCTTTTCTCTCTACTTTGTCCATGAGCATAACAAAATCTTGGTGAACAATATTACATCTTGATAGATAGGGTAGTAAAAAGCAGATAGTAAGTGAATTATCTTTTAATGCCATTTCCAGTGATAAAATCTTGGCCATTTTTGACTTTGGGTCATTTGACAATGGGCAGGACTTTGGTTTCAAAGCCTTCATTTTCTGGGTCTCAGGATTGCTGAGGTGGCCAAGTCACATCTGCATAAGGCCAACCTGGAGACAGGACAAGCGATGACGGCGTTCCTCTCATGATAGGAAATAAAGCCATTCTCTAGCCTGGCCTTATGTAAAGCCTGTATGTCTTCTCCAAGAAAAGCACTACCTTTTCTCAGTGTTGGCTAGCTTGATATGAATCCTTGGAAGCGTTTTCCTAGGAACGGAAGTCAAACTCCTTGGCCTGTATAGAGAGAGCACATTCCATTAACTTCAGTGACTGGACCTTGGCCAGCCTGCATTGCATCCTTGTCCTCTGCCATCCCCAGGAGATGCCTCACAGTGGTTCAGTAGCCCGCTTTGTCTGATATTTCCGTACCCAGGGCTATAGTTCATCTGGCCCAAGTGACTTAGCCAAGTGCAGCTAACCCTCACGCCTTCCCTCTGAAACCCTGCACAGAAGCCCGGCCCCCACACCCCAGATTGCGTCCGCAGGCTGTCCGCTCACTAAACTGTTTGCTCACTAATGTGCCTTCAGTGGAGAGCCAGGGCCTGTGAGCCCAAGCTAGGCTCTCTTGTTGTTGCTTTCTACCGATGTCATTTGTGAGCTTGCAGTTGTGTCATCCATTCTGACAGACTTGGGGAGGTTTACTGTGCTATCTCGGGGCATGCCTTCAGAAGGCGACGGCCTTCACCCACTGTGCAGTCTTTGCCTTCCCTCAGCAGTTAGGCCCCCTCTTCTCCCTCAGGTTTTGACTGGGTGACCTGCTGCCTGAGAGCACCTGCGCCAGGTCTCACTCCACATTGCTGAGAGGACAGGCCCTTGGCCTAGTTGTTTTTTTCCCTCTTTCACAGCATTCTGGCCCAGGCTTATCCCTGGAACTCTGTTTAAGTGATTAGTCATTATTTCCATACTGAAGCCTTGCTTCCTGTTTGGTTTTATTGTCACATTGATTGAATGATTAGTGTCATCATGACACTAATCTTGAGTTTTTAATCTCCCCTCTCTAAGGCTACTGGAAGAGGAGCACGCCTTCCTAGACCCCCAGGGAACTTTTTTATATTACCGTGTTGACACCAAGCTGGTCCTGCCTTGTACCAGGTTTAATCTTAAGACCATGGTGGCTAAGAGCTGAGTCTGGCATTCCTCTTTCTGTATCTCCCTTGTACTTTGCCCACATTGTTACCCACACACATCCTGAAAGGTATCCCTGCGGATTCTTCAAGGAAGATTGCTGCGAGGGTTCCCCCATGTTGCCATCCACCCCTTCGCTGGCAGTGTTCCAAGAATGCAAGACCATTACCTCTCAGGTACAGCTTGGACTTGATGGTCTCCCCTGGCCCACTGACCTCCTGCAATGCCTTTCTAGTATCCCGTTTTTCTACAAATAGAATAGGAAAGGTCCGTTCTCTTCTCAGTGGTTGAAAAGCCTGCCTTCTCTTTTTAATTTCCTTTTCTACCCCAGATGAGATTCAATAAGCACGTCTTCTTTTTTGGTTTTTATTCTAACTGTAGATTTGTCTGTGATGGGTGTCTGAAGAAAACTGGACGAACTCGGAAAGAAAACAAGTTTTCAGCTAAAAGTATGTCACTACCTTCTTGGTACCTGAATTTAATCTAGCTCTGATGAAGTGTCAGTGAAAACTTACAAAGGATGCTATGACAGCTCCTCCCTCCCGATGGATTTGATCCAGACTTGGGGAATCACTGTGCCAGTGCAGGCGAGCACCTTATTTACACCTTGGAGAGCATCCAAGAGTTGCTGGTACAGCTAAAGGCCAGGACTTCCTGAAGCTAAGACGACCCCAGCGAGTCAGTGTCATCCAAGTTTAGTAAACTGAAGTATTGTTAGATTGAATTATTTAAATTTGTTTTGACTGAAACTACAACAGAAACCTTCAAGCCACATATGAATGAAATTCCAGTGCTGCTCTGCAATTCAAGCTGTTTGAAAGAAGGGCATGCTATTAACACAGGAGTCTGTCTTGTCTCCACTTCCTCTTTCCCTCCACATTTGCTCCGGGGCCTCCTCCAGATTGCTGTTGACTTGGGGCTTTCTATAGTCACAACCAGTGTCTGTGCTCCTACATTGTTGCATTCTTTTGTCATCACTTTGGTCATTTTTTTTCCCATAACATGTATGTCACAATTGAAGACTTTCCAGTAGTTAATTCAGTTTCTTCAGAGCTGATCATTTTATTAAATAGTAAACAATTTGAGGCTTTACAGACTTTTACAGATTAAAGAATTGTATGCATTTGGCAAAATTTCAGCACTGATGTTTAACCTCTCACCCAACTTGTTGTCAAAGATCATCCAGAAATAGATATGGAGGGTGGATGTTGGCAGGGCTTACAGGAACATGTGCATTTTTTCACTGTTGGAGCTATTCGTTGGTCCATCTGTATCTGATTTATGCTTCTTTTTAATTGACTAAAATAAACATCTATCCAGAGATCCCACTTCTAGGCATGTACTTCAAGGACATCATTGCAGGAAGTAGGATGACTGTGATAAATTGATCAAAATTTCTGTTGTTGCTTTTTGTATCAGTCAAAAACAGATCTAAAATGGTTGGTCCCAGTTACTGTACATGAATGTAGTTAGAATATTAGCAGTGCTAAAGAAAAGATAATTACATTACAAAGAATTCAGAGAAGCACGAGAAGATTCACTGTCTCTTCCTTGCAGGGGTACAGGATTGTGGCATATTCCATATCTTGTCAAACAGAGTTAACATGATGGTTTGTTGAATTACTTTGAGTCCCCTTTCCAATTTTTGTTAATAGGAATGGCCTGCTACTACAGGGAGGGATAGGATTAGAAATTAATGTGATGGGAAGCAAAAGATACCAGTAAATATTTATCTTTATATAAATGAAAAGGAGTGGGAGTGTGTTGTGTGTCAGTCCAGCATGAGATCTTTTGATGGGCATCATAATCTCACAGGTTGACCAATAGTTCCTTTCTTTGGACAACTGTAAGAAATGTGCCTACATCGTTTTGGTTTATCTAGGGTTGCCATCTACCAGGCTTGGTACTTTCCTGGAAAACCGTGTAAATGACTTTTTGAGACGGCAGAATCACCCTGAGTCAGGAGAGGTCACCGTTCGGGTTGTTCATGCTTCAGACAAAACCGTCGAAGTAAAGCCAGGCATGAAAGCAAGGTGGGTCTCTGCCATTCCACTGACCACTGCTCAGTCTTGCTCTGTACATATGTCCTTCAGCTAACCAGCCACGCATTATTCTGAATTCCGTAGATTTGTCGATAGTGGCGAGATGGCGGAATCCTTCCCTTACCGAACAAAAGCCCTCTTCGCCTTTGAAGAAATAGATGGTGTTGACTTGTGCTTTTTTGGCATGCATGTTCAGGAGTATGGGTCTGACTGCCCTCCACCCAATCAGAGGTAAGGGGTGCCTTTTTGACTTGGTGAGATGTGCAGAATTAGTCGGGGTAAGGGGACAATGGGCATGTTACCTGTCATCAAGTACTGAGAAGACTGTAATGAATTTGTGAAATGATCCTTGTTCTGCTTGACCCCGGAGTGCAGGGTGACCTGTGAGCAAGGGAGAAGGAAATTGATGTCAAGAACTTTCTTTCACAAAGGAGTGGGATGCCTTGGGAGGTAGGGGGCCGCCTGGGCTGATCTGGGAAACTTAGAGGCTCCTTCCTTCCAGCTGAGACTCTGTAATGAAGTATCTCCATTAAAATGCATAATTCAGAAGTGTCAGGGTTTTTTGGCATCTTCTGTGTTGCTGAGGAGAAGTAGTGTAGAATTTATCCAGAAAAGGGCCCAGGGATAGTTAACCAGATGCTACAGAAAAAATGATTCTTTTCTGGCAACAGAAGGAGTGTCAATCCAGGGCAGTGTCAAGTGCCTGGCCAGAGCAGCAAAGTCATTGCTCTGCCATAAGAGAGCAGTGGGGTCTACCTTATGGAAGTTGAGGTAGACTGAGAGTATTTACTTCAGAATTTCTCTTCACAGCAGTGTCTGCTGAAGCGTCTATCCTTGTATGAATGGACCAGTTTAGCAATATTTGATTTGTTCTTTTTCCTTCCTGTCTTTTTAGGAGAGTATATATATCTTACCTCGACAGTGTTCATTTTTTCCGTCCCAAATGCTTCAGGACTGCAGTCTATCATGAAATCTTAATTGGCTACTTAGAATATGTCAAGAAATTAGGGTAAGTATATTAGTATTTTTATTTCTTAAAGGGTAGTATGGTATAATAATACTGGGGAGTAGATAGGAATGCCAGCATACCTTCTTGGCTTTTTAAAAACTGATACATGGAGAATCTCTGTGTTATCTAATATCATGTAATAGTCTTTGTTTGTGCCTATAAAGAGCAAGCTTATTGCCCCTGTATCTTCTGTGTCTGCACCTGAGAATATTTTAGATTGTCTTAGGCATTCATCTGTTTGGCTAAGAACATCTCATAGGGTCAAACAATGGTGGAATCAAATGAACTTTGAGGACATTTTTCAATTCCACTCCTACCCCCAGAGAAAATAACCATTGCATTGGCTTGGGTGTGATTGGCCCATTGAGACACTCCTTAAGGAATCACCCTTAGGCCATGTGGTCCTCTAGGTCTTTGGGTGCAGCCTTTTGACTGAGTCCAAGTTTTACAGAGCCGATCCTTTTATTAAGGAGATTTGTTCTGCACCCCTGGATGCAGTGGCCACATGTGGCCTGGAGGCCATAGGTTCCCCACCCCTGGCTTTTCCTGTGCTAGTTCAGACCCTTAAGCTCTCTTTGACCGTATCCCAAATTCTGCTGTTCCCAGCAAATATGTCAGTCACCTCTCTTCCCATGCTGTCTCCCATATGTGGAAAATGCCATTTTCCTACCCTAGACCTTCCTACTGAACATGGATGGCTCTCATTTATCATCAGTGGAGCTCATTTGTCTTCTATGTCTGCCTTACCTCCCAGCTCTGCTGCCAGTAGCAGCCCATCTAAGCTGCACTTGGTGCCTGAGATCAGGGCACGAGTGCAGGGTCATCATAGGATTTTGTGTTTCTCTCCGTTCCCTTCTTTGTGGTTTAAGTGACATTGATCTTTACAGAGAAAAAATAACAGACTGGTTCTCAATGAAAACCATCTTGGTTTAGGTACACAACAGGGCACATCTGGGCCTGCCCACCAAGCGAAGGTGATGACTACATCTTTCACTGCCATCCTCCTGATCAGAAGATCCCCAAACCCAAGCGACTGCAGGAATGGTACAAAAAGATGCTGGACAAGTCCGTGTCTGAGCGCATTGTCCATGATTACAAGGTGGGCTCCATTGTAGATGCTACCTGGGTTCTTGCTGTACTCAGAAAGGTCTAAGTTCTGTTCTGTTTCATTGTGGTTCAGCCTGCACTAATGTTGTGGGCTGTGTGTTTGACACCTTAGTTTTACTGCATACTAGAGGAGGATAGAAATACTGGTGAAGAAATGAACAGATCAGCTACATTTCCTGTTACACACTCACAGGATACTGTCCCGTATCAGAAAGAGTTTTGAGAAGGAGGGGAAAAGCCTTGGAGCAGAAGTAGTTGGTGGACTCTGGGAGCTCTGTGGAGGCTGATGTGTGTGCCAGTGTTGGCTCCCTTCTGGGGGTGGTCATTAACTGCTGGGTATTTTGTAGGATATTTTTAAGCAAGCCACAGAAGACCGTTTAACAAGTGCGAAGGAGCTTCCATACTTTGAAGGGGATTTCTGGCCCAACGTGCTGGAGGAGAGCATCAAGGAACTGGAGCAGGAAGAAGAAGAGCGAAAGAGGGAGGAGAACACAAGTCATGAGAGCACAGATGTAAGCCCACCCTTTGTCCCACGAGGATACACACACACACGCTCACCCTGGGGCCAGGAGGAGGAGAACTGGAGCACTGGAGTCACTACCTCATGGTGGGGGGGGAGCTCTCACTTTTGGGGCAGTCACCCCAAACAGAAACGAGAGACAAGGCCACCCCCCATAGCCAAGAGGCGGAGATGGGTCTCATTCCTATCTTCTTGTCTGGCTCTGAAGTAAGACCCCTTGGGTATGGGGCAGGGTGAACCTCAAAGCCTGCCATTTTTCATGGGAGCCGTACCTGCTGTGGCTGACCTAGTGCTGGCAGACAGAGTCTGCCACATGGGCTCTGTTGAAAATGGCTTGAGTGCTTAGGAGCAGATGCCTGTGGGGGTGCCCCAGGATACTCCAGTGGCTGAGGAGCTTCAAATCTCATCTCCACCATGCTGCTGACCACCTAGGTGGCTATGGGCAAGTCCCTGTAGGATTCCATTGGAAGGGAGTAAAAAAAGGACTAGGCCCTACATCTCTGTAAGACTCCTGGGCATGGGCCAGGTTGCTGCAAAGGTTTGCAGTCATTGAACATGCAGTCCTTCAGGATACCATTTTTGCAAAGGCCAGTGCAGACCTCTGAACAGAAGGGGCTGATTTCCTCCTTTTTCTCTATGCATAAGCCAATGACATTTGTCCCATGCTTCTTTCAGGTGACTAAGGGAGACAGCAAGAATGCCAAAAAGAAGAATAATAAAAAAACAAGCAAAAACAAAAGCAGCCTGAGCCGGGGAAATAAGAAGAAGCCAGGCATGCCCAACGTCTCCAATGACCTCTCCCAGAAGCTATATGCCACCATGGAGAAGCACAAAGAGGTAAGGGGAGCAGGCTGCTCCTCCACGAGCCCCTTCTCTGACTGCCTAGCTCTGGTCCTGTTTCTCCCTGACTGGGTAAACTACCTGGCCTCCTTCATTTAAAAAAATCCTCCTTTCCAGTTTTAAGGGATCAGTCTTGGCCTATTAACTGCCGAATTCAGGGTCCTGGTTACTTGTTGCAAGGGGACAGACTTCTTGTTAAAGAGTGGCTAGGATGTCTGACCTTGTTGCTTCAGTGGTTTGTGGCTGTTGAGAGAGCCTTAGTTTTGCCTGTTTGATGGGTGGGACAAGAGTATCCCCCTCATCACTGGCATTCCAGCTCTTTTACGCTCCAGCTGGTGTGAACAGTGTGAATGTTTTTGGTGTAAGAAAGAAGACTCCATTGGCAACCCAACTTCTTTGCCTTGAAATGTTGATAATGAATATGTTAGCAACCCCTGGAGTCAGGGGTCAGGAGATGGGATAACAGCAGACCCAGCTTTTCCATAATGAATTAGTGAGTGGACAGGAGTAGTGTGCTAGAATCATACCCACAGGCCCCTGTTTCTTTTTCTGAGTTTCTCCAAGTTTACACATGTTGCTGAGGGTATTTGGGGAATTTCATTGGGTTTTGTGTATTTTCAAAATTATCAGGATGATGACGGCAGGAGACTAATTGCTACTTGAGATCTCTGTCTATACCCTAAACTGCTCATAATTACATTAAGCCCTTATAGGAAGTGAGGGTTGAACTTGGACAGGTATCAAAGGAGCAGCATATTTTTAGAATAATTTTTTCTAACAAGGTAGTTCAGCATAATCTTTAGGGGCATTATCTGACCTCAGGGAAAGTGCTTTGTTCTGTAAAGCATTTCTTTCTAGCGGCATTTGTTGTCGGAGAAGTGTGTGTGTGTGTGTGTGTGTGTGTGTGTGTGTGTGAGAGAGAGAGAGAGAGAGAGAGAGAGAGAGAGAGAGAGAGAGAGAGAGGGAGGGAGGGAGAGAGAGAGAAAATATTCATGGGGGCAGAGGAATGGGACTTAATTTTCAAAGCTTTCTTTTCTTGCTCTCAATTCCTCTTGGTGCCACCAAGACCCTTTCATAGTCCCCCATGGTTCATTCATGAGGAAACAAGAGCTTGAGTGGTGTGCCCAGAATCACACAGAATAAGTAAGAGCAGAGATTCCAGCCAGATCTGGCAGTTCTAACTTCAGTGTTACTTCCAAAAGGCCACACCACCACTTGAATCGTTTTTTCCAAACTGAAACGATTTTAAGATAATACAAGTAATATGTTAAAAATTCACTGCGATAAAGAGATATGTTGGTCTGGAAGTAAATATGGACAGGCCTGAAGCCATTCTGATAAAATGTTTGCTATACCCCAACATTTTCCAGCTGTTTTAGAATTCCTTGCTTTAGAGCATTGTTCACTTTGCCAGAATTCTGGTAGAGCCTTTCAGAAAGGCCTTTGGAGTTTACCATCATGAAATTTCCCCTCAGAAGGCCATAGCCAGAATGCCACAAGTTTGTCCCTAAACAAGTCAAGAGCTTTGATTTGTCCATATTCCTCCACTCATTTGGAGAAGCAGCCTCCCATCTCAACTCCTCAGCTTCCTCAAACAGCACATATACCTTCCTTCAGAAACTCTAAAAAACAAACCTCAACCTCTGTGAATAAGCATTTGTAGAAAAGCCGGGGCCGGAGAGGAGGAGGGAGAAAGCAGGGTTGGAGATGATGTTTTCTTTCTTTCCCCTGTGGAGAACAGTAGTGTCTTCACTGATGGAGGCAGTCCCCAGAGCTGTTTGCTGTGGAGAGGAGCCTAGACTCTCTCTGCACACTCTTGTGTCAGGTGGGTGAGGGAGGTGGCCAAGGGGCTGTTGGTGCCCTGGAGTCTCACAGAGCCGGCGCCTGGTGCTGGCTCACTGGAGGGGCGGCCTAGACTGGTTTATTGCAGTAGGATGCCTTCTGTTCCAGGTCTTCTTTGTAATACGACTCATTGCCGGCCCTGCCGCCAACTCTCTGCCTCCCATTGCTGAGCCCGACCCACTCATCCCCTGTGACCTGATGGATGGCCGCGATGCCTTTCTCACCCTGGCGAGGGACAAACACCTGGAGTTTTCCTCACTGCGCAGGGCCCAGTGGTCAACCATGTGCATGTTGGTGGAACTGCATACCCAGAGCCAAGATCGCTTCGTCTACACCTGCAATGAATGCAAGCACCACGTGGAAACACGATGGCATTGCACCGTCTGTGAGGTGAGCCAGTCACGCCAGGGATGCGCAGGGAACCTGGCAGGGCCAGTCTGCCTAGGGAGTGGGTGGGGGCAGCTCCCTTGGCACAAGTGCAACACCTGTGCTTTCAGGGAGATGTCACATGTCTCTCAGTCCCCTCTGCCCATGGAGAAGGGGTGGCGGGCACTGTGGTAATGTTCTCTTTGTTCCTAGGACTATGACTTGTGCATCACCTGCTATAACACTAAGAACCATGACCACAAGATGGAGAAGCTGGGCCTGGGCCTGGACGACGAGAGCAGCAGCCAGCAGGCGACAGCCACCCAGAGCCCCGGGGACTCGCGCCGGCTGAGCATCCAGCGCTGTATCCAGTCGCTGGTGCACGCCTGCCAGTGCCGCAACGCCAACTGCTCACTGCCCTCCTGCCAGAAGATGAAGAGGGTGGTGCAGCACACCAAGGGCTGCAAGCGCAAGACCAATGGTGGCTGTCCCATCTGCAAGCAGCTCATTGCCCTCTGCTGCTACCATGCCAAGCACTGCCAGGAGAACAAGTGCCCGGTGCCCTTCTGCCTCAACATCAAGCACAAGCTGCGCCAGCAGCAGCTGCAGCACCGCCTGCAGCAGGCCCAGATGCTGCGCCGCAGGATGGCCAGCATGCAGCGCACTGGTGTGGTGGGGCAGCAGCAGGGCCTGCCCTCACCTACTCCGGCCACGCCCACCACGCCCACTGGCCAGCAGCCCCCCACACCACAGACACCCCAGCCTCAGCCCCCACCCCCACCGACCTCCCAACCCCAGCCCACACCCCCCAACAACATGCCACCATACAGCCTGCCCAGAGCACAGCCCCCTGGGGCTGTGTCCCAGGGAAAGGCAGGTGGTCAGGTGACCCCCCCAACCCCACCTCAGACCTCTCAGCCTCCCGTCCAGGGACCCCCACCAGCAGCCGTGGAGATGGCGATGCAGATCCAGAGGGCGGCCGAGACCCAGCGCCAGATGGCGCATGTGCAGATCTTCCAGCGGCCCATCCAGCATCAGATGCCGCAGATGCCACAGATGGCCCCCATGGGCATGAACCCACCCCCAATGGCTCGAGGTCCTGCTGGCCACATGGAGCAGGGTCTGGGGCCTGCTGGGATCCAGCAGCAGCCCCCCTGGGCCCAGAGTGGCTTGCCCCAGCCACAGCAGTTCCAGCCAGGCATGCAGAGGCCAACTATGATGTCGGGGAACCAAGCCGGGCAGCCCATGAACATGGCCCCCCAGCCGGGGCTGGGACAGGTGCCTGCGGTGGCCCAGCCCAAACCAGGCTCCCTGCCACAGGCGGCCTTACAGAACCTTCTGAGGACTCTGCGGTCCCCCAGCTCACCCATGCAGCAGCAGCAGGTGCTCAACATCCTTCACGCCAATCCCCAGTTGCTGGCTGCCTTTATCAAGCAGCGGGCAGCCAAGTACGTCACCCAGAACCCCCAGGGCCAGCCCACTATGCCGGGCCAGCAAGGCGTGCACCCCAACCCAGCCATGCAGGCTGGCGTGCAGCGGGCCAACCTGCCCCCACCGCAGCCCCAGCCCCCTCCCCAGCCCCAGCCTCCACCAGCCATGGGTGGGGTGAGCCCCCAGGCCCAGATGAACATGAATCACGGGGGCATGTCTGCGCAGTTCCGGGAGCTCCTTATGAGGCGGCAGCAGCAGCAGCTGCTTGACCAGCAGAGGCAGCAACAGCAGCAGCAACAGCAGCAGCAGGGGGTGGGCCCTGCCATGGGCAGCCACAGCCAGTTCCCTCAACCCCAGAGCCTGGGCTACCCACAGCAGCAGCAGCAACAACGAATGCAGCACCACATGCAACAGATGCAGCCGGGAGGCATGGGACAGATGAGCCAGCTTCCACAGGCCATGGGGGCTGAGCCAGGGGCCAGCCTACAGCAGGCTTACCAGCAGCGTCTGCTCCAGCAGCAGATGGGCTCCCCGGCTCCACCGAACCCCATGAGCCCCCAGCAGCACATGCTCCCGAGCCAGGCCCAGTCCCCCCACCTTCAGGGCCAGCAGATCCCCCCGTCACTCACCAGCCAAGTGCGCTCCCCCCAGCCCGTCCCGTCCCCTCGGCCCCAATCCCAGCCGCCCCACTCCAGCCCTTCCCCTCGGATGCAGCCGCAGCCTTCCCCACACCACGTCTCCCCGCAGACCAGCTCCCCGCACCCAGGACTGGTAGCCGCCCAGGCGAATGCCATGGAGCAAGGGCACTTTGCCAGCCCGGACCAGAGTGCCATGCTTTCCCAGCTGGCGAGCAACCCGGGTATGGCGGGCCTCCATGGGGCAGGCGCCACGGACCTGGGGCTGAGTGCCGATAGCTCAGACTTGAATCCAAACCTTTCACAGAGTACACTAGACATACACTAGAGATACCTTGTAGCATTTTGGGAGCAAAAAAAAAAACTTATTTTCTCTTAAGACTTTTTGTACTGAAGACACAATTTTTTTGAATCTTTCTTAGCCTAAAAGACAATTTTCCCCGGAACACATCTGAACTGGGCAGCAAAAGCTTGTGGTTTAAAACAAAAAGCAAACTTCGAACCTGAGGGATGACAGAATATAAAGAATCTATTTTTGTTATGGCTGGTGCCCGCCAGCCCTCCTCCCCTTGTGCCCACCTCTCTTCCCTCCCCTTCCACAGCTCTTCCCCCTCCCTCCTGTGTGTGCAGTGCAGGGTCAAGGCCACATGCTCCTTCCTTGCACCTCCAATACAGTTTATTATTTTTTTTAAATTAATGAAAATATGTAATATTGATAGTTATTATTTACTGGTGCAGATGGTTGGCATTTCTCCCTATTCTTTTTCTTCCTGACACCATGGCAGAAGAGTCAACACACGAACATTTCTTAAACCAGAGGACAAAAGGGGTTAATGTTGCTTTAAAAGAAATACATATTATATATATATATATATATATATATATATATATATATATATATATATATATATGTATATATATATATATTAAAAATACCAATTTTTTTCCTCTTTGGGTGCAAAGATGTTCATTCTTTTAAAAATGTTTAAAAAGAAAAAAGATGAAATAGTCCAGACCCCCTTCCAGTCCACTTTTGTCCTCCAGACATTTTTCTATACAAGAGGCTGAGCGTAAAATTTCAAGTATTAAAATAATTTGTACATGTAGAGAGAACAAGGATGTTTTTCAGACTATCCAGGGGCAGCTGCCACATGGACGTAGGATATATATTGTGGTTTTGTTTCTTGAAAGAATTTTTTTCGTTATTTTTACATCTAACAAAGGAAAAAATAAAAAAAGAGGGTAAGAATTCCAAGGGAATGATTTTAACATTGCAAAGATGTCCCTGGGGTTTCTTCTTTACGCTTGCTTTCTTTCCCCCCTCTCCTTCCTCCCTCTTCCACTTTCTGTAAAACTTGAAAATAGAAAGCAAAAAAAAAAACCCTCAAATGTTGTAAATCATGCAATTAAAGTTGATTACTTATAAATATGAACTTTCGATCACTGTATAGACTGTTAAAATTGATTTCTTATTACCTATTGTTAAATAAACTGTGTGAGACAGACTGCCTGATTTTTAATATTTTGCTTCCCCTCCAACACAAGTCAGTGTTGGTTGTGGTTTAGAAAATGTTTTGTATAGCCGTGTTTGCCATCCAGGAAACCTAATGCAAATAATGTGGTTGATGTTTTTAGCCATGACTGACCTCAGTGATTTAAGATGTTTCTTACCTTCTTCACCCGCCAGGTGCCACAGTATTAGGGCTTCCTTCCTTGGTTAGGTGGTTGGGATAGAGTCGTTTCCAGAAGCTGGATTCAATTCCTTTCATTTTTTTGCTCCATGTAATTTTCATAGTTGCTTAGCATAGACAGTAGACACCTGGAGTTTCTCTTGGGATATTCTTGGTGGTTTGAGGAGAGGATACTAAGGTGGATTCAAAACTGATATAAAAAGATCTGAGACCGAAGTTATTAGATGGCCCGTCTAAAGAGATCCTCTTCTGTGACCTACCACAGCTAATTATGAAGACCAGACATGAATATGATTTTGTAGCATTGTCTGGTTTTCCAAAGCAGTTATCCCCACAAAAATCCTGTTGTGGTTAGCACAGGATCTGGATATACAGTAGGTGCTTAGTAAATCTTTTAAGAACAATAGCATTAATAGTTCCCACAAAGACTGATTATGAGCATGTGCTTTACATGCTGTACATTTTAATGATCAATAAAATGAAGCTATTTCTACATAATTGAAAGAGATTACAGATTTTGAGCTAGAAAGGGTTCTTAGAGGGAAGGTGACTTGTCCAGGGTCATGTACCTAGTAAATTAATGGAGTAATATTAAACACGGTCTTCCTGGCCCAAAGTCCAAAACTCAATTTACTATGTTTTTAATGTCCACCCCAATCATGGGAGAGGTTGGAAGTATACAAATGGAGCATCCAGTCCAAACTTCTTCATAGGATTGCCCTCTTAGGCAAGCTGAGTCCTCTTTGAAAATTAAGCACAAAAACCAACCAACCATCTTTTCTACAGAGCTTTGAGACCCACTTCCCCACCCTCCATAATTTACTTTTGGAATCCCAACTATGGGACTTAATGATTATTCGTTATTTCAGTTTGTTAGATTCAGGCTGATCACTTAGATATGATGCCTAGATCTCTTTGGGTCCCAACTCAGCCATCTTTGGTTAGCTAGCCCAGCTTTGCATCGTGCATAACTTTGATCAGATCTTGGATTCCTCTTGCTGATTAAAAAGCACATATCTTTGGGACTATACCAACAAATACTTCTCAGGGTGATTGTAGTCCTAGTTTTGGATTCCTTTAATTAGATTATCCAACTGTTTTGTTGAGCCAGTCAACAACCTTTTTAAAATTTTTAAAAATCTCTTGCTTTTTGGAGGGGGGAAGGCAGGGCATTCGGGGTTAAGTGACTTGCCCACAGATAGTTTTTGTGTGTGTATAAGTGTCTGAGGCAGGATTTGAACTCAGGTCCTCCTGACTCCAGGGCTGGTGCTCTATTCCCTGCACCACCTAGCCACCTGACAACAACCATTTATTAAGCACTTACTATATACCAGACATTGTGCCAAGTACTGGAGTTACAGAGAAAGGGAAAAATCAGAGTCTCTTCCTTCAACCAGCCCATAATTGTAATCAAAGAGGTGAACAGGTACAGAGAGCTGAGTGGAGAGCGAATTGGAATGAAGAGCTGTTCAATTGTGTCCCACTCTCCCATGACCCCATTTGGAGTTTTCTTGGCAGAGACACTGGAGTGGTTTGCCATTTCTTTCTCCAGTCCATTTGACAGATGAGGAAACAGACCAACAGGATGAAATGACTTGCCCAGTGTCACACAGCTAGTAAGAGGTTGGATTTGAACTACTGAAGATCAATCTTCCCGTTTCCAGGCACTCTAACACCACCTAGCTGCCCCTGGATAGGGAAGATCAGGAGGCTATTGCAGTAAGTAGTCCAAGCAAGAATGCTATCTGAATGAAGAGAAGAAGTATATGATGTGTGAAGGCAGAAACAAGGTGTTGGTCCTGTGAGTTGAGTTCGGGTGTCAAGGATGGCACTGAGGTTGAGAGCCTGGATCATTGGGCTTGGTATCTGTGATTCTAACAGAAAAGCAGGGAAGAGGCCAGGGTGTGGAGGGAAAGACAAATTCTGCTTTGGACAACTTGAGTGTGGGATGCCTTTTGGAGATGTCCAAGGCAATTGGAGTTTAGGAGAAGAGATGAACTAGATGAACAGATTGGGGGACTGGCCACATAGATAATCATTGGACCCATGCAAGCTCAGGAGATCGTCGGGCTAGACAAAAAGAGAAGGTCCCAGGCAGTCTTGAAGGACACTCAGGGTTTGTGGGTGTGATCTGGATGTGACCTGGCATGACCCTTCAAAGCAGCCTGAGCCATGGCCAGACATAGAACAGGAGAACTGGGAAAAAGCAGTGTCACATAAACCCACAAAGAATTCTAGGCTATTTCAATAAATGTTTTGCTGTTATGTGCAACGATACCATGCAACCTACACTCCTCTGATGTACCCACCAGTCTAAAAACCCTGGCTGAAAAGGAAATTAGTTTGTTTGAAACAGCCTGGAAATGAGGCTTGTTTTTGATGAAGCTCTGATTGGTTTCCCAAAGCAACTCTATGGCAATGTGCTCTAAAAATTATATTCATTTCACTGGAATAGAATCTGTGACTCAGTCTAGCTGCCTTCTCTGCCCCCTACCCCTATCTACTGCCCTATGATGAGCTTCTCAGGTTATTGCCAGATCTCTCAACTTGAAAGGTTTCAAAGGGTGTACTCTCCTGCTTCACGGATAAGTTTTCCAAGAGCCCAGGGTCACTGCCATCCTGAAGAGTCATGGGAGAAAGACTGGAGTGGAAAATCACAAGTCTTCCATATATTACAGAAACAAATCCACTGTCAAATAGCTAGTAGATGAGGGAATGGGGATTCTTGTCCCAAGACTAGTGCTCTTTTCACTCTATGATAAGTAACATTAGTTCATGTGCTCCTCACAGCCCTCCAAGATAGAAGTAGTCGCTACTACACCAGGTAGTGACATCCTCCCTTTAGAGATGACAAAACCAATTGTCCCAGGTCATAAAACTAGTAGATTCACGGGATCCATACAGCTAGAAGGCAACCTTCTTATGCAACCACCTCATTTTATGGATGAGACTCAGAGATGTTAATTGACTTGCCCAATGCAGCTAGTAAAATTCACAGGCAGGATTTGAACACAGGTCCACTGTTTCCAAGTCCAGCATTCTTGCCATGTCATCTCTCCCTCTCTCCCTCTTTCTCTTTCTATCTACCTCTATGTGTGTCTTTCTCTCTCTGTGTCTCTTTCTCTCTTGAACTCATTCCTCAGTGACTAATAAGTTCCTGACCCTTCATAGCCTCCCTATCCCAATTCTAATTCTGAACCCTCCACAGATTTATATCTATTACTGTTCTTCCCTTATTTCCATTTCCCAGTGTGCTCTCTGGAATGCCTGCGCCATAGGTATCAAACTAATTTCTATCTTAAACCTTTTCCTTTGCCCCTCTTTCCATCTTTTATTTGCTGAAATCTTGCTTTCTCCTGATGACACAACCTCCCTGGTCACCCTATAGGAACCGGCTGCATTTTTCATTCATTCTCAGAGATGTGTGTTTAAGAATCCTCTTTGATCCCCATGACCACTCCCAGGTTCTACCATCACTGAGTTGTTACTGCTCCCCCCTCCTTTTTTTATTTTTGAGATTCATACAATCCAGATATATCACCCAAACAAGATTCTGGTAGCTGTTGTCTACTGACTTCAGGACATTCTTCCTCTATGAGTTTGTTGCCTGATCCATAGTCTTTCCTTCCCAAATCCTGCTTTCATACAAGGAAACTTCCCCATATCTATTGATATGCTCCCCTTGTAGCCATGTATTTTCTCTGGCTATCGCCTGCCTGCCTTCTGGAATGTTCTCCCTCTTCATCTCTGCCTTCTACCTTCCCTGGCTTCTTTCAAGTCCCAACAAAAGTCCCACCTCTTCTAAGAAGCCTTACCGCAATCCCCTTTAATTCTAATGTCTCAGATTCTTCCCATTCTATCTGATCAGTGTCTTGTTTGTACATGGCTGTTTGCATGCCATCTCCTCTGTTAGACTGTGAGTTCTTTGAGGTCAGGGACTATTTTTACCTTTCTTTGTGTCCCTACCTCTTTGCACAGAGCCAGGCACACAGTAAGTACTTAGAAATGCTTGTTAAAACGATTGGCTTTAGAGAGAATGATGCCTATTTGAACACATATAGGACTTCTTTGAGGCATGATGAATCTGGCTGGTTCCAGTTCATTTTCTTTTTGTGGGTGAATTAATAATTAAAAGGAGGATGATCATAGGATCATAACTCAAGCTGGAAAGGGAGCTTATAGGTTACCCAATCCAATCTCTTCACTTTACAGATGGGGAAACTGAGGCCATACAGGTGATTAGCACCAAAGCTAGCAGTTGAACCTAAGATGTAGGAAAGGGAAATTGGCAGGTTGGACTAGTCCGGCAGTTCTCAACCTGTGGATTGCGACCCCTGGAGGGGGGTCGAATGACCCTTTCACAAGGGTCCTAAGACCATCAGAAAAACCGAGACACCACCCTCCTTTATCTGTCTACAGGTGGTCCGCCCACATTCAGACTTACCCATATATGAGTATTAAAGAGTCACGACATTAGGAAGGTTGAGAACCGCTGGACTAGTCTAAGTCAGCTCTGACATTCTGGGTTTTGATCATCCGAAATATTGTGGTGGCAGTGGTGGTGGTGGTGGTATGTTTCTGTGTTATCCTATAAAGGACTTTAAAAATCTTGTGTGAGTCCACAGGAAGGGTTCCTCTGGTCAAGCAGTTGCCATGGGAACGGGGCATTTTGCACCAACAGCTTCAGAGAAACACCAAAGCTTAATGGGCTCCAGTCCTCTCTGTGCTTCCTCCTCCCTTCTGGGCCAAAAAGGATGGACCCAGCTGGGGAGGTTGGTGGAGGAGAGTAGAAAGGTGGGACATGAGGGAGGTGGGAGAAATGTCTTCCTTAGGACTCAGGAGCACTCTGTATTCCCTGACCTTGGCTTTTCTTGACCTTTACTTGGCTGGATAACAAACAGAACAATACTTGAATTATGGGAAAAGAGAAAGGAATAAAGGGAAGAGCTTAGGGAGGGGGAGGAAAGCTGAAAGCCATTTTTGCCCAAGGCCTTGCCTGATGGAGACGCTGAACAAATGTTTGTTGGACTAAATTGAACATAATTGTTCCCCAAGGTTGTCCCAGGCTGCTGCTTTCTCTCTTCTCCTTCCATTGGCTATCTGATCCAGTTCTGTTCCTTCAGTTAGCACTTCTGGCCAGATGACTCCCAAACCTCTATCTCTAGCCCTGATCTCTTCCCAGGGCTCCCCATTGGCTTATTTCTGGCTGCTTGTTAGATGGATGTTCAGGTGAACCAGACGTCAGACTACAAATCCAAACTTCAGCTGTCATCTTTCCCTTACTCCCTTCACCTGCCCTATTTCTTTGGTCACACAGATATATGGGCTACCACCTCCATTTTTATGGACCACCACTATCCATCCTGTCCCTCAGGTTTAAACATCTCAGCATCAGCTGGGACTCTTAGCTCTCCTTTGCCCCCCTCACAATCCAGCCATCAGGCCCTTACTGATTCTGTGTCTACCACCTCTCTTGGATCCATCCACTCCTCTCTACTCCCAGTATAACCACTCTAGCCAGGCTCAAGGTTAGATTGTTGTTGTTGTTGTTTTAATAGAGGTAAAAACCCAAGTTCTATTTATTTTATTTAATTTACTTATTTTTTAAACTAAATTTTATGTTTATTTTTAGTTTATAACATTTCATTTCCACAAGATTTTGAATTACAAATTTTCTCCCCATCTGTCCCCTACGATATTGGTTTAAATATATTTAGCGATACCACTAAATACCCACTCCCCCAATCTGCTCTCTCCCATATTCTTCCGCATCCCACCTCTGACTTTCCAGTCAAGGTTGGATTGTTGAGGGAGATCCCTCTCAGCTTTTCTCCTCTCTTCAATCCATCCAATGCCTGGCACATAGAAATGTTTATTAAATGCTCAGTGAGAGAGCTCCAGAGACATTCAGTGACTCCTTAGCACGCACTGAGTCTGCTTAGCTTGTTATTCAAGTTATACCACAATTTTGCCACAACCTGGCTTTCCAGTGTAGTGGGATTGAACTGGCAATGGGGCTGTCCCAGGGAGAATGTGATTGAACTCTTTAGACCTAGCAAATTTCCTGACTGCTTTTGGCCATGTAGCATAACTGAGTCATAAAAGGAATTGGTGCTTTGGTATGACCCTGATGTGGTTACCCATAAAGAGGGTTAGGGTTGCCGAAAGAATTTGACTCAAGTCTTCTCTCAGCCAAAGAAAAGTAAAGTTTATTAAAAGTACATTAAAAGTTCTCCATATTAGGGGCGGCTAGGTGGCGCAGTGAATAGAGCACTGGCCCTGGAGTCAGGAGGACCTGAGTTCAAATCTGACCTCAGACACTTAACACAAAAACTAGCCGTGTGACCTTGGGCAAGTCACTTAACCCCAAATGCCCTCCAAAAAAAAAAAAAGTTCTCCATATTGGGTAGACTCTTAAGGGGTCTAGGTATCTGTGAAGCTTGCATTGGGCAAGCAGGCCAGAATCATCTGACACAGAGTAAGTCTGTGCTAGGTCATTCTATGACACTCTCACACCACATGGAGGGAAAATGGGATCTTATGTACAGAGGATTCTAAGGGTGGTCTAAAGGTGGAGTTTGGGGAGGGTCTTCAGGAGGAGTTAATGAGGTCAGTGCAAGGGTGGATTGGTATTTTGATAGGCTCAAGGATGGGAAGTAGATGGACAATGGAGGACTAGGCTACTAATAGAGGTTTGGGTCCAGCCACAGTGAAATACTTATAGCCTCTGCAAATGCTTCATCAAGTGGGAACATTTGATCCGACTTCAAGAGGTTTCCCAGAACCTGCACCTCAAAGATTCAAGGAGAGCTCAAGGGGGCTTCCAGAACCTGCACCTCATTAGTATGTTGGGTAGCTTTCTATTGCTTCTTTAGGAGACTCCGTAGGAATGAACCAATATTTAAGTTTAAAATCATTTCCCTTAAGGTACCAGAGTTGGGATGTAACAAACCAAAAAGCACAAGAAAGGGGAACCCAGCTTCTCCTTAAAGGCCAGGCTCCCACAGGACTAAGCCTAGTCCACACTCATGCCTGGGACCAGAGCAGAATGGGTCCCTTGGGAGAATACCAATAATGAGAGTGATCCAGAAAGGCCTCCAGTCTTCAGAAGAGGCTAGAGACTAAATAGGTAGGGCTTGAATGAAATTGTTTATCTTGAGTTATTTATAAGCAAATGTCTCCTTTTGTTAAGGCTAGCATTGGCCTACTAAATTCAAAAATTCAAAACTCAGTGAGGACTGGGGCTAGATCTTGGCAAAACTCTATCTCCTTGGGGACGGCTAGGTGGTCCAGTGAATGGAGCACCGGCCTTGGAGTTGGAAGGACCTGAGTTCTGATTTGACCTCAGACACTTAACACTTACTAGCCATGTGACCTTGGGCAAGTTGCTTAACCCCAATTGCCCTCCAAAAAAAAGACCCCTTCCAAAACTCTATCTCCCTCAGGAATTCATGTACAAGCTGATGTTAAAATGTTTGTGGATGAATGAATGAAAAAATTAAGGGTTAATGCATAAAGATTTAAATTGTGCTTTGTCAGAGGAATATTTGTGGATCTGAACATTCTGTGACCGTACTTAATTGAAATTTGCCCCAAAATGAGGTAGGTAAGACTAGTTGTCTTGGGAGCACTTCGGAAGACTCAAGAAATCTGATGAGTGTAATGACCAGTCAAGGTTCCAGAGAACTTGTGATGAAATAGGGTGTCCATCTTCTGACAGAGAGGTGAAGGATGCAGGCTGCAGAATGAGACAATTTTTTTACATAACCAATGTGGAAATTTGTCTTGCTTGACTGTACATGTTTCTAACAGAGGTTTTGTTTTTCTTTCATTCTCAGTTGTGGGTAGGATTGGGATAGGAGGGAGAGAAAGCAAATTTTTGCTGATTGAAAAAAATAAAAGAAAAATTTAAAAAATAGTTGTCTGAGTACCCAGAGGATGACCTGTGTCAAAGTAAGTCAATGTATATTTAAATATATATATAAAAGGCAAAAGACAGACCCTGCCCTCAAGGAGCTCACTGTCTAATGAGGGAGATGACATTCAAAGAACTACGTACAAACAAGATACACAACAGGAGAAACTGAAGGTAATCAGGCTTCTTTTTTTTTTTTTTTTTTTTTTTTTGCTTTTTGGAGGGCAGTTGGGATTAAGTGACTTGCCCAAGGTGACATGGCTAGTTTTTTTTTTTTTCTATTAAGTGTCTGAGGCCGGATTTGAACTCAGGTACTCTTGACTCCAGGGCCGGTGCTCTATTCACTGTGCCACCTAGCCGCCCCGGGAAAGGCTTCTTATCAAAGATGAGATTTTAGCTGAAACTTGAAGGAAGCCAAGAGGCAGAGATGAGAAGGGAGAGCATTCTAAGCATGGGGAACAACCAAAGAAAATGCTCTGAGTGGAAGGTGGAGGAACAGGAAGGACAGCCAAGTCACAGGCTTCTAGGGTATATGGAAAGGAGTAAGGTGGAAAAAACCTGGAAAGGTAGGAGGAGAGGAATGGGTTATGAAGGGTCTTCAGAATTCGTTGAATTTAATACCTTCATTGTCTAGATGGGGAAACTGAGACCAAGAGTGGATGAGTGAATTGCACAAGGTCACACTGACAATTAAGTGGAAGTGTTTAGATACCAGCCAAGGTTCTCTGAATCCAAATTTAGTGTTCTTTCCATGGCACCATCCTACCTGTAGCTAGACTTTTAGGTATGGAGCCTTTCCACACTTTGCCAGTCTCTCTAGGGATAATGTCCATTGCCAGGTCATACTTGAAGCCAATTCCCAGTGTAGATGGAGAAATTTGGATGGCATTGCCCCTCAAGTAAGCATAGGCTTGTGGACTGACTGATTATTGGGACAAAACCAAGTCCCAAGCCCATATTCCAGAAATGGGAATTAGGTCTGCCTTCTGAGGCCTTGGAGAATAGTTCCCTTGGCTGATTTTGGGTAGATCTCTCGGAAATCTCTGTTTCCATTTATATTACCTCTTACTAATGTGAAAGACAATGTGGTGCCATAGAACGATGCTGGATTTGTAGTCAGATGACCTTGGTTGGGTCTTAGGATCTCTATTTGTAAGACAGTTTCTTTAAATATGATATTGAGCCTCTTTCCTGATTTTTTAGCAGTAGAGAGGTCATTAGCGACTTTAGAGAAAACAGTTCTGGGAGGGTGGTGAGTTCTGGGAAGTGAGGAAGAGATAAAAGCTGAAGTTTTTTTCTGGGAGTTTTCGAAAAGGCAGAGAAATCTAGAATATTCCTTTGAGGGATTGTTAAGGTTACATGAAAGGTTTTGGGTTTGGGTTTGGGTTTTTTAAAGACTGAGGAAGGCGGGGATGATTATAGACCTAAATAAGAAGTGAGTGGATAGCAAAAGATTGAAAATTAAGGAGAAACAAGGGTGATAAAGGGGAAATGGGATGTGGAGAGGTGATTCATCCGTTCCTCAAAGTCATATCTAACAGGTCCAGGAACTCTAATTTGGGGGTGGGATGGGACAGGGAGAGTGATGTCTGGAGGAAAAGGTATCATGGTGATCTAGAATAATTAAAATTGTCTCACTGGGTAAGAGTGCTGAATTTGGAGTCAGGAAGACCCAAATTCAAATCCCACCATAGACATTTGTTAGTGTTAAGATGCTGGGCAAGTAATTTAATGTCTCTTGGTCTCAGTTTCCTCATCTGTAAAGCAGGGATAATGAGAAAAATAATTTCATGGAGTTGTTGTGAGGAGTAGGTAGGATAACATATGTATGGAGCTTTACAAAGCTTCAATATTTGTTTTTGTTATTTTTATTATGATTTCCCAGCACAGTATAGGAGTCAGTACTGGAATCAGCAAGATCTGTATTCATTTTGCTCCTCTGACACTGTGTGATGCCAGGCAAATCACTTCCTCCTTCCGAGCCTCAGTTTCCCTGCCTATAAAACGGGGGTAATAATCTCAGCAAAAATGAGATAAAATCCATAAAACCCTTAAAGTGTCAGCTATCATCAATCCACAGGGTTGTAAGGAAGACACATTCTAAGCCACAGAAATAAGAAGATTATCGTTTTTCCAGCCTTGTAAATAACCTGGGTTTGAAGGTCTAGTCCCCCCATTTTCCCTTCCTGCTAGCGCTTTGATCTGCTAGATCAAAGGCCACAGATTTAGGGGAAGAAAGACCCTTTTCTTTTAATAGATGAAATCTAGCTTTGTTGCTGAGTCTGACCTGCTGTGGATCTCATCTGGGGTTTTCTCAGCAGAGATACTGGAATGGTTTGCTCTCTCCTTCTCCAGCCCATTTTACAGATGAGAAAACTGAGGCAGCCAGAGAGATGAAAGGATTGACGGAGGCTACACAGCTAGTACCTAGCTGGGGATTTTACCCCAGGGCTCCTAACTTCAAATTCACGCTGTTGCCTCCTTGGGCTTCTGCAGGGATGGGCAAGGGGGACTAAACACACCCAGACAAATCCAAGAACCAGAGACCAAGAGGAATGCTTTTCAGGCATGTTTGGTCCTTTGGTCCCCTATTTCCCCCTCCCCCCAGCTGATTCTCCAAGGCAGAGGTCAACAGTGGTGACAGACAAGGTGGCAGCCATTCAGGGATGCGGGTGAACAGGGATGTGGGGATCCAGCCTCACACAACAAGTGCTGGCCTCAGAGTCAGCAAGACCTGAGTTTTTTGTTTTTTTGAAGGGGGAGAGCAGGGTAATTGGGGTTAAGTGACTTACCTAGGGTCACACAGCTAGTAAGCGTTAAGTATCTGAGTTCAAATTTGAACTCAGGTCCTCCTGACTCCAGGGTCGGAGCTTTATTGTGCCACCTAGGTGTCCCAAGACCTGAATTCTAATCATACCTTGGACACTTACAAACTGAAAAAGTCACCTAACTTCTGTCTGCCTCAGTTTCTTCATCTATAAAATAGGAATAATAATAATAGCATATTCCCAGGGTGGATGTGAAGGTTAAATGAGAGTGTTTGTAAGGCACTTAGAAGAGTGCCTGGCACAAAGTAGGAGTTTAATAAATGTTCCTTCCCTTCGCCCTCCCTTTAAATGCACAGTCCCTTGGATTTGGAGAGGACCTAGGTTCCAATCAGATCAGATCAGAGTCCTTACTCTATTCACACTCTGCCCCCTGCACATCTCCTGGGACCCTGAAACCTTCATTAATAGTTCTTGATTGAATGATTTATTCTAAGCCTGACACTCCAATTAACTGGCCAAGTTACCATTAGCAATGGGCCTCATCTGTAAAATGGCCAGATTGGACACAGTAATTTCTAGGATCACCTCCCATACTAAATCCTGGACTAGTCAGTCAACAAAAATTTTTAAGAACCGAAAATATACCAGACACCGTCCTGAATGCTGGAAAGGAAATATTCACAAAGGAAAAGTGATCATTGAAATCAGAGGTTCTGAAGGATGCTTTGTGGAAGGAGCTTGATGTGAGATCTGTGCGTCACTCAGGACACTTTTTGTCACCCTGGGCTGTGGCCAAACCCAGACCTGCCAAAGGGATGACAATCCAAGTTGCAGCTTCAGATGCCATTCTTCCTGGTCCTGGAGACAGCCCCACACAACAGCTCAGAGGGCAGAAGGCACGCCCGTTGCTCAGCAACCAGTGTGGGAGAAGTTGGATCCGATTCACAATCTGCTTCCACATCACCAACTGCAGTATGATTGGGGAAGGGCGTTGCTCAGTTTCCCCTTCTGTAAATCAAGCTGGTTGAACTAGACAACCTCTGATTCTTATTGTCATCATCATCATCATCATCATCATCATCATCATCATCATCATGTATCATCATTATTTTGAATCAAACAATTCAGAGTCAAAAGAGAATTCCACTCCAAGGCCATCTAATCAAAGCCTTTAATTTTGGAGAGGAAAAAAATGAGACCCAAAGATGGGAAAGCACTTATCCAAGGTCACATAGAAAGGAACTGGCTTAGCGAGGATAAAAAGCAATCAACAAGAGCCCACTATGTGTGACGTACGTTACCCACTAGGCACTGGAGACAAACGGTAACATTCCCATGACTCACACATGAACAGGTTTTCCTTACCCTATTCTTTCCTGCTAGAGTTTTTTTAAAATAAATTTTGAACTTAAAAACATGAAAAAAGCATTTCCATACATGCAGAGAACCCCGAAAAGGAATTGTATATGAAACCACAAATCTCTATTTTATACCACTGTTGGTTTTTCTGTTTTAAAAATTTATAACAAATTTGACATGTTATTTTCTTTTTTTTATTTATTTTATTATTTTATTTTCCCCCAATTACATGTAAAAACAATTTTTAACATTCATTTAAAAAATTTGGGTTCCAAATTCCCTGCCTTCTTCCATCCCTACTGCACTCATTGAGAAGACAAGCAATTTGATATAGGTTATACACTACATGTTATTTTCTTTCTTTTCTTTTCTTTTTTTTTTTTTTTTTGCTTTTTGGAGGGCAATTGGGGTTAAGTGACTTGCCCAAGGCCACATGGCTAGTTTTTGTGTTAAGTGTCTGAGGCCGGATTTGAACTCAGGTCCTCCTGACTTCAGGGCCGGTGCTCTATTCACTGTGCCATGTAGCCGCCCCTACATGCTATTTTCAAAACTGTCCTGTTTGTCTGTGCTTCCTTCTGAACTTTCTTCTGTTCTCTTTTGTGCCTTTAAAGAAATATTTCAATGGCATGGCATCAGAGCACCTCTCACCAAGTTCCACCCCCTACCCAATTTAAAAACAGAAAGGGGGGGAGTTTTGTAACAAGAAAGCCTAATTAAAAAAAACAACAATTCATATATGATCATATCAAAAAATGTATGTCTCATTCTGCTCCTTGGGATTTTTTGCACAGAGTAAGGTAACAGCCTGCACTGTAGGTTCCTTAGAGACATAGCTGGTCTTTGCATTAATCAGAATTCTTAAGTCTTTCAAAGTTGTTTTCTTGACAGTGCTTCTCTTTGTGGACAT
Organism: Pseudocheirus occidentalis; assembly: GCA_028646575.1. Lineage (NCBI taxonomy): Eukaryota > Metazoa > Chordata > Mammalia > Diprotodontia > Pseudocheiridae > Pseudocheirus > Pseudocheirus occidentalis. The sequence goes on from CM053597.1 coordinate 230,449,778, forward strand.
TATACTCCTGATTCTGCTCTTATCTCTTTGCATCAGGTCATATAAGTCTTCCCAGAACTCTCTGAAATCACTTCTTTTGTTCTTCCTTTCTTTTTTTCTTCTGTCTCCCTGTCTACATTCAGGATTTGTAAAACAACTATTTTTTTTTTATCATGTACTTAAATGCTTAAAAAAAGAGCATTTCCTTGTACATAGCAGAACATAAAAAGAGGATTCTCTAGGAAACCATGGCTCTCTAGTTCATGTCACTTTCTTTCCCCCCTTTTTAAAAGTAGATACATTTTACATCTTACTTTTGTAGGCTGTATGGCTGGCTTCCTGTCCCAGAACCAGGCTGGCTACATTTTTTCCCTTAGGGCCCTGGGGGCACCATGAGGGATTGAGATGTCTCTCCTCTACTACCATTGGCTCAATCCTGTTCAAGTTGGCATCCTGGGAATATTAGCCACCAAGGACTGGCACCCCGTTCCATTTAACAACTTATGTCAATTAATTCTTGGAAAGGAATGTTTGCTTCCATTTATAACAAAAGTACAAACATTCTCCCCACACCTCAGAGCATGCTCCCCCCTATCTCCCCTTAGGCTTTGGGAAGAGAAGGTTCGCTCAGTGGTTTCCGTCTAACATAGGTTCCACCACATTCATATCCCAAAGGACAGTGCTTGGAACATAGTAGGTACTTAATAAGTATTGACTGATTGATTATTGTGCTAAATACTGATGATCCAAAGAGAAAATTGAGACACTTGCTGTTCTTAAACATCTTCGATTCTAATTGGTGTAAAAAGCACAGGATAGGAGGTTTCTGTTGCAAGGCAGAAGGCAAGTTGCAAGGATGAAGGCCTGGTGGTCTTCTTCATAACTGGGGAAGATGGTCTGACCTTTCAAGGACAAAATTCTATGATTCTATACTGTGGCCTCACTCTATATTTCTAGCCTTTTCTCATACTTTTCCACTTATTTTGTCTATGCTCAGCCAATCTAGACTATGGGATATACTGGGAATATATCTTTCCCTGTTCTTTCCTGACTCTAGGACTTTGGTCAAGCTCATTTTTGCATCTAGATTGGCCTTCTTCTGTTCCATTTTTTTTTTCTTTTTGGAGGGCAATTAGGGTTAAATGACTTGCCCAAAGTCACACAGCTAGTAAGTGTGTCAAGTGTCTGAGGTCATATTTGAACTCAGGTCCTCCTGACTCCAGGGCTAGTGCTCTATTCACCGCACCACCTAGCCGCCCTTCCTTGTTCTATTTTTGAATTACTTTTGAATTCATCTAACTCAAATACTCAGATCAATAAAGCAACTTGGCATAGAGAATAAGGCACTGAATTTGGAGTAAGGAAGAACTGAGACACTTACTAGAGGTATAATCTCGGGCAAGTGATTTAATCACTCTGGGCTTGTTTCCTTACCTGTAGAAAGAGGATGTTGGATTCCATGGTTTGTATTGTTCCTTCCAACTTTAAATCTATGATCTTATGATCCACCCTCTGTGGCACCCAAGACAGGGCAAGCAGCAGGATCTGCCTGGGTTACTTCTGTGTCTAGCCAAGAGGAGCTTTATGGAAAGCAAACAGATCATTTGATAGCTTTCTATTTTCAAGTCAGGGCAACAAGTACCACTATATACCAGACACTGTGCTAAATGCTAAGTATATGAGGAAAGGTAAAAGATAAACCATGCCTTCAGGGAGCTCACTGTCTGTTGGGGAAGATCACATGCAAACAAACAGATGGGATAAATTGAAGAGAATCAGCAGAAAGAAGGCACTAGCAGTAAGCGGGTTGTGGAAAAACTTCTTAGATGGGATTTTAGCTGAAGCTTTAAAGAAGTCAAGGAAGCCGGAGGCAGAGCATTCCAGGAATGGGGGAACAGCCAACGAAAATACTCTGTAGGAGGGGCCTAGGTTAAGAAAGGCTTTGAATGCCACAAAGAAGATTTTGCATTTGAACCTGGAGGCAATAGGGAGCCAATGGAGTTTATTGAGTAGGGGGTGGTACAGTCAGACCTGGGCTTTAGGAAAATTGTTTAGTGGTTGAATTAAGAATGGATTGGAGTGGGGAGAGACTTGAGGTAGACAGACCCATCAGCAGTTACTGCAATAGTCTAAGCATAAGATGATAATCATCTGCATGAGGGTAGTGGCAGGGTCAGAGAAGAGAAGGGGGCATAATTCTGCAGAGACGAAATCATCAAGAGATGCTGTAGAGGTGAAATCATCAAGAGATGCTGTAGAGGTGAAATCAGCAAGAGATATTGCAGAGGTGAAATCAACAAGAGATGCTGCAGAGGTGAAATCAACAAGAGATGCTGCAGAGGTGAAAGCAACAGCCCTTGGCAACAGCTTGGATATGAAGGGATGAGAAAATCCAGGATGATTCTGAGGTTGGGAGACTGAGGGATGGGAGGATGGATTTGATGCACTCAGCGGTAATAGGGAAGTTAGTTAGATTATGAGAAGCAAACAGGCTTAGTGATCAGAAAACAGACCTGGGAGTCAGAAAGAGCTGAGTTCAAACACTTTCAGCCAAACTGTCCATTGACCTTATTACCCCAGACAACTCTCAACCACTATAAATTGCAGAGAAGGTAAAGATCTGCTTTGGTGGAGGGAGTTTCTTCACTGGAAAGTGAGTAAGAAGGGGCAAGAGCAGAGGTCAATGGAGCAGAAGCAGTTATGCTTCCATATGTGCAAAGTCCTGGAAATACAAAACCACAAAGGAACTCCTTTTCTTCCTGGCAGTGGTGTCACTAATTTATGTAGCATCTAAATGGTAGAGTGCAAAGAACAATGAATTTGGAATTAGAAGCCTTGGCTCTGAACCTCTTTTCTGCAGTTTATTAGCTGCATTATCTTCGACAAGTCCCTTCCTCATCCTGTGCCTCAGAAAGTAAAAATCCTCTGTAAAATGAGGGCTGGGTTGGACTAGATGATGAACAAGGGCCCTTCCAAATGTGAATCTATAGTTGCATTTTTTTTTTTTTTTTTTTGCTTTTTGGAGGGCAGTTGGGGTTAAGTAACTTGCCCAAGGTCACACGGCTAGTTTTGTGTTAAGTGTCTGAGGCCGGATTTGAACTCAGGTACTCCTGACTCCAGGGCCGGTGCTCTATTCACTGCACCACCTAGCCGCTCCAGCCAAATGTGAATCTATAGTTCTTTAATCTATATGTAGTCTATACTGTTTAATTCTGTGAATTGATTTTGAGTCAGAACACACGGCATTAAATCTTGGCTCTGATTTTACTAATCTGGTGACCTTGGGTAAATCCTTTCCCCTCCCTGGGCCTCAGTTTCCCCTTCTGAAAAATGAGAAAACTAGACTAGATGGCTTCGGGCATCCCTTCTAGGATCCTATCACCTTCTTAGGCCTCACTTTCCTTCTCTGCATAATGAGAGGGCTATTCTAGACAGATTCTGAGATCCCTTCAGCTCCCAAGGTCACCTAGATCTCTTTCAACTACAACCCAGAGACTGTAGGCTTTATCAGCTTCTCCTTTCGGCTCTGTCCCGCCCCCACCGCTTCTCCCTCCTAGGACTACACTCCCCACAAGGCTTAGCGACCCCACGTGATCACGTGCGTGGATGTGGACGGCCCTTCCTGATGCTTTCTGCGGCGATTGGCCAGGCGCCACGGGACGAGGACCAATGGGCTTCGTGCGGGCGGAAGGCGCGGCGGCCATGGCGGCGGCGGGCTCGCGGTGAAGGCGTCGGGCGTCGGGCTTAGGGGCCTAGGTGGCCTTATGGAACGGGGCCTCGAGGTGAGTGTGTTCTGATCGGGGGCCGGGCCTAGAGAGCCTCCGGCGCCCGCTGGGACCGGACCGGGCCGGGGACCCCCTCATGGGGGGAGAGGAAGGGGAAGCTTTGTCTCCTTAACGTGTGGGTAAACCGAGGCACGCACAGGTGCAGAGGTGAGACACCAAACACGTGCGTGCACACGCTACAGGAGCACTGGCAACACAGGGCTTCTTATGCAGATGGGGAAACTGAGGCCCCGAGAGGCAAGGGGCGGGTTCCTGGGCACTCCCTCCACCCACGCTGGTTGGCCGCCTCCCCGGCTCTCACCCGCAGGCTTCCTCGTGAAGGGGCGGCAGCCCATGCTCTCCAAAGAGCCCCCAGATACTTAGCATCTAGCAAGTGCTTAATAAATGCCTGATCAGACTTCCCGATTGAGAGCCCAGCGCCCCTCTCTCCAGCGCCGCCCCTTTCTCTCCAACGCTGCCCTTCCCCCTCAAGGGCCTTCCAACACGGCCCCCTGTTTTCGGGGCTCTTGGCCCCCATTGATCAGAGCGTAGGATCAGGTCGGTGGCTCTCCCATGGGCCCCTAAGGGTGGCTTCAGAAAGCCCCGGAATGGGAGTTACTATTGTTGTGTGTCTGGTCACACACGTGGAAGGAAGGTGGCATTTATTAAGCATTTCCATTGTGCCAGGCCCTAGCAGATGGGGCTCCAAGGAGGACCAAAGACAGATTGCCCTTAAGGAGCTCTGAGGCTGCTGCTAGGAAGCGCAGGAGGCTCCCACCCTCATTTGCTGACATTTTCCCAGCAGGAAACTCCCTCCTCAGAGAGGATGGAGGATGAAGAAGAAGAAGATGAGGAAGAGGAAGAGGAGGAGGAGGAGCTGGACCTCTTTGGGGGCTATGATAGCTTCCAGGGCTACAACAGCAGCCTGGGCAGTGACAGCAGCTCCTACCTGGGAGAGTCCAGTGACAATGAGAATGAACTGCATGACCGGGAAGCCGGGGAGCTACCCACCTCTCCTGTGCTGATGCCCAGCCCCACTGCCCCGCGTTCCCAGGATGGCAGCGGTTCTGAGCCAGGTGCTTCCCAGGGTTCAGTCTGGAGTGGGTAGCAGGCCCTGAGGTCTGTGTGGGCCGTGCATATGCAAAGCTGCTGAGCGGCCCTTTGTCCAACTTAGATCTGAGCACAGTTTCCTGCCCCAGTACTCCATGGATGAGTGATCTCTGCTACCAGAGCCCCTTTGATGGGAGCCTTTAGTGCCCAGAATGCTCGAAGCATAAA
>CM053597.1:230454898-230483600 GCA_028646575.1 Pseudocheirus occidentalis
CCCCCCCCCCCCCCCCCCCCCCCCGCCCACTCTCTGCTGAGCAGAGGGAGACATGGGGCAGCATCTCTTCTTTGGGACCCTCACTGGTGTGGTCCTTCCTGAGGAGGTCTAGTCTTGGTCCTTGAGGAAGCAGGGATGGGCAGAGGTGCATAGCTTCACTTGTGGTGACTTGGTGGTCTGTTCCTCTGTCTCCCAACTCACCCCTGAATCTTCCTTACGTTCACTGGCATCTTAGTGCTTCCAGGGGCCCCTGGGGGAACAGCTGGAGTCTTCTGGGCCTTCTGGCCTTGCCCGAAGGATTGTGGCAGGTCCTCAGCATTCTTTCCCTGTTCAGATTCTAACTGTCCTCTGGTGGGGGCTTGAGCTGGCTTAGTCAGCCTGGTCAGAAAGACTCCCATTCTTCAGCTCCTGTTGATGGGGTTGACTTGGTCATGCTCCCTGTTTTCTCTCCTCTCCCCCAGCTGTCTGTGAGATGTGTGGCATTGTTGGCACGAGGGAGGCCTTCTTCTCCAAGACAAAGCGCTTTTGCAGCGTCTCCTGCTCTAGGAGCTACTCTTCCAACTCCAAGAAAGCTAGTATCTTGGCAAGGTTGCAGGTGAGGCTGAGGTGGCCTGCGCAGGTCTGGGCCATTGTGGGGCTGTCTGGCAGTGCGATACAGAAGGGAAGGGCCCGACTGGGGAGCCCAGCTGGCTGATGGTGGACCCTGAACAACTGCTGAGCAAAGTCCAGAGATCCCTGGAGGCCTAGAGAGTTGGGCACCAGGTTCTGGGGATGCAGCAAGAGAAATGGGATGGGGCTTGCCTTCAGGGGGCTTACGCTTCATCAGTGGAGAGCATCCTGTGTACTGTGTGCCAGGCATTGTGCTAAGCACTTTATAGATGAGATCCTTACCACCATCCTTACCCAGTGGTATATGCTGTTATTCTCATTGTACAGTTGAATAAACTGAGGCAGATAGCAGTTACATGAAAAGCCCAGGCTCGAACAACTTGTTAAGTGTTTGAGGCTAGATCTGGACCAGGGAGCTCAAAGTTGTAAGGTTGTCTTGACTCTAGGCCCAGTCCTTTATCTACAGGGCCACTTGGCTAGGGAGGCATCACAGTACAAAACAGTGTGCTGTGTGTGACCTTCTGAGGGGCTGGTGTGGTCAGGCCAGGTTTCACCATAACACATCTTTAACATGTGAAGAATTAGAAAGTTCTTACCCCACCACAACCCCCTCTCTGCTTGAGAGAGCCAGGGGAGGGTTATTGTCATTGTACAAGTAAGGAAACTGAGGCCTGTAGCAGTTAAGGCACTCACCCAGGGTCATTTTAGCTGGTAAGGGGTGAAGCTGGGTAATTGAGGGCTTCTGATTCTCTGAATGAATGAATTAATAGAGTATTTATTGATGCTTATTTTTAAAAGGCCACACCAAGTGCTGGGTCTGAGCCTAGTCCTGGAGGTGGGACCCAGAGAATCTTGAGTCTTTGGAGCTGTACAGGCTCTCAGGAGCCATCTTAGAAGTCCAACGTTTTTGTTTTTTTTTTTAATTAAAAATTTTTTTCTTAGCTCTTACAAAGAAATATTGACTTTGAAGGTATGGCAAGGTCAAAGGTTCCCCTCAGCACCTCAGTAGCATAACCCTCCTTTCCCTAGCCTGGGTCTCTGGGAAGACAGGCCAGGGGAGGGGAATGGGTTCTCAGTTTAGTTCATCCATCTTAAGCCTGCCTGGGTTAGCATCTCAAGGTCCTGGCTTCTCTGACCATACCTGGCCTGGAATCCTGACTTGTGATTTTGAGCTTCTGGGTCTGGGTCTTTCCTCCTTGCATCTGGAATGGAGCAGGCCAAAGGGTGGAGGAAACAGACCACAAGGTCACACTTGTTTCTGATGGGTGGTGGCACCGTCAGATGTGTCTCCCTGCTCCCCAGCTCTGAGTGCTTCAGGCCTTAATGCTCAAGGTCACTGAGGCAGGAATTGATGGAGAAAGAATTTGAACCCAGGTCTCTGGGAGCTAAGTATGGGGCCAGGACAGGTGTCTTGCCTTTTACTCTCTGGGTGACTTCTCTGGGCCTTAATCTTCTCTTTAAGCTGAGGGGCTGGACTCAGGCCTTTGATGTCTTCAGCTCTAGGCCTCCCTGGACTCTGTTCTTTAGCTGAGCCAGGGCCCTTCACCCCTTGCTGAGTTCTCCTTTCACAGCATTCTCTCCCCCCTCCCCCCAGTTGTATATACACTCCCTAGGGGCAGGGATTCTCTCTCTGTGACCCCAATGCCCAGATCCATGCTTCCTGAATGAGCACCATGGTATCCTGTTTTCTGTGCCCTCCTCCAGGGAAAGCCACCCACTAAGAAGGCCAAAGTCCTTCACAAGGCTGCCTGGTCTGCCAAGATTGGTGCCTTCCTCCACTCCCAGGGCACGGGGCAGCTGGCAGACGGGACCCCGACGGGGCAGGACGGTAAGGAGGGGGTGTCTTTGGGACAGGGACAGGTGGGGAGGGGACCATCCCTTTCGGTGAGCTGAAGATTTTGGGACATTGGCCTTGGGACTTTGGAGGGTGTGGGGGTCTGGGAACCTTGGAACAAGGGTGCAGACAAGGTGGGATCAGCAGAGGTGAGGATCCTGTGTCACAGACTGTCTGGGCCAGAATGGAGCTCCTCTCAGCTTCTGGTGGGATGGTTTTATTTTTGTTGCTTCTATTCCCAGATAGATCCTTCCCCTCTCTTCTGCCTTGAGCCATCCCTTGTAACAGAGACTAGAAAGAAGAAAGACAAAAAAGTTCAGATAACACTTGCCCCCCCAATGTTGTCTGCTTTGCTTTCCAGCTGAACCTCTCTCTCACTCTCTCTCTCTCTCTCTCTCTCTCACACACACACTCACACTCTCCCACATTCTCCCACACTCCCATACTCCCATACTCTCCCACTCTCCCCTCTCTCCTCTCTTCTCTCTCCCTCTCTTCTCTCTCCCTCTCTCCTCTATCTCCCTCTCCCTCCCCTCCCCTCTCCTCCCCTCCCCTCCCCTCCCCTCCTCTCCCTTCCCCTCTCCTCCCCTCCCCTCCTTTCCCCTCCTCTCCTCTCCCCTTTCTCCCTCTCTTCCTCCCCCTCTCCCCCTCTCCCTCTCTCTCCCCCTCCCTCCTGTGTGTACTGTCTCCCCAAGATTGCAAGCCCCTTGGACAGGGACTATATGTCCAAGAAAAGAAGTCATTTTATGCATTTAAAAACCTGGTTCTAAGAAGGCCTACCTACCTCCTCCCCACCCCCAGGCCTTTACCTGACTGTCTGCCACAGGGGTTCAGGACACCCTGTGTCTTGGTGTGGAGATGGCCCCAAACAAAGTGCTTGGTTCAGGACAAGAGAAGGCCAGAGCTCCCTAAGAAACCTCAGGACTGGGACAGAGGTGATTCTCCATTCCTAGCCTGGGGTTCTGGAGCTAGCTGACATTTAATTAGGGTCTGTGAAATTGAATAAAGACATTTAGGCTTGGCCCAGTTCAGTCATCTGCCTGAGGTCAGGACACCTAGGCCCAAGGTCTTTGTTCAGGACTGGCCCCTGTTCCTCTCTCCCCTCCCCCCCCAGCCCCATCCTGTCTCGGGAAACCTCTGGACCACTTCTCAGCATCATGAATGAAATCAGATACTTAGGATTACAGAGGAAGTCAATTACTTTGTCATACGTTATCAAAATATGTTTTAAAACAAGTTCTTGGACCCCTGGCCTAGGGGGCGTGGCATCCTTGCCTTCTGGCTTGAATACATGGGAGTAGTTTCTGGAGTCTGGGGCTGGGACAGTGGCTTCCCCCAGGCCACATTCCTGGATGTGGAGGAGGGGGCTGGCTACTTAGGCTCTGCCCACAGACCTCTACTTCCACCCTAGCCTCTACTGCTGATTGGGAGGCCTTCTGAGGCTAGGCCTGTCCTTATGGCAGAGGGTGGGCCAGGTATGCAGGTGTTAGGAGCCCGGGTGGGGATCAGGGGCTGCAGAGGCCGAGTTTAGCCAGAGCTCCTGCAGCCCCCCTCCTTTCTCTGTTCTGTCATATCCTTGCAGCTTTGGTTCTGGGCTTCGACTGGGGGAAATTCCTAAAGCAACACAATTACAAGGCGGCCCCTGTCAGCTGCTTCAAACACGTAAGAACCTGGGCCTCTCTCTGCTTGGGGGTGGGGAGGGGGCTCCAGGGTGGGCAGGGAGGAAGGTTGTTTCCTGTTAACCTATTGTGCCCCCTGGACTGAGGAGCTCTGGTCCTGCCCCCCCAACAAGGAGCCTCTCCTGGGACAGGGGGTGGGGGTGATCCCTGCCCTGGGTCTGCTTGGTGCCCTATCCCTTCTTCCAGTCTCTGACATTAGCACTGTCCTGGTTTGGCTGTCCACTCCCGTGACCTTGAGAGCCTCATCTTTGGGGTCAGGGGTTGAGTCTTTTTTTTGTTTTTTTTCCCTCTTCCTCTGCGGTTCCTGGTTGTTATGGTTGATTACTTGGGCCAACCATGGAGCCTCTGGCCTCTGTGAACTCCCAGTCTAATGTGGGAGACAAGCCTGAATCCCAGTGCTGGGCTCTTCCTGCTTACCTTGAGGATAGTCCCAGGGCAGTTTATAGCAGGGAAGTGACCTTAATAATTGCTTGTTCATTGATTGAGCCAGCCTTAAGCACCTTCCCCACAGATTGTAGTCCCTTACATTTACCTGGGGTGAGCATTTGCAAAACTCTTTACCTAGATTATTCTCAGCTCCTTGGTCCTTCACTAGGCCCTCTGAGTTAAGGGTATCACTGCTTCCGTTTTACAAATGGGAACATTTCTTCTAGGAACATAGCTCTAGAAAGACCATCTAGTCCAACCCCCCCTTATGTTACAGGAGGAAACTGAGGTCCAGGGAGACACACAGTGAGGAAACTGAGGCAAGATTTGAAATCAGGTCTTGCTTCTGGTCTCTCTGTCTCTCTTCCCTCCCTCCCCCTTCCCTCCCTCCCTCCTTTCTTCCCCCTTCCCCTTCTCATCCCCCCTTCTCTTTCTCTCCCTCCTCCTCTCAGCACTGGGCCATCAAGGTGCCCATAGAAATGGGGTCATGGTTGAGGGGTTTTCAGATAGAAGATCTGGTACGGCCCTGATCTGGACTGTGCAGCTTTAGTGGGGACCAGTGAGAGTTAGGCCGATGCCAGTGCTCTTATCTCTCCCCTTTGTTGCCAGTGGAGGAGCCCTGGGAACGGCCTTGACTCCTCCTCTGAAAGCCTCTGGGACAAGATGTGTCAGAAGGCTTCTCCTTGGTGCTTATCATTTCCTGGACTGGACTGTTCCTTTCCTCCCCTTGCTGCCTCATTGTTTTGGGCGGAAGAAAGGAGGGGTTTCCCTGCACCCCCAGGGCTAGTACTTATAGGTGCTTGGCCCTTGAATGATTGAATGTGGGCTAAGGGCTCTCCTCCCTCGAATTCTCTGAATTATTTTGTTGCAAACCTTAGTGCTGTTGCATACCTGTGAGGCTGAAGGGAATCTCAAATTCAAGGAAGTACATTTGCAGTCAGATTGTTCATTGAGTGCTTACAATTTAGCACTGGGCTAAATGATGGTGGGAGTGGAGAGACAAATCTGGTACCTGGGGAGTGAGTGAGGGAGGCTGGTGGTGGTCCCTGTGCAGGAGGGAGGGGGCAGGTGAGTGGGAGGGCCTCCTGAAGTCACATTAGAGATGGGAAAGGGGTGTGTATGTTGTGTGTGTGGGTGTGTCCATATGTGTGTTTGTATGGTTCTTTGTGTGTGTGTGTGTGTGTGTGTGTGTGTATGTGTGTGTATGTGTGTGTATGCGTGGCTTGTGACACCACGTGGCTGCCCTAGGGGCTGGAATGTGCTTGGGCTGTCCCAGCCTGGGGAATGGCTGCCCATGGCCTGTTAGCCCAACTCTTATCCAGGGCTCAGGTTTCCAGCTCAAGGTGCTCTGGGTTCTGTTCTTGTTAAGAACAAATTGTGAAAATCACATTCTGATGGAGCTCAGAGGGGAGCAGGGTGAGGAAATTACCTGGAGGCCAGTTCCTCCTTAGGAGAAAAACATTTTTTAAAATTGAAAATGAGAAAAGCCCTAAGTAACCCTAACAAGCAAGCCAGGCCTTGGGATCTAAGGGACCCCTGTCACTGCAGGCTTGCTCACGGTCACAAAGATAGTAAGTAGCAGAACAAGGATTTGAATGCAAGACCTTTGATTCCAAATCTGGGATTTGGGCCTGTGCTGGACTGGGCACAGGGCAGGTCTCCCTAGGGCCACATGTGGCCTTCTAGGTCCTCAAATGCAGAGGATTTGTTCTATAAAACGTGGACTTGGTCAAAAGGCCACACCCAAGGACCTAGAGGACCATATGTGGCTTTGAGGCCAGCCACTCAAGCCTTTTTGGAGGCCTGATGATGGATGGATTGATGGATGGATGGATCACTTACTCTGCTTATTTCCAGTGATACACAGAAAGACTAAAAACCCTTTCCCTCAGGGAGGAGGAAACAAGCATTTATTCCTGGGAAAATGACAGCAAATTCTAGTTCTCCCCTTGTGGGACAGAGAAGAAATTCTTTTCCCTCAAATTGGATGAGCATTGACTGCAGAGCATCCCTCCCCCAGCTTTGGGGAGCACACCCAGTTACATCAGATGCAGTCTTTGCCTCTTGGAGCTCTTACTGTAGGAGGCAGAATCAAACCCTGAGTACCAGCTGACTGATGGAGAATTTTCAGCCGTCCCAGGGGTTTTCACAAGTCAGCCTATCTTTCCTCCAAATGATTGCAGTCCTTCAATAGGGTCCAGGTCTGGGTTCAGGGATTGGAGTGGGGGAAGATCAATCCAGGAGGCTTTTTGGGGCTAGGCCCCTCTTGGAAGTGCTCACTCCACCCTCCCCACAGGTTCCACTGTTTGATCAGTGGGATGATGTGGTGAAAGGGATGAAGGTGGAGGTCCTGAACAGTGATGCCGTGCTCCCCAGCCGAGTCTACTGGATCGCCTCAGTCATCCAGACAGCAGGTAAGCCCAGGAGCTTAGAGAAAGACCAGCCCTAGGCTGAGAGTCAGATGTGCTGAGTTCAGGTGCTGCTGCTGACCTGAGTAGCTTGGGGGTTCTGGTAGCTGAGCCTCAGGGATTGTGGTGGTCAGTGGTAGAGCTGGCTCTGGGCCTGAGCTCCAGTGTCCTCTCTAAAATGGAGGCAGTTACTGCACTTGTGTTCTGTTTTTGGGGGACAAGATGGGATCATCAGTGTGGGGGAATGGTGACAGAAGATGAGGACTCAATCCCTCATGGAGGCTGGTCCAGGAGCCTTCTGCTCAGATTGAGGGCAGAGGCTAGGCAGAAGCGGAAGCTCAGTGTCTTCGAATGCTCCCCTTAGTCTCTTTTCTCTCTGCAGGCTACAGGGTACTCTTGCGGTATGAAGGTTTTGAGAATGACTCCAGCCATGACTTCTGGTGTAATCTGGGCACTGTGGACGTGCACCCCATTGGGTGGTGTGCAATCAATAGCAAAATCTTGGTTCCCCCACAGAGTGAGTGTGGGCGAGTCTGCACATAGGAAGGGGAGGGGGGAGGAGGGACCAGGAGGGTCTCTTGTCCTGGGGCTCTGGGGCATGGTTTGTGGTTAGGAGGAGTGTATGAAGCCTTCTCTGTTCCTCCATCTCTGCAGCCATTCATGCCAAGTACACAGACTGGAGGAGTTACCTTATGAAGCGACTGGTGGGATCCAGGACCCTCCCAGTAGATTTCCACATTAAGGTCAGGTCTTTAGTGGCCCCATCCTTCCTGTATCCTGATACCTACTTCTAAATCATTCCTCCTAGCATAAATCAGTAACTAAGCTTTTACTAAGCACCTGCCCTATGTCAGGGTTACCTTGCTGGGTGCTAGGGATACTGAGACAGGAGCAAAGCTCTGAGGCTGCTGCAATGCCCTGGGCCCTTCTGGAGATCTTGCCTCATTTTGACCTGGAGGATGCCCTGAGGGGCACTGTCTCAGATCCTCAGCCCTTGTTCTATGAATGTCAAGAGGGGTGGAGGAAGGGCTCCCTGAGCCTTTCTGCATGCTGGGTATTGGGTTCTATTGAGGGGGATGCCAGGTTCAGATGGGGCTCCACTCTCCAGGTTGGGGAGCTGGCTGCCTAATCCAGGGGCAGCACTGACTCACATAACCAAAGTGGATACTGGGGAATTGCAGGGCAGTGTGTGGGGCTCAGGTGTCCAGCTACTCAGGGCATCAGGGAAAAGGCAGAGGCTTGAGTCAGGCTTTAAGAGAAGATAGGAATTCAGCAGGTGAGGATGGCTTTTGAATGTGAACAAAGGCATGGAGGTGGGAAAACGAAGGCCTTAATCCTGGGGCAGGAAGGAGGGAGGAAAGAAGGGAAGATGGCTAGGAAGGGTGGCACCAGGCAGTCTTTGAGTGCTCCCTGTGAGGGCTTTGAATGACAAACCTAAAGGATCACAGGCACTGGGCAGCCACAGAAGGCCTTTTGAGGAGGATGGTGACAGTTACCGGGAATCTAGAAGTCCCTGCTGTCACAGAGCCTGTGTCTTTAGTGAGACAAGTTAACCACCTAGAGTGTGCTAAGTACTTAATTTGGTGGGATAGATCAGAAAGGCTGGGTCAGAAAGAGGTGGGCTTTGTGGACAAGGTGGAACCTGGCAGCCTCCTCCAGCTCACCTGAGATTCCGTGGGCTCTGGCCCACATCTGACATCCTCTGGTTCCCCCCCCCCCAAGACCCCTCCCAGCCCTGACCTTCCATGTTCTCAGGCCCCTCCTAGCTTTTGACATCCCCTTGTCTAAGGCCCCTCTCAGCTCAGACCTTTGGAATAATTGACCAGAATCTCCAGATGTTGGCCACTAACTAATCAGTCGGCCCTTGAGAGGCCAAGGGGCCCATATATGGTGCACAATGCACAGAGTTTCAGGGGCTTCTCATGTATATTTTAAAGAAGCTCTCTGGGAGTCACTGAGCTGCAGAATAGGCCTCTGGGAGCACTGGGAGCCTCAGGTCCTGTACCCGGAAGTCTGTCAGACCAGGCTTTGCAGGGGCCTCTCCCTGCTCTGGTCCTGCCCTGCTCCCTCTGCTGGCCTGACTGGGGATGTGGCCGGGAGCATTCTGGCGTGGATAGGGAGGCGGATTGATGGTTCTCTCCCCTTCCCCCACTTCTCTCTCTCTCTCTCTCTCTCTCTCTCTCTCTCTCTCTCTCTCTCTCTCTCTCTCCCCCCACCCCTCCTTTTATCCTCTCTCTCTCTCTCTCTGTCTCCCTCCCTTCCTCTCTCTGTCTCTGTTTCTGGCTGTGCCTGTAGATCTTTAGGAAGCACCTGCTCTCAGCAGGGCACTGTGCTTGATGGGCACTGGTTGTATGAGAAGAGACTTCCCCTGCTCTTAGTGAAGAAGCTGCCATTCTGTCAGGGACTGTAATTATAACTCCACAGACATGTATTCAGTAAATACTCTGTACGCTTTTTTGGTGGTGGAGACACAGCAAGTAGAGGGTGGGGGGAATCCAGGAAGACTTTATGTGGGAGGTGGCTCCTGGGCCTTGGCACCCTTGGGAAGCCATCTGACTTGTGAGCCTCAGTTTCCTCATCTGTAATGAACCTGGAGAAAGTAAAAACCTTCTTCCCAGCTCTGAGCTAACCAGGCAGTAAGTGCCTGGTCTAAAGGGGGTTCTGGACCCTCTCAGCCATGGAATGTCAGAGCAAGAATGGAAAGGACTTTGGGGTCCCTGCAAAGGAGAGAGGTGCTTTTGTGGAGGCTTGTGTCTGTTCTGACTTCTGAGTGCAGCCTCTCCACAGACCCTTGCTCTACCTGAAGCTTTTGTTTTACAGGTGGGGAAACTGAGGCTCTGCCATACATTCTTGAAGTATCACTCTGAATGGGCTCTCCTAACAAAGTGACCCAGAAACATTGACGTGAAAAAGAGAAAAACTTTCTGAACTGTGCATCTGTTAGGGAGGTTTAGGGCATGCAATAAAACAGTTCAAGAATAAGCCTTTTACTTCCTCAGAGAGACCTGTTTAACAGTAAGCCTGGACCCCTGTGGCCTCGGTGGGCTTTCCTGCCTCTGCAGAGTCCTCCAAGGCCCAGCTGCCCTCCCCCTCCTCATGAGTCTTCGTTCTGTGAGAGGTGTGCTCAGTCCCTGAGGTGGTGTGCCCATCATTCAACCCTTCCCTCCCCCACCCACTTGGCTGGATGGATACCCTCATAGTGAGAAGGGAGCAGAGAGGGAGCTTAAGGGAAGTCTCTCCCTTTGGGCCTCACAGCATCAGGCAGGAGGATCTTAAAGCACAGCTCAGGCTGAGGAATCAGCCCTGCTAAGAAGTAGCTGGTGATCTTCGGCAAGCCCCCTGATCTCTCTGTGCCTCGGTTTCTGTTGGAAGGGGTTAGTAATGCCTGCTTTTCCTACCTGAAGAGTGTTGGTGTGGGGTTCATGTAAGTGAAGGTGTTTGTAAATAAAACACTTCCTGAGGGCCAGGGAAAAGAATGGCTGGGACCTGCAGCTGGGGGGAAAGTTAGGGAGCCTGGGTTCAGATGCCAGCCCTATCTCCTAGGGGCCTGGGACCTTGAACCAGTCACCCAGCTGGGCCCCAGCTTCTCCAGGGGGTATATCAGTCAGACAGTGCTGGAACTCCAAAGAAAGGCAGAAACATCTCATACCCCAAGACACTGCCTTTTAGTCAGGGGCAAGAGGTGCAGTGGACAGAGCATGGGACTTGGGGTCAGAAGACTTGAATTCAAATCCTGCCCCAGATGCTTTGTAACTCGGTGACTCTGAGCAAGCCACAGAACCTGTCTACCTTAGTTATCTGTAAAGTGGGGGTAATAATGGGACCTCTCAGGGTGGTTGTGAGGCTCAGCCGAGCTAATGAACATCTGTAAAGTGCTACATAAAGCTAGTCATTACTAGTAACATCTGTGTACACAGAACATAGGGAAGGTACCTTAGGGCAGGGGTTCCTCATGGACCCATTTGGCAGGCAGACTAGTGAAGCCTGGTGAGCCCTTCTCGGGTAGTACTAATAATAGCAAACGTTAATATAGAACCTACTGTGTGCTAAGTGCCCTGCAGCTACAGCCCCTCCCCAATCCTCACAACAATCCAGGAAGGTGGGTACAATTATTTACCCCCTTTTACAGATAAGCTGAGGTCAGCAGGGACTTCCCCCAGGGTCACACAAGTATTTGAGGTCTTCTGGTATAGTGCTCCATCCACTGGGCCATTTAACATAAAAGCATAAGTTTTTATGTTTTTAGTGCATAGAATAAAATAGATAGGATGTCATGATAGGGAGACTGTAACAGGAGGAAGACAAGGTCCTGAACCCAGGTGAGGGTCTCTAGTGTGAGAGGTCCAAGCCCTTGGAGGTGGTGTGGGGGGGTGGGGTTTGGGCATTGGGCACAGGGACTATCATCTGGCAAGGTTCTTGTTTGGGCATCCTAGGCTTGGGACTGGCAGGAACTTCCTCATGTTACAGATGATGAAACTGAGGCCCAGAGAGAAATCTTAGTGCTGTAATAAGGGTCAGAGGTAGCCGCTGGCAACCAGGCACAGTTCTTGGTCCCCAATAATAAATACTTTATCCTCCTTTGTCCTGATAGTGAGGAGGAAGCCGAGTTTGTCAGGGAGATTGTCCAGGAGACAAAGGTCAGACCTGGAAGGGACAGATAAAAGGGGCAGCCACCCTTGTACCCTAGGAGGCCCCAAAGAAGACTTCTAGGAAGGAGAAGCAGGCTGTGGAGCCAACCAATTAGCAGTTCTCTGCAAGAGCTGGAAGGAGCCTGGGGGCCATCCAGGCTAATCTCCTTTTCCGAGATGGGTAACTGAGGCCCAAGGGAAAGGTTGTGAGGAGCAGTGGAGAGAGTCCTGTGAATGAAGAATGAATGAAAAAGCATTGTTAGTCATGCCCTGAGTGAGGCACAGGGCTAGGTTTGGGGAGTACAAAGTCTTAGGTGAGACAGTTCCTTACACTAAGGACTGTCTCAGTCCGGGTAAGGGAAGGGAGTCCCAATGGTGGGAGGGTATGTTAGGCAGTATCCAGAGGCAGTGGCGACATTGATTACTGCTGCCATCCCACGAGGTAGAAGGCAGGAGGACCCAGCTCCAAGTATAGGGCAGCTGAATTAGAAGCGTGGCCTCCAGTCAACTTGAGACACCCTGGCTACTCTTTCAGCCTGGCCTGGGTATAGGGTGACCTCTGGCTTCTGGCTTGACCCCTTCCTCTGTGATGGGAGGCAGTGTGTGACTTTTCTCCCATGAGTCTCAGTTTTCTAAATTAGGGGTCTGGGTCTGGATCCCAGGAGGTGCTGCTGGTGGGCATTCTGATTCCAAGTGCTCTCCGGCCCCCACCTCACAGTGAGGATGTCTGGTCCTGGGACATGGGAGCCAAGAGGAAACCACGTGGTTGATCTGGCAGGGCCATGGAAGTGCCTTTCGCCCCCTGTGTGAGTTTTCCAAGGTCACATGGCCTCTTGCCTGGGGCTCCTGTATAGACTCCCAGAGTCTCGGGCTGGCAGGCCCTACACCCTGAGCCCTCACAACCTGGTTATTCACAGATGGCAGAAAGCATGAAGTACCCGTTCCGTCAGGGGATGCGAGTGGAGGTGGTAGACAAGACTCACGTGTCCAGGACACGCATGGCTGTGGTGGACACGGTGATCGGGGGGCGGCTGCGGCTGCTCTATGAGGATGGCGATGGTGATGATGATTTCTGGTGTCACATGTGGAGTCCCCTCATCCACCCTGTCGGCTGGTCCCGCCGTGTTGGCCACAGCATCAAGAAGCCAGGTATGGGCAGAATGGTAGGGAATGCCCTTGGATGGCCCTGCATGCCCTAGGGATGTCCCACTTCATTCTTTTCCACCTTTCTCCTCTGCAGAGAGGCGAGGGGAGATTAGCAGCCATCCCACCTTTCGTAAGATCTACTGTGACGCTGTTTCTTACCTCTTCAAGAAGGTGAGCACCCAGGCCCATTGGTGGGGAGCCCTTAGAGGTGTCCTTTGGGTCCTCTGCGGCTCTGGATGGTGATCCCTTCCATGCCAGTCTTTTCCGTACCCGAAGGGCCCTGTCTCTGCTCAGCACTGCCCCTTTTCCTTAGCTTCCTCTAGCTTTTGGCTGTCATTTTCCCCCAGGCCTAAGCTGGGGATAGCTGCTGCTGGCCAGCAGGGACCAGTGCCCATGACTTCCTGCCCATCCCTGTTACCCAGGTGCGAGCCGTCTACACAGAAGGAGGCTGGTTTGAAGAAGGGATGAAGCTGGAGGCCATTGACCCACTTAACCTAGGCAACATCTGTGTTGCCACTGTCTGCAAGGTGAGCCGGGGCCAACCGCTCCTCCATGGCTTCAGGGCTTCAGGGCTCCCAAGGTGTGGCCGCCTCTGAGAGGGCGGGGCTGGTACCAGAACACAGCCTGGGGGCTTTAGCTTCAGCACCCCCCTAGCCAAGGTACTGGTACCTCTTGGAAGCCCTGGGGCCTCTGTGTCTTTATCTGCAAAATGAGACTGTTGAGCTCCTGGGTGGTTCTGTGGCCCTGACTTCTCTCTCTCGGCCTGTACGCTTCTGACGGCTCCTTCCTAGAGTGTGTGGAGGTACCAGCTAGCCGAAGTGTTAGTGGCTTTTCCCCACTGTGGTACTGGGCTCCATAAGTTCTCTTTGTGACAGTTGGGCCTTGAGCTCATGGTCCAGCTCCCGGACATAAGAGGGTGTGCTGCCCTTGGCAGGTTCAGCAATTGGTGCTCCCACTTCCCTCATGGAATGGCTGGGAGGCCCCTCTCTTGGGTGGGGGGCTGCCCTGTAGGTGGGTCACTGTGCTGACGAGAGCCCCCCCTTCCTCTGTGGAGGTTCTCCTGGACGGCTACCTGATGATCTGCATTGACGGCTCCACCTCCGTGGATGGCTCAGATTGGTTCTGTTACCACGCCTCATCACATGCCATCTTCCCTGCCACCTTTTGCCAGAAGAACTCCATTGACCTTACACCTCCGAAAGGTGAGGCCCAGGCTGGCCCAGGCCCCAGAATCACCCTACCAAGAATGCAGGACCTGTCAACTTCAGGGGATAAAGAGGCGCAAAAGGGGTATGGGAGTGCAGACTGCATCATGGGAGGGATTGCCCACATTGATAGGATTGCTGATGTGTCTCTTCTGTGTCCACGGGGCCAAGCAAAACAAGTCTGGTCTTCCGCACAAGAGCCCCCCGCAGAGGTAGTGGATGCCCAGAGTCTTCTTACCAGGCTGCATGGCTGAGGCCTTCATCCTCATGCCTTCCTGACCCAGCCACGGCTGAGAGCCAACCCAAGTAGGTATGATGGTGCTGGTGACTCACATTGCACTCTCCCCTGCCATCCTCTCCAGGTTATGATGCAAAGACCTTTGACTGGACCTCCTACCTTGAAGAGACCAACTCGAAGGCTGCTCCTGCTCGACTCTTCAACATGGTGAAGAGACCCAGGGTTTGGGCAGGGTCTGCACTCTTGGCAGAGACCGTGGGCTCGGGGCCTGAGGCTCAGGGGTCCAGGGCCTTGCCTGCCTTGTGCCCAGATATTAATCCAACATTCTGGCCCATAACAGTTGTCAGGTCAGGTCCTTTGAGATCTCATAAGCCATCCTTCTAATGGGTCTGTACTGGCTGCAGGTTTGGGGATGGAGGCCAGCCTGTATTATGAGGCCCTTGCCTCTTCTGAGGGTGAGGGTGAACCTCTTCTCCCAGGAGCCCTAGCTGTCACAGTTCCCTGGAGGCCAGCTTCCTTCCCCAGAGAGTTTAGGGAAGTGTTTCCATTGGGATAGACTATGGGATAGTGTTTGGGATGTGCCTTAGACAGGCCATCTTAGAATCTGATTTCCCCGGCCCTGGGATGGTGGTTACCTATCCTGCCTCCTCCCCCCCACCAGCGGGTGGCCCCATGGGGATCTTAGAGTCAGCCCTTCTTCCTCCCCACCCCCAGGACTGCCCCAACCATGGCTTCAAGGTGGGCATGAAGCTGGAGGCCGTGGACCTGATGGAGCCGCGACTCATCTGTGTGGCCACGGTGAAGAGGGTGGTCCAGCGGCTGCTCAGCATTCACTTCGATGGCTGGGACAGCGAGTATGACCAGTGGGTGGATTGTGAGTCACCCGACATCTATGCCGTGGGCTGGTGCGAGCTGATCGGCTACCAGCTCCAGCCCCCGGTGGCTGCAGGTCTGTCCCCTTGGCGCCGCCACACAGGCTTCTCTTCCAGGGTGGGCCGCGAGGGTGAGCTCTCATTCCCCTCCCCCTGCCCCTCTGGGGGTGCAGGCTGTAGGTCAGGACAGGCAGGCCTGGGAAGCCCCCGCCCCTGGACCCCTCATATGCTGGGGCAGCCCCACATTAGCGCCCTAGATAGGGGCCCAGAGCACCTATCCACCTCAGGAGAGTCAGGACTTGGAACCAGCTCTCCTTAACCAGGCTGCCCTGCCTGTCATGCCACAGACTGTCAGTCCTGTAAACCCTGATACACAGAGAGCAGGGGAGCTCAGGGCTCCTGGTCCAACCCCGCCATTTTTACAGCTGAGGAAACAATCTTGAGGTAGGGTGATGCCCCCAAGGTCATACATCCCTGGTGAGAGTCTGATGTGATTGAGACGTGTACTCCTTGGAGCCTCCAAAGTCTGTGAGGTATAGTTGTTAGGGACTTAAGGACTGTGAGCCCATTTTGTAAATGAGGACATAGAGGCTCTGTAGGGGCTGAGTCCTTGGGAGTGAGTCTGGCCCCTCGACTCTTCCCGTCCCTCCATGGTCACTGGGGGAGGGGGAGGGGGTGGGGGTGGGGCTCCTGGAAGGCAGGCATCAGGCTAACGCAGCTTTTGGCAAGATGCTTCACCTGAGCCTCAGTCATTGAGCTTGAGATGTTCATGTCTCAGGATGTAGGTGGGTGCCTCTGATTGGGGGTCGGGGGACCTGAATTCACATCCTGGTTCAGTGTCTTGTTGTGGCCATGACTTCACTTTGCAAGTTGCTCTCCTGCTCTACCCTGTTTCCTCATCTGTAAAACAAGGTTAGGCTGGATCATCTCTGAGATCTCTTCCTGCTTAGGTGCTCCATCCATGGGGGAGTCATCATTTGTATGGTCCCCAGTTGAGGTCAGCAGGCATTTACAAAATCCCCAACTAGTGCCAATACTAAGACACGTACCTGCCCCCGAGGAAGTAACCACAGCCTCCAGGGCCCTGAGCTGCCTCCCTGGTGACCCAGAGTCTGACTGGGTTGCTCCGCTCCCCCTTGGGTGACACAGGTCTGTGACGGTGGCGAGGCCTCCCTCAGCTCATTAGCCAGGGTTTCCTGAATGTCAGAGGGCTGGGGGTTGCTTGGAGTCCTTTCCTCATGTCTTTCCTCCTCATCTTTTGGTAACAGAATCCACAACTCCCCAGCAGACCAAGGATGTCATGAGGAAGAAGAAGAAGCCATTTGGGAAGAAGAGTAAGTGATGTGGGCTCTCTGTTTGACGGGATCTCTGAGGCAGCCATTCCTTTGCTGGACAGGTGTGGGGTGATGGACTGGGCATGGATACACAGGTGCTGGGCTCTGGGAGATCCTCAGAGGGTGGCCATTGGCCTTTGGCCCAGAGTCCTTCTGGCCCAGAGTCATAGGCAGACTGTTTTATTGTCAGGAAGGACACAAACCTTCAGGCCTGAGGGGCCCTTGGAGGCTGTCCAGCCTGTTTACCATATACCTTGCTAATGGCTGTTTGGCCTGGGCTGGGGAGGCTAGGGTGTGTGCAGAGGCCCCCTCTCTCCTGGCCAGCTCTGGCGACTTGGTGGTTCTCCTCATGGCCTTCTGCCTGATGGTCACTTTGTCCTTAGGTCAGGCCCATTTTGCCTCTTTGCAACCTCAGCTTATTGGCTTAGTTGTAGCCTGTGAGGCCAGGCAGACCAAGGTTAATCTGTCTTCTTTACACTTTAAATGTTCTCTTCATCCTTCATCTTTTCTTCTTAGTTCTTTCAGCTGATCCTATAAGGTGTGATGTCTCTGGCTTCAAGGCCTTTCCCTCTCAGGTTGCTTTCCAGCCTGTCAATATCCTTCCTTAAATCTGGAGCCCAGAACTCCAGATAGAGTCTGAGCAGGGCCAAGAGCCCTGAGACTCTGCCTGCCTCGTATCCTCCTGGCCATGATGCTTCTCCCAAGGTCTCATTGCCTTTCCTGGCATCTCTCACTCTCGGTTTATTGAGCTTGAAGGCCACAGAAGTATGCAGGTTCTGGGCCAAGGGACCCAGACCTTCCCCTTTTTGTACCCAGGTGTAAGACTTGATCTTTAGCCCTGGCCTTTACACCTGTGGGTTGGGCCTGTCTTCCTTGATGTCAGGTGCAGATGCACTGGGATCCTAGCTCTTCTTTGTTGGGGTCGTTTAGGCAGCACAAGGCTGGCCCTTGAGACCCCCTCCTAAGGCCCCTCATGTGGCTCAGCATCTGCCTGCCTCGACTATAGTCTGGCCACGTCTTCATCCTAGAATAGCAGGAGGAGCCTTTGCCACATGGTTCTAGTGTGACGTGACTGGTTCATGGTGGCTCTTGCTTGTATATCCTGCCCTAGCTTCTAGAGAATCAGTAACTGTCCCTTGGGAGTATCCCAGAGCTAGGAAGTGAAGCCTCCTTGCCTAGAGAGAGAAGTCATTGTCTAGCAGACTTTAAATGAAAGCCCTGGAATGGGTAGGAAACCCCACTGGTGTATTTCTGTGTTTGCCTTGAAGAGGGGCTGTGTTCATCAGCTGAGCTGAAGTGGGGGGAGTTGGGGAGGGAAGGTTACAAGGCAGGCTCAGGCCAGTGGAGCTGGTACCAAAAGGGGAGGTGAGCAGAGGCTAGTTCAGGCTTCTGCCACAGGTGGTGGCCACTACTCTTCCAGAAAATGAGAAGCCTGTTGGCTGTCTGACCCCAGAGCACTGTCTGTTTTCACTGTATTTGAAGGGAAAAGGATCACAACCAAGACACGCCCAGCAGCCAAGAAAACCCAGCACTGACCAAGCCCTAGGCCGGCATGAGGCCACAGAGATTTGAGTAAGAGCCTCAGCCCCAAGAAGTGGGGGAAGGGCGCAGAAGGGAGGGTGCTCTCTAGGGGTCTGGCAGCTTTCTGCCCAATGGCCTGGGCCCCAGACACATCTGGGCTACCCCCATCCAGCCTGAAGAGATAAGGGAGATTGGTGGGGCGGGGCGGGGCAGGGATGGGTACCTTGGCCTGAGTGCTGGGCCAGACTTCTTGGTCTGGGGATGTTAGTGGGACCATCAGAGCGTTACCTTTGAGGCATACTACCCAGGCCTTGGGTTTCTTATCTGAGAAATGAGGGGCTTGGCCTTGATGGCCTCAAAGGGCCCTTCTGCCTCCACATCTCTCATGTTCCCCATATTTTACCCTCTCTTGGGCTGACTCTTAACCCTTCCTCTTTCCTCGCAGGCTAAGCCCTCCACCTCCTTGGCTGGCCAGCTGGGGAAGGGTGTTCAGTTACGTCCCCATGGGGCAAGGAGTCAGGACCCGGTGTCCACTTGTGAAGCTGCTGGTCCTGTCAAGGCCCCTGGCCGCCACCCCTCCCTCAGCCAAGGGAGTCCCAGGGCCTTCTCTGTGGCCTTGTCCTTTGTGAGTGAAGTCAGAAGGGGAGGGTGAGCAGACACCAGCAACCTCCATGCAGGAACCCTGAAGATGCTCCACTTCCCCAACACCTTGTGTCAACTTCCCTGGGAGGGTTTCCTGAAGCTGCAGGGCCTGGGCCCTTTAAGGAGGTCGATCACTGAGGATGTCAGAGAGAGATGGGCCAGACTCTGGAAGGAAACCATTGTGTCCCCAGCTCTCAGCCTTCAGGCTTGTACCAGTCCTGACCTTGGATCAAAAGAGCAGGCCTTCAGTCACTTCTTCCCCTCTAGACACATTTTTCCAGAAAGGAGGAAAAGCCTCATTTTCCTTTAAAAAATCAAGCTGGATACCCAGGGATGTGAAGTCTGATCCTGAGCTGGGGAGGAGAGCTGACCAGTCCCCAGCTCCCTTTGTATCCCTTGGCTTATTTCTTCCTTCCAGCCTGACTGACCTTCAGCAGGGGTCTCTGGGAGGCCCTCATTCACCAGGCAGCCTAGGGACCTGGCCCTCTTGGCCTGATTTCAGAGACACCCCTTCTCATCAGCCGGGGGAGTGGGGGACGAAGGGGTATGGGTGCCTTTTCCTGGGCCTCACACCTGGAAGGAGAAAGGAGATGATGGCATGTGAAGTGTCTCAGGGTGTGCTTAGTGAGATGATGGGGTAGAGGGCTGGTGGGGCTCCTTCTCCTTCCCAGGAGAGGCCATACCCAGCTGTGCTTGGTATTTTGGTACCTTGAAAGGCTGCAGCAGGGATAGGTTGGAATCCTCCACCCGCCCAGCTGCCACGACAGCACGGGGATTGATGGAAGAACCTTCAGAGTCTAAGACCCAGGGCAGTTGTGGAATAGTCTTCAAGCATTTGACAGGTGGTCCTGGGGAAATGAGGTTGAGTCACTCTTTGGAGGGAGTCAGCCCCAGAGAATGGGTTTAAATGGCAGAGGTAAATTGAGCCTCAGTGTAAGGAATAACTCCAGCAGTTGGAGCCATCTCTAAGTGGCCTTTCTAGGAAGTGAGTATCCCATCATGGGATGGTACCTTCAGCAGAGCTAGGAGCCGACCATTTGGCAGGAGCATCACAAAGAAGATTCCTCTCCACACTCAGGGTGAATTAGTAATTTGCCTTTCTTTCGCACTTTAAGGTTTATGAAGCACTTTCCCCAGAAACAACCCTGTGAGGTAGGTGCTGTGTGGTTTTCCCCATTTTCCAAACGAGTAAGGCCAGGACCAGGGAGGTACAGCACCATGCAGGAAGTGTAGGGGCCTCAGTTCAGAGCCCTTCCAGTATAGCAGGCCCCTTCTCCCTGAGCTGCCACAGGTGGTCATGCCTAGGGAGGGGGTGAAGCTTAGTGGGATTGGTCATTGTGGGACATGCAGCTTGGGCTGCAGACCTTCAGACACTGAAGTTACCTCCAGCTGCCAGACAGGCACACACGTGTTGGGTAGAAAGATGTGCAGCCACTTCACTACAGCTGACCCTTGGAGACCATATGGGGAGGACTTATAGCCCCCCACCAACCCCTGGCCAGGGCTCAACTCCAAGCTAGGTTACTTAGGGCTGTGGAGTTTAGCTGAACTCCACCCAGCCACAGAGGCTTTCTGGTATTGGTCAGGCTCACTTGTTGCCAAAAAATAACAGGCGAGGTGGCTGACAATTGCAGACTTAGAGATTCTTAATAGAACCTGCAAGGCCGCTTGGTTGAGTGCAAGGAACCCCCTTCAATCCAGTGTCACAAGAAGGGACCTTTTGGTCACAGCTTCATTTTAGGGCTAGGTAAAAGCCTGACTCCATGTTGTATGAGGAAATAGGAGCCCCCAAGTTTGTACTCAGACCCTCAGATCTAAGCTGGAGGGCTTCTTCAAGGCCTTAGTGGTGTGGAGCACGGGCCCTGAGGCAGACACTTCTGTCTGGGGATACATCCAGTGAAGAACTTCTTTCTGAGTTTGAGCCCCAAAGTGCCACTGGGTGATATGCCTGTTAGTCCCAGCTCTCTTCCCTCCAGAGGAGCAGAAAGAACTGCGTCCCTCTTTCACACGGCTGCCCTTCATGTATTAGGACATTGTTCATCAGGCCCACACCCATCCTTTCTTTAGCCTTTGCTATGAGAAGTGTCCCAACTTGGTCAGACCACCATAGAGTCCTCTGGATGTTTGGCTTTGGGAATCTTTGTAGCACACCATCTTGATTGTCCAGTTAACTCAGGCCTTCCCCATGCCCAGCTGCTGGGCAGTTCAACAATGTGAATCTGACTTCAGCCCTCTGCATTGGTCTTTATTGGATTTTATTTTGTTAGTGGCAGACTGGAGTCCGGGTTCCCAGCCATCTGTCATTCAACATGATAGCTATTCTCAGGTTCATACCAAAAGCTTAGCATCTATTAATCTTGAATGAATTATGAAGTTGATTAAAAGTAAAATAATTTTTAAGAATTGAATTGTTAATGTCTGATAACATTATTGGGAAAGGTAAGAATGTCCTCAGTACCCCGACCTGAACTTTGTGCCCCCAAAATATAACTGACCATTAGCTGCATCTGGGGTTGGGACGTTAAGAATCCTGAGTCTTGTATGAAGGTGACCTCCGGGATGTGTGACGGGGCTTACCCTCCAGTCCTGGCCTGCTGTTCCAGCCTGCATGGCACTCCTGGTTCCTCTGCCCCTTAGTGTTGTTGCTTACACCTAACTTCTGTCCCTCCCCCCAGATCTGCCCGCTGCTGTCATCGAACCCATTCTCTTCTCATTGTTGATATTTTGCCATAGGGCCTCAAGGCTTGGACATTATTTCCTCAGAAGAGTCCTGTAAGATTGAGAGAATGAGTGTGATTCCTCATTTGGTAGATGATACAGTCTCACACTTGCCCGTGATCCTGCAGTACCCCAGTCAAGATTCAAACCCAGGTCTGCTAAAGCCAGGCCTGGCTGCTTCCTAAGTGCCATCAGCTTTGGGAGATGGGTGATTCATCTCTGCCTCCACAAGCTCCTCTGCTGCTGCTTGGGCCTTCAAGGCTCACTCTCATGGCCTGGTGCTGTTGGCCCCTTCCTCTGCACACCACTGGCTTAAAAGGAGCACTTTTCTATGCAGATTTTATACATCCACATTTGCTTAAGCACATACTAAGTTTCTTAATGCTTGTTTCACTGCTTGCTGAGAGACTGGCCTCAGGGCTTTGCTGGTCTGGATTGATGGGAATGTCAAAGCTCTAGCTTCCTCTCATCCATTAACAAAGATGCAGGAAAGAGTTATCCTGGTACAAGAGTGAGGCCTTTCTCCTGGATCCTTGGGGAAAAGGAATCTGAGTTATAGGGAAAGGTAGTAGTGGTAGAAGGAGCAGTGCCAGGATTAGTCCATCACTATGGGGGCGAGGGGTGGTGGAATTGGAGAGGAAGTAATTGGTGTGTAAAGATTACAAATCTCCCCTTGTGGGGAATGGTAAATTCTGGCCACCTAGAAAATGTATGCTCATTAAATTCAAGTAATGAGCTACGTCCTCAGTCTCCGTTGCCCATTGAATGGGCACAGTCTCCTAGATGAAGTGAGTGGGAGGCCTCCAGGAATGTGCAAGAGCCAGCTGGAACCTGCTCTGGAGCCCTCCTCAGCTACTCATCCGAACTTGACTTACTGTTTTGTTACTGTCTAGGCTGATGAAAGTGATGGAGAAAATGTTAAAAATGTAAGATTAAGCTTCAAAGTGTGTTCTGCACACTTTTTCTTGTTACCAGGGATGAAGGGATGTACGAATTCCAGAGGGAAGAAAAGAGTACATGGTGAAGTTTTTGGAGATGGCCCAGACTCGTCCAAGAGACTGATGGACAGTGCAGCTAAGGCTTCAAAAAATCATTAATTTTAGCTTCTTTCCTCCTGAAATTCAGGCATGTTTGAATTTAATTGTAGAAATCTTGGTTGTACTCCACCAAAGGAGCATACTGAAATACCCAAACTAATTTCTTCAGTTTTGAAGGTTTAAAAAAAAGAAACTAGTAATTCCCATATATTTTCTGGCCCCTAAGATGTATTTGTGCTGATTTCTTTCTCTAGAGAACAATTTGATGTAGCCTTGCTTTCTTTAAGGTGGGTTACAATATAGATCTTACTGTAAAGCAGAACTTCTTTGCCTTGTTTGAATCCTTGACTTCGTTGGCCATTTGGCAATACCCATGGACCCTTTCTCAGAATCATGTTTGTAAATGCATAAAATAAAGTAGGATTACAAAAGAAATGAATTCTATTGAAATGCAGTCATCAAAGTATTTTTGAAAACCAGTTTATGAACCTCACATTCAGAACGTGGGGAAAACCTCAAAGCTTTTTGTAGTCACTTTTTTTGTATATGAAAAGATGATATCTTAAAAGTCTAGGAAAAAACTATTTTGTTTGTAGGCACTCTCAGCTAATTCTACTTTTCTGCTCACCCCCAACTCCCACTCACATACTCGGTTTCCTGGATTACTACCCCAGTGACAAATTACTCTGAGGAGCTATATAGTGGTTTTATTTTTACCCTGGTCAGCCAGAGGACACAAGACCAAGGCAAGGGTATTTATTGAAATAGCATCCCTAGGACAATAGCAGTCCAAACCTGGGGGTTTGTTCTCTTGTGAATACACACAGTGTCAGTGGGAAGGATGGGTGCCCATAGAATTTTAAGTGGGGAGACACATCACTGTGGTCTAGTAGGGATAGTGAACTTTTGATGCCCTTGACTTCCCCCACTGACCTTCCTCCCTTGGCTCAAAGTCACCAGGGCCTCTAGTGTCAGGGCTTCCAGGGCTCAGCTGACATTCTGGCCTTAGAGAATTGCTATATATTTTCAGAGAGAATTTGGAACCCACTCCCTGAGAATAGGAAGAGCCTTAACATAGGGACCCTATAGGATCCTAGCTCCAAATGTCTGATTCTCAGTTCCTCTCATTGACTTCCAAAATTGGATCCCTTGTAGATTCCTCAGCAAACTTTTTTTCTTTTCAATTAAATCTCTCCCATTCTAGGGGTGGGGGTGGGGAGCATCATGACAAGTTCATGTACTTCTGCTGCAAAATGACATTACCAAATAAGGAGGGAGGGCAGAGATATACCTCTACTATCCCCAAGCTATAGTCTGCAAGAGCCGGTTAGGAAAAAGTGAATGAACTCGGGTGTTGAGTTCTTCCTAGCTGGCTCTCTTCTTGACTGCCAGGACTCTTCGGATCTTTTTTGAGGATTTTGGAATTGCTTTTTGAGATCATCCTTGTGTCAGGCAAGGTTATTGCCACCCTGTAATTCCATCTAGGAACTTGTTTATATCTTCCTTGATACTGGCCAAAGTCTGAGAGATGGTGAACCTTCCTTCTCATTTTCTCTGTTTCTTGCCCTTTGCATCCTGCAGATTGGTTTGGAGGCCTCAGTTAAGAGCACTGTGATCAACCGAACCCAACCCAACCCTCCCGACCGCACCATTTCATATTATGTATGCATTTTTATAAAAGCTACTGAGTAGTAGAGAAATAAAAAATTCAGGGAGTACAGTGTTTCCCCTCCCCCAACATAACACAAGCTTCCTTGATAGAGTGTGAACTTCTTGAGGGCTGGGATGTTCCATTTCTGTACTTGTATCCCTAGCACCTTCTACTGCACCTAGCATGTAGAAGGTATATAATAAATGCCATTGATCAGTTGACCAAAAGGGCGCTTTGCAAACCTTAAAGTGATATCAGAGACTCACACCTCAGCACCCCCTGCTTCTGGGGCCCCTCCCAGATCCTCCATTTAAGGAGGGGACCTGAGGAGCCATCTCATTGACCACTTGGCTGCTCCCCTAGACTTCATCTCTTCTCCCCAGCTTTTCATTTTCTTTTTAATGTGTTATCCCCTCCTGTAGATCTGTGAGCCCCTAGAAGGCAGGGGACTGTCTTTGGCCTTTCTTTGTACCCACAGTGCCCTGCTGGTACTTTCATTGTTTGTCCTTGTGTTCAAGGAAGACCATGGACATTGAGACACTTGCCTGTGAAAGTCATCAGCCTCACTCTCTCTTCTGGGGTCCTCAAAGTCTAGTGTGATACAAGAGTCAAGACAGTTGGCAATGGCCCAGGATACAGTGGGTGGCCTTGATGTGCTCCATGGTGCCTGCTTCAGCCCCTTCATAGCCATTCAGGGAGGACCAGCCCCTCTGCTGAGCCTTATTCTGGGCTGCTCATCCTCCTTTGGAGTCCACCTTCACCCAACTCTCACCCGCGGCCCTAAGAAGCTGTAGTTTGAAGAGCAGTCACACTGGTCAAAACTTTCTCATCTGATGGGCTAAACCGGGTTGAGGGTAGCCAAGGAGTCTTAAACCCATGGGTGAGCTGGGGGGGGGGGGGCGAAGGTGGTGGTGGTGGTGCATACCCCAAGCATGTGAAGACATCCCCAGCAGAATGGGCAGATGAAATGATTAATTAATACTGATGGACTAAATTGATCAGCTATTTAAAATTTTTGAAATTTTATTTAAATTTTTAAAGATTTTATTTGGGATATTTTTATGTGAAGGCAGTATTTGGATTGAATTTTGTTTGTTTTTAATTTTGGTAAATTTTTTTTTCTGTTTGCAAGTTTGAAATTTTAAAAGCTTGTTTTGTGAAAAAAAGCAGAAAGCCCTTACTCATTGCAAAAAAAGAAAAAAAAAAAAACAGTGGAGGCCCACTGTTGTCCTGGAGCGCCCTCTGTTGTTGAACACTGCACATAGCAAGTGGGGAAATCATTTGATGGATTTTAAGTGGTTATTGTTGAATAGTGTCTGGTGCTGCCCAGTTAAGTGTCTGTGTGTGGGATGGGTAAAAGCCCATTTCCTAATTTCTTCCAATATTTAATTATTTCAGTGTAAACCTTCCACTTCTGTGGCCACAGGAGAAAAAAGCAATAATCCTTGACTGACTGCTGCGACTGATTTTTCAGAGGAATTCAGGAAGGATTCTTGTCTTATTTTGTTATAATTGTCAAATGCAGCCCTTCGATATGCTGATGTTACATGTTGACTTCATATGACTGTTAAAAAAATTCCTTCCTTCCTTCCTTCTTTCCTTCCTTCCTTCCTTCCTTTTCTTTTTCTTTCTTTCCCCCCCAGTTACAATTTTTAACATTTGTTTATACAACTTTGAATTCCAAATTCTCTCCCTTCTCGCTCCCCACTCCCACCCCTATTGAGAAGGCAAACAGTTCAATAAAGGTTTTATACATGGGCTATTTTGATTCTGCAAAGCAAACACACACAGACACACATGAGTTTCCTTTCTTTCCCAAGGAAGTATGGTAATTACCATTCCAGAGCCTCTTACTCCTCATCCAACCTTCACTTTGCCATCCCATTGTCTGCCCTGCCTTACGGTCCTCTTTCCCATCAAATCTCTCTCTTAAGTCACCCCCTCCACCCTCATGAGGGAGCTTGCTAGACTTTCTTGAGTATAGTTGGCTCCTTCTCCCAGCAGAACTGTACCCAAAGTGAGACCATCCTCTCTCTTCCCCCTACCTACCATTGTTCGCTTTTCCACCCCACCTTTTTGTCTGAGGTGAGAAAATTCCTTGTTACTGCTCTAGAAGTTGGGGAGCCTTCCACCACCACCCCCTTGAGTGATCATGGACCACTGGTCTCCTGAATAGGTGTCATAGGAATGATGGCTGGCTAACTTGATGAATGGTCTAGAGGGTAGAGGCCCCAACCAACTGGTACCTCTTCCACTTTACTTCCACACCTGGATGGATCTGTGATCTTGTCAAGTTGGGTGGGCGCATCTGCGTCTGCCCACCCCTTGTGACCTTTACTCTTAAACATGTGCTGTTGAATGAAGTTGAAGTAAACCATGAAACCATGCCGACTGGGTCCACTACAAATTTGTTATATGACCTCAATTGGGCAATTCTTTTTCATTTTTCTAATTGACTCATCATACCACCCACTGCAGCTGCTTTTCCAACTCTTAATATCTCCTCAAAACTCCTCAAATCTCCCCTGGCTTACCCCTTACACTAAGAACCTTGCCTCCTCTTTCACTGAAAAAAATGGAAGCTGATCTTTGAGAGGTCCATCTTCTCCCTGCCAACGCACACCCATTCACATGCACACACGGTCCCATTCCCTTCTCTCTTCTCCAGCAGATTGTACTCTCTCTCTCACTTATCTTTAATCTCTCCCTAAACATGCCCATGTCTCCTTCATCCTCAAAAATTCTCACTTGATCCTTCCAACTCTACTAGCTGACATCCCACCTTGCTTCTCCCTTTTGTGGTCAAACTCCTTGAGAAGGCTACCTGTAATCAGTGCCTCCTCTTCCTTCCCTCTGCCTCTCTTTTTAATTCTCCCAAGTCTGACTTGAATCAATGCTGTCTCCCAACTTACCAATGATCTCTTCATTTCCAAATCAAATGGCTTTTTCTTCAATCCTCATTCTCCCTGACCTCTGTGCAGTCTTTGATTCTATTGGCCATCTTCTTCTCCTTGATACCCTCTTCTATGTTCTAGTGATCTCTCTGTCTCTGTCTTTCCTGGTTCTCCTCCTACCCCTCTAACGGCTCCTTCTCCATCTCCTTTGCTGGATTCTCATCTAGCTCATGTCCTCTAAAGGTAAGTGTCCCACAGCCCTACGTCTTGATGTCTTCTCTCCTCTCCCTCTATATGATTTTTCAATTTGTCTCAGAAATTTCCTCAGTTCTCACAGTTTCAATGATCATCTCTATGCTAATGATTTTCACATCTACTTTTCCAGCCCTAACCTCTCTCCAAATCCCAGACTCATATTTCAACTACCTATTATACTTACTAGCTAGGTGAACCCTGGTCAAGTCACTTAATTGCTGTCTGCCTCAGTTTCCTCAGCTGTAAAATGACAGTACTTGTCTCCCAGGGTTGTTGTGAGGAACAAATGAGACATTTGTAATATATTTAGCATAGTGCCTGGTACCTAGTAGGTGGTTAATAAACGCTTATTCCTTCCTTCCTTTCTTCCTATTAGACATCTCACACTGGGCGCCCCCATACATATCTTAAACTCAGTATGCTCAAAGCTGCATCATTATCTTGCCCCGTCAAACTTCCTCCCCAACCTTCTCTATTGCTATGGAAGGCACTGCCGCCCTCTCGGTCACATGACATTAAGCCAGTGTTGCCCTTGACTCCTTACTCTGTCACCCCTTCTCCCCATAACCAATAGTCATTGACTATTGTGTCTTTTGTATCAAACCTATTCCACTAATCCAGCACTCTATTTCTTAGCAAGTACTGAATAGTTTTGATGATTGCTGCTTTATAATACAGTTTTAGATCTGGTAATCTTCCTTTGCATTTCTTTTCATCAATTATCTTGATATTCTGAATCATTTTTTCTTTTAAAAAATTACTTATTTTTAGTTTTCAGCATTCATTTCCACAAGATTTTGAGTTGCAGGTTTTTCTCCCTGTCTTTCCCCTACCCCAACCCCCAAAATAGCAAGCCTACTGAATACCCCTTCCCTCAATCTGCTCTCTCTTATATCCTCCCTCATCCCCACCCTAACTTTCCAGTAGGGGAAGATGGATTTCTATACCCCAGTGCCTGTATATCTTATTTCCCAGTTGCATGGTAAAAATAACTTTTTAAAAAACATTTGTTTTTAAAACTTTGAGTTCCAAATTTTCCCCCTTCTTTCTTCCTCACCCACCCTCACTGGGAAGATAAGCAAATCATTTCCATAATTGTTATATTGTGAAAGACTAGCTATATTTCCCTCCATCCTATCCCACCCCAACTTATTCTATTTTCTCCTTTGACCCTATCCCTTTTCAAAAATATTTGCTTCTAACTACCCTCTCCCTGAATCTGCACTCCCTTCTATCATCCCCCCTCTTCTCCCCTTCCCCCCTATTTTCCTGGAGGGTAAGATATCCAATTGAGTGTGTTTGTTATTCCCTCCTTAAGCCAAATTCAGTGAGAACAAGGTTATCCCCTTCCCTTTCACATTCCTGCTCTTCCCCTCCATTATAACAGTTTTCTCTTGCTTCTTTTATATGGGATAATTTACCCTAATCTATCTCTCCCTTTCTCTTTCTCCCAATAAATTCCTCTCCCACTGTAATAGTAATCAGTTTATCAGATACTTAGCACTTAGTAACTTAGGGCTAAGTATGGAAGGTGTGAACTCTGTCCATTGTTGAGAAGGTATGAACTCCCCTGTTGACTTGGAAGAAGGCTATTGGCTGAGACAG
>CM053597.1:230484100-230508007 GCA_028646575.1 Pseudocheirus occidentalis
AGTTGATGTATAGCTTCTAGGCATTCTTCAATTGTCTTGGAAGCATTTGGTGTGGGAGTTCTGAGTTTAGGGCTCTCTTCTTCCCGTTCCATGCTTTGACCCTTTTTGTCCACAAAAAAGGATTCTAGAGTTTTATTGTTTTTATTTTGCTTCCTCTTCCTCATATTGGCCAGTCAGTTAATTGGTTGGTTTTTTTTAGCTCTGTGAAACTCTGCTTCCAAGGGGGGAAGCTCTGTTCTAAATCACTGGGGTTTTCCCAACTGCCGGAGCTATCGGGGGTGTTGCAAGTCACCCCAGCTTTGGCTTGCTGAAAGTGCACCCCAGGACCACACCCAAGACCACGATATGGATCCAGGCTGCTCAACCCAAGAGCACTTGGGCCTGATCAATCGAGTCAGCCCCCCTGCGGAGTCTGCAGGCCAGGGGCTCTGAAGCAGCCTGGTGGGGGCTGCCACCAGTTCCAGCAGTTCCCTTCCCCCACTGCTTCCTTGCCCTGGGGGCAGATTGGCTGCCCTGCTTTACCACTCCCAAATTAATTTTCAGAGTTTCACTTTCACTAACTGTCTCTGACCAAAGATCCCCTCAGGCAGGTGCTTTAGATTTTCTTTGAAGTAGACTCAAGCTGTGGGCTTGGGAGGCTCACTCCTGCTGGCCGCCCTGGGGCCTGGCCTGCTGGACTGGCCAGGCTGCGGTTTTGGGCTCCTGCCCCTCTCCAGTCCTTTTCCTCATGCCTTGGAAGATGTGGAGGTGCTGGAGGCTGTAGAACCTCTATAGACTGGCTGCGGGGCTTGGCTCATCTCAGCTCAGCTCCTTCCCACCGCCCCAGGCCCAGCCGAGGTCTCGACTTCAGGCTATTCTAGCCTTCACTCGGGTGCTCAGCCCCTGCTACAGAGCTGCCTCCAGCGAGAGGTGTGTTCTCTGTATTTTTGTGAGTCTGAGAGTCCTAGACTTTCCTAGACTTTGTCTGAGCTCATATTTTATGGGTGTTTAGGGTGGCAGTGTGGGAGCTGCGGGACCTTGCTGCTTCTACCTCTAGGTGAATTCTTAATGAAGTCTGTCCCAAGGGGGATTCCTTCCTAGTCCATGCTCTTCAGCCTGACCTGGCCTTCGAGGGTTTTTATCCAGTTGCCTCAGCTTCAATTTTCCCATATTCCCACAGTCTCCTGTGACGTGTGCAAGCAGGTATAAATATTCTTTGCCAGCAGAGGGCTTGTTCATTCCCATCTCTATGAGAACATGTTTGTATCTTGCTTCTGTCTCAGGAGACGTTTACTGGGGGAGAGGAGCATTTTTTGAGCAACTAGCCTGTACCTAACAGTGCTAAGTATTAGGAGAAATTAAATTGAAACAAATGACACAATTCTGAGCATCATCAATTATAGATACCACGGAGTCCCCTACCTTTTGCAGAACGGAAACCATAGACAAGTTATTCCTCTGCAGCCAGAGCACTGTAATGGCTGACACAGTGGTTGTGGATGCAGAGGGACCCAGGAGGTCGGTGGGCAGCTGCCATTGAATGGTGAAGGCCAGGCTAGAGAAGTGTTGCCCTCTGAGGGAAGGAGATGAAAGAATAAACTGAG
The DNA here is from genome assembly GCA_028646575.1 of Pseudocheirus occidentalis. Lineage (NCBI taxonomy): Eukaryota > Metazoa > Chordata > Mammalia > Diprotodontia > Pseudocheiridae > Pseudocheirus > Pseudocheirus occidentalis. The sequence continues at coordinate 230,485,684 of CM053597.1, forward strand.
CAAGGTGGAAGTTAGAGGGTTAGACATCAGGGGCCTCAGAGAAGAAAGTTGATTCATCTCACATTTTACAGTGCCCATGATGGCCAAGGCCCTCTGCAGGGGCACATGGGGGAACCACTCATCTGCATGCATGCTTTAGCAATAGGAATCAGGTTGGATTGGACAGCTTGGTGGAGCAGTGGTTAGAGCACTGGACCTGGAGCCTGGAGGACCTGGCATTGGCTCCTCTCCTGCCTCCTGGTAGCCTGCTCTGTACCTGCATCCTCATAGAAGTGTCAGTGGCCTCTGAGACCCTTTGCAGAGAGAGAAGAGAGATTGATTGATTGGTCTTAAAGAAGACTAGGGATGTCTTTTCCTTTGTGGCTGGAGGAGAGGAAGGAGGGAGAGGTGACTTGCACAAGTCAGAGAAAGAGCCCTTGGTGTGGTCAGTGAAGTTGGAGGCTTGGTCAGGTCTCACTAGTAAATAACTAGAAGATGGAGGAGAAGGGATGGTGACTATGAAGAGTGGAGTAGGGGTCAGTAAGAGTAGTGGCTAAGAGCTGCGCTTCCTGGAGCATTTGACAGAACTGATTTCACTTGCTGTTTGCCAGAGAAGGCAGGAGCTAAGTCGGGCCTGATGCCCTGTCTTGGTTCTGGCACCTACCTTCAGAGTCAGCCAGCTGCTAGATCTTTTGATGGTAAAATGGGTTCAAAGGTTTTAGCCACTTGGTTTGGTTTGGGCATGCTCCATAGTCTCCAGCCCGCTAGAATCTGCTTCCTCAATCCATAGCTCCTCATCAGCCATCGTTTCCTGGGATTTTTGATACTAAAGGAATTTAAGCAAAACCCCTTCATCCTAAACTCAGGCCAAGGTCTCAGGGTCTGTAGACTTGCCTTGTCTCCATAGAGAAATGAAACCCTGCAGAGGTTTCCCCGGGATGGTCAGAGCCTTGCTGCACTGCTGTAGCAGTCATCTGAGTCATCTGGTGAAGCATTCTCCAGTGCCCCATTGTCTTTGACCCAACTTCCTTTCTGTCCTAGTCATTTGGCAGAAGCACATTGGATTTTGAGATTCTAATGGCTAATCCTGTCTGTGTTGGTGAAGCTGTCTTCTCCTCTGTTGACCCAGACTACCAACTATGGCTCCTCTGCTCTGAAGAGGCCATGGAATACACAGGACAGACCCCATCCCAGTCACCTCGTCTGAGCTTCATCCAGCTTCTTCCTCCAGTTGGACTCCTTGGTGACTGGTGGTCTTCCACCTCCACCAAATTCCTAAGAAGCTGCACCCTGGTGCCAATAAACTGTGGGCTTTTACCAGGCCTGTTTCCTCCATGTCCCCTATCCTCAGAGAATAGATTATTAAGAGCCAGGTATCATTGTTTTTGAAGAACATTCCTGAGGACAGTTCACATGAAGACAAGGGCAATAAGGAGGCTGCCCAAGATCGACTTTAGCAACTACTTTGTGCAGTGGAAGGGAGAGGGGTTAGAGAGGTCATGTCACCAGCTGATAGAGGTCCTGAAGGCCAAGCTGAGGAATTTGGATTTTATTCAGGAGTTACAAACAAGCCAGGGTGGGGTGGCACAGAATGGGGGGTCCAGGGAGAATTGGTCATGCCTTCCTCCTGAGGTGACAAATGATTTCATTAACTCAGTGCTTTGAGGAAGTCTTCCCAGATGCCTGCCCCCACTTCTTTAGTTGGCATTTTCTCAGTAGGTGCCCTATAGCTTCCTGATAATAATTTGTGCTACACTCTGAAATCTTCAAGGTAAGAAAAGTAGAGCTAAAAAAATTAGGGTCTCACTTTCCCCTTCCCCATCAGTGTGTCACCTGTGTCATAGTTCCTGTTCCATGACAGCTTTGGAACCAGATGTCCTTGGGAGCTGCCTGATCATACAGACCATGTAGGTGTTGCTGGGGCAGGCAGTGTCAGTGCCGTGAGTGGAGGAACTTGGGGAGCTCCCCACACCATCCAGGCCGTGTCCAGTTCTACTTTAGGAAGCCCTCTTGTTACTTCTGCCATGCTACAAGCTACCAAGTCTGCACACAGAACTTTTTTCAACCAGATAATTTCAGAATTTTTAGGGAAATTTTTGACTCTGGGTAGACTCGGGCATTTTGGAATGGTCAGACTAGAGGTGATGTTGGGAGCCCGCCTGGTACTGAGGTCTGCAGGAACCTTTCCCACCTCTCTCTTTGCCTGGACCTCTTGCCCTTTGTACTCCCAGCCTCGAGATTTTAGAAGGACTGAGCCCAAGATGAATCCCTGGGCTCTCTCCCCAGCTGCTCAGGAGTTAGCAGCCCCTTGGAGCAGACTGGAGACGCGTGTCCTGGGCCTCAGATGGCCCCCTCTGTAAAGTAGCTGCACAAATGCACAATTGTGTTATTGTTTGTCATCCTTAGGCGAGGTGACTCCAGGACTGTCCCAAGTGGAATATGCTCTTCGCAGACACAAATTGATGGCTTTGATCCAGAAGGAAGCCCAAGGCCAGGGTGGGACAGACCAAGCAGTGGTCTTGCTCTCCAATCCCACGTTCTTCATGAGCAATGACATCCCCTACACCTTCCACCAAGACAATAACTTCCTGTACCTCTGTGGATTCCAGGAGCCTGACAGCATCCTGGTCCTTCAGAGCCTTCCTGGCAAGGAGCTCCCTGCCCACAAAGCCATGCTCTTTGTCCCTCGGAGGGATCCTAGTCGGGAGCTCTGGGATGGGCCACGGTCAGGGGCTGATGGAGCTGTGGCTCTCACAGGTGTGGATGAAGCTTTCCCTCTGGAGGAGTTCAAGCACCTGGTCCCCAAACTGAAAGGTACCAAAGGGGCAGTAGCTGGCCCCCGGGGCAGTCAGTCTTAGAACCCCTCATGCCACCTGGTCACCATTTCCCATTGGGATCCAAGTCACCAAGTCCCTTAGGGATCCCACTAGATCCCTAGCCACCCAAAATCAGGCTTCTAGAGGGTCTTCTGTGGTGCACAGGACCAAGACTGTGCTGTGACTTGGATTTTATCCACCAGAGGCACCTGTGAGGTCCTTAGCCCTTCCCAGTAGAAAACAGAAAGGGCCAAGATTTCCCCCTTTTTTCTACCTCAGAGTGAGGAAGTGATTGGTCTGTTTTTGACAGAGCTACTATGAAAATGAAAGGTGGCTGAAATAGAATGATGTTGATGCCTAAGGGCTCTCAAAGCTGGATATATTGGGCAGTGATTTTATACCGTGAGTCTTGATGGTAGAAACCAGAGAAAAGGCCAGGCTTATTTCATTTGGTGTGCAATTGAGCATACATGGTATCTCCATGGGAGAGCCTTCTCCCTTCTACCTCTCCCTGTGATTGGGGCTCTCCATTAAGTGGGTGTATGTTAGAAGACTCTCATAACTCACATACCCTCAAGTAGTCTGAGTGTGAGATTGTCAGGTTGGGGTAACCAACTCCCCAGCCTTTCAAAGACCCTACCAGTCAGGCAACTGCTGCACACCCCTGAACTAGAATGGGAACCTCAGACAGGCAAAAACTTGGTCACAGTCCTCAAAGAAAAACTGATCCTGTCCTTGTCTCTTGTCCCAGCAGCCTAACTCTCAGGCCAGAAGGGGCCCTCTGTAAAGACAGAGGGAGCAGGACTTGCCCATGGTCACTCAGCCACTAAATAAAAGAGGCAGACTGACAAGGCCTTCCTTATCACCAGGCCAGCATTCTCTCTTCTTCAGCCTCAGCACGTCCCTCTCCTGGGTCCGACCACAGACAATGCCCAAATCCTTCAGGATCAACTGATAAGAGAAGAGAGACAGGTGGGAATTGGCATCCCACAGTTAGACTGCCACAGCAGTTGTGGAGAATATTTCCCAGAATAATAAGAAAAGCCCCTCCCTCTAGCACAGAAAGACCCTTTGGCAGGGGATGGCACCCTCGAACCCCAGGGTCATGCTTCCTCACTTAGCTTCCTGGCCTTACCACTAACACCAGTTTAGCTGCATGGGCTGACACAAGGTTGGATAGATAGGCATCAAGTCAGGATTCCTAGTCCTAGAGCATGTGAGCCAGCTGTCAACTTTACAAAGACCAATGATGGGGAGTGGGCCCTTTGTAATTCTTCCATCTTTTTCTGATTCTTCTCTCTGCCTCTGGTTTTCTTTGGTTTCCTGTTGGAAGCGGAGACAAGTACAGTTTGGTATGACTGGACCAAGCCCTCCCACGCCCAGCTGCATTTAGACTACATGAAGTCTGTGACGGAGACCAAAGCTGGGAGCAGGAACAGGGTGCGAGCTGTCCGCCAGCTGGTACAGCGCCTCCGGCTCATCAAATCTCCAGCCGAGATAGCGCTTCTGCAGGGTGCCGGGCGGCTGACATCCCAGGTATGGGCCAGGCCTGGATGGGAACTCTTGCTGATGTTTCAGGGCCAGCCAGCTTCTGAGACAGTGTCACGCATGCCTGGGAGCTCAGGACCAGGAGGCCCTTGGGCTGGCTGGACAGTGATCAGCTGAAATCGGCCTCCTTGGGTTCCCTTTGTGGGTTTACCTGCTAGAGTCCCTGAATAGCTGTGCCGTCTTCCATATGCCGCCTCTCCTCATATCCAAAGACAGTTCTAGAATCTGAGAATTGCCAGGTGGGCCGGGACCCCCAGTGTCTCGGAGCTGAAACCCTCCCCGTAGCGTGAAATCATGGCCCCATCATCCCTTGTCCAAGAAAGGGCAGAGCTCCCAGGATTGAGAGGTGGGAGGAGGGAATCCCTCCCCCCATTTTACAAATGAGGAAACTGAGGCCTAGAGAAGGAAGCTCCTAAGGCTAGTAAACAGTGCTAGGGAAAGAACCTGTTACATACAACCCACACAGGAAGGCCTCTGCCAAATGCTTATGGACTGACTGACTGACTGACCTAGGAGAAGAAATGGAGATGTGGTGTCTGTAGCCCCTACTCAGGCACTGAGGGCGACAGGGGGTGCTGAAGCCGTGTCTGTCCCTTCATCGTAGGGTGTCATTGTTCCTAGATAGGGTGTATTGTCTCCAGTCACCCCTTGAATTCCTGGGCGTGGCTCATATTGAAAGCAAACGAGGGGAAGGGCCTTCTGCTGGGAGGCCTTGAGGGGCTCTTCTTCCCCCCCTTGCCCCACTGTGGGCCAGAGCTTCAGAGCTCCTGCCATCTCCCTCTGCTGGCTGGCTTGTATCTGCACCACCCCTGGGAGAGTCTCCCCCACAGACTTCTGCCCCAGCCTTGGCAGTTGTAGTGGACCCCTCTGTTCCTGCGTCTCCTGTGACAAAGCCCACAGGCCAGGGCCCCAGACTGTCTCTTGGCCTGTACCATTATGCTGTGGACCCAGGCCACTGTGACGTATGCTTTTTTTTTTTTTTTTTTTTTTTTAGTATTGTGACTTACTTTATTTATTTATTTATTTATTTGCTTTTTGGAGGGCAGTTGGGGTTAAGTGACTTGCCCAAGGTCACACGGCTAGTGTTTGTACTAAGTGTCTGAGGTCGGATTTGAACTCAGGTCCTCCTGACTCCAGGGCCAGTGGTCTATTCACTGCTCCACCTAGCCGCCCCAACGTATGCCTATTGTAAAGCCTTGGCAGGAGTGCGCGACTGTCTGCAGCAGCCTTTGAGGCCTCTGCCTGTGACTTCACACACTAATGTAAAGTCAGTCATCCTTTCACCACGATAGTTGGCCTCACTGCCTCACCCTTCCAATTTGCCCATTGGTGCTCCTCTGTGAAGTGGTTCCTTTCTGTTGGCCTGTAGGATCCAGGGTAAGCTGAGGAGCTGTGGTAGTGGCCAAGGCCTTCCTCAGGCTGAGCTCAGCCTTATATTGCACCTGATGTACCCTTGCTTCCACTCCCAGAGGTCAGCCTGCTCCTAAACTTGGTGTGCTCTTCCCCATATCTGCATGCCTCCCCAGCTGGCTCTCGTCTCCGATGGTCAGGGCTCTCCTCTTCAAGGCCCCGTGGAGCCCGTGCCCCCAGGAAGACTGTGTCCCTGTGAAGGCCATGACCCATGTGAAGCTGTCCTTCCTGGATACCCCCACTGGCAAAAGCCGTTGTTTGTCCTTACCGGTGGCCTCCTGGAGATCGGCATGAATCTCCCCTTTGTCGTCATCATGCCCCCCTGATGCTGGAGTGACCGGGATGGGGTCCCCTGAACTCCTTGAGGGCTGGGACCATGCTTACCTCAGTGTCCCCCATCACCCAGTTGAGAATGGAATTTATCATTTCCATGTTAATCACTATGATATGTGTAACAAACATACTAAGAACTTAATTTTCTAAAGAACTGCCTGCCTGACTCAGGAGTCAGAGCCCACAGTGCAGCTTAACCCAGTTACTCAAAACTCTGCCAGTGCTCCCAAGCTCCAGACCTTAAAGTGAAGCCAGTTAGTTGTAGAGCCTGGCTCTGTCCCTGAAGGGAGGCAGTCACAGCCCCCAAAGACTTGACTCCAGAACTGTCGTATTGTGGGACTTAGGGGTTTCTTGTGAGAAACCACTGAATGATTGTAATCCACCTTTCCCCTTCTTTTCCTGTTGTGATTTAAGCATATGATCTGTGCTTTTACTTCAGCTAGGAGAACGTTCTTCACTCTGAAAATAATTAAATTATTTTATTTCTGGTACTCCCGTCTCTAGGCCTACTTTGTGCCGCTGAGTGCATTCTTGGGTTAGAGACTGGCTCAGAAAAAAATCACGTTAACTTTAGTGGGTGTCCAAAGTTTTTAAGGGTTGGATGCCGGCTGAAGCCTTTGATCTCAACAGCATGGTGGAGGAGGGACTGGCACCACTGGGTCTTTTTCCAGAGTCCCACCTGACACCTACTCTGGCAGGTTCAGAGCTCCCATTCTCGCCTCACCGCCAGCTCAGCCTTTTGAGCAAGACCACCTTTCATTTTGAGAAATGTTCTTGGGACCTTTCCTTGGCCCAGGCTCCTTGCACATGGATTCGACTTTTGTGCGTGTCTTTTCTCATGATGCGGGGCCGGGTATGGCCTGTGGTTTTCTTTTCTCTCACGAATGCAGTCTGAGCTATGGACTGCTTGGTTTTATTTGTGCACGAGGTAAAAGTTTTGTGTAAGAGTTGGTTGGTTTTGTGTGCAAAATTAACATCTTAATTGTGTGTTCAGTTAGAATTGTGGAATGTTTATTTCTGTAATTCAAGTGAATTGTTAGAACAGTGTGGAATACTTATAATTGTGTACTTGCGTTTTGTTTATTCGTGTTGATATCTCCTGATAGTGTTTGTGTATTGTGTTACTTGTTAGTTAAGTGGTGTCATTCTCTTTGAGTATACACCTTTAAAATGGGACAGATGTGTGGTAAAGGCATGGGGGAAGATAGAGCAGTTCCTGTTAGCAAACCCCCAGAACAAACATGGGCCTTTCATATATATATATATATATATATATATATATATATATATATATGAGATGTACAAGAAATGTGGCCTTGACTGTCCCTCATGGTCCCTGATTGGCTGGCCTCATTGGGGCAGCTTTGAGAAGAGCAGAGTATTTAAGGCAGAAACTGATGAGTGAACATGGCCTCTGGGGTGGGACTTCGATCAGAAATGGGACCCAGAGGCCAGGGAAAGAGAGCATGGCTCTGAATTAGAATCAGGGAAAGAAAGGATTAAGTCATTTGAAAACCTTCTCCTTAACAATCCCCAAACCACCCAGCGTCCTATTTAATGCCCACTCAGCTGCCCCGCTTCTGTGTCCCCTTCCCAGGTACAAGCCAGAATTTTCCCAAGAAAAAACCCTGAGGGGAGTGTGGATGGGGACCTGTGGTTTCAAGCCCTGCTAGCTCGGAGAACTCCAGGCTACTGTGTGTCCCAGCTGCAGGGAGGATCCCACTCACCCTGTGTTCATACAGACCTAGCTATCCATATTTGTGTCAACTCATGGCTGTCTCAGTCAAGAAAAGGGAGATTCAGAGTTGGTACCTCAAGAAGCAGTGATCATGCAGCATGACTAGGACTCTAGGGAAAACTGGCAGGAGGAATGGCAAAAGGAGGGAGATACACAGGTGACAGCTGTAATCCCTGTGAGTCCTGGTAGAGACGCTCAGTTTTAGACCCCTCTGCCTTCCCCACTCCCCTCCCCCAGAGTCAAGAGTGTATCTCCATTGTGGGGATTGCAACCCGTACGTATCTCAGAACCACTCTCCCTTTTTATTGTAGACATCAGAGCTTTTTGTTCTTTTGTCCTGGTTGCCAAGGCCCCTAGCCACTTGCCAGGACAGGCCACTATTGCATTTGACCCAGGAGGGACCACTTCCTTTTGTCCTTTATCTGATCATCCAGCCCTCAACCCAGTTCCCTCCAGTTTGTGGAGTTTAGCTGTTACTGATATTGGTTCAGTTATCAGTGCCCCACCAGTTAGCTCTCCCATTTGATTTATTCTCCTCTGAGAAAGGAGGGAATATGGTTGGTGTAAACACATTCAAGTCTGCCATCTATCTACCTGAGATAGAAAGTGAGGATGAGACTTTGGCACATGAGCTTGGGATGCTGTGGAAACACCAAGGCTTCCTCACCTCCTGGGGACAGCCCATTAAAGATCAGATTTCCCGTCCATTAGACTGTTTACCGATTCACCAGGGCACAACCAAGAGAACAGCAGTGCTTGGAACATGCGGGCTGCTCTCAGAATATTTGTTCCCATGCATTGTGGGTGGATATGAATCGATTAGCTCACTTGTTCCTCACAATAACCCTCTGGAAGGAGATAAGGCTATCAGTACAACCAAGATCTTTTAAAAGATGAGAAAAGTAGTGCTGTTTTCCCGTTACAGATAAGGAATTATAGATTCATTGTAGATCATTCAGCAGTTAATTGGTCAAAGGAAGACCAGAGCCAGGTTTTCTGACCCTAGGCCCAGGCTTGTCGCATCTCAGTGCAGGTGCACTGGGTTCCTTCCGGAAAGGAATGTTTTGCCTTCTGGACTCTGGCTCAGCCCCCCTTGGTGGATTCACTGTGTCCCATCTGGGCCCTGGGGAAATGGAAGGGCTGGTTCTTGGTGTTCCAGGTGTCTGGAGCAGGAAGTGATGTACTGGGTAAAAGAAAACTATATTTCTCCCTTTTCCTTTTGGCAGGCTTTTATAGAGACCATGTTTGCCAGCAAAGCCCCAGTGGATGAAGCATTTCTTTATGCCAAGGTAGGTGTTTTATTGGGAGGAAGGATTGTTGAAGAGGAAAGCTTTCTTAAAGAGTTTGCAGATAACTTTGAGCTGGGCCTGAGAGCTTCATCTAGTCTTGGGGTTTAGAACAAGGAATGTAGAAAGAGAGAGAGAGAGACCTTAGAACCAAGATGATCAAGGCTGGGAGGGACCAGAGAAAATGGGAAGGTAGAGCTGGAGAAGCCTTAGAACAGAGAATATCAGGGCTGGGAAGGGCCTTAGAACAGAGGAGGTCAGGACAGGGAGGGGCCTTAGAACAGGGAATATCAGGGCTGGGAGTAGCCTTCAAACAGGAATCCTTCCCCTTTTTGCACTTTAGGAAATGCCACCTCTAAACTTAGGAAGTTATACACATCCTAAGAACCAGAAAATACAATGGAGTTAACGTAAGTGGCCAGTTGTGTATTTAGAAAAGAAGAAAACCTGTTGTTTTGATGAATGCCCAATTAAGGACCATAGGACCTGCCATGGGGCATCGCCCAGTTAAGTGGCCACACTTTGTTCCTCCAGCCCTGGCTTCCCAGGGACTGGTGTTATGAAATTCATGCCTTTGATGATTCACTTACCCAGCATCAGCTTTTACTCCCCCAAAAGGAGTGGGCTGGTGGCCATTTGAAAGGCTGAAAAGGTCACCAGGCATGTGTGCATCAGTGCTCCATGTTGCCCGTTGTTTAAGAAGTAAGCCCGTGGAGGACTGGGGGGCCTGAGTAGGAGTCTAGCCTCCCTCCCCTGAGGTCCCTAATTGTTCTCATTATGCCTTTGACAGAGTTGCGGCCACTTCTGGCCCTCCTAGAATGAGGACCATAGAAGAGAAGGTGTGGAGGGTTTAGGAGAAGGGAGCCAGGGTAATTATGGGTAAAGGGACCATTGAAAGAGTCCAAGTTCTGGGGTGTGGAGAAGAGAACACCAGGGGGTGAGCTGCTAATGGTCTTTTAAGGATGAATACAAAAGTTAAGAAAACCAGTGCCTAGTGGGTGATGACTGGCTGTTCTTGCCATCTGCTGAGGCCCCAACAACAATGGCCTGAAACTGGAGTGTGAGGGGTTTGGGGTGGAAGCAATACTTCTCTCCTCCTGCACTTGTTTGCCCTTTGATCCCCATGCTGGTCAGCCCTTCCAGCTGAGCTGCAGCCTATGGCCCCAGTGCCATGACTGACCAGCATGCATTAGACCCCTCCCCCCAGAGGCTTGGCCTGAGGGATGGTCTGAGAGTTCTCCTCTATGGTACTCTGGTGGTAAATGGTGGAATAAAGTGCAGCATTCACGTTCAAGAAGGGAGTTAATGTAGGCACAGAAGACCCAAAGTCCCTTTCTTCATGCTGTGTCTCTGTGCCTTTTGCAGTTTGAATTTGAGTGCCGATCTCGGGGTGCAGACATCTTGGCCTACCCACCTGTGATTGCGGGGGGTAACCGGTCTAATACTTTACACTATGTAAAGAACAACCAGATTATTAAGGTGAGTCAGAGATTCCCTTCTGTACACGAGCTGTGGTTGTTTGTCCTTCATTCTCAGAGAGGACCATGATGTCAGGGAGGTGAGGCCACAACATGCAAGTGAATTGGATTTGAGTGAGGGAGGCCATGCAGAGTCGCCAGCCTCACTTTCTCCTCCAGAGCCAGATGTGGATCAGGATGCAATGGGGACCTCAGCCTTTTCCAGCTGAGCTTCTTGATGGTTCTCAACATGAGACCTCTCTGAGGCAGCGCCCATTCACAGAGTAAGACCCAGTAGGGCCAACCAAGGGGCACACATGCACTTGATGGCTTGGAGCCTGGTGCCCTCCAAACTCAGACATCTTCTGCATGTGCTCATGTGCCTGCTTGTGTCGCCATGATAGTCGGCCATTTCTCTGTTGATGGACTTAGCGCTCGCTCCTAGCAGGCAGTAGAAGGTCAGCCACTGATGGGCAAAGGTCATCTAGTATGTCATCCTGGGTAACCCCACTTGAGCTCTGCCTTCTCTCCCCCATGGAAGAACTGAGACTCAGTTCACGGGAAGCTTTGGTTTTATTCTCTAGAGTAACTGAAATACCAAGGGCTTCATAGCAGACAGGAAAGTGGCTAACCTTCACCCATGCCCTACTGCTCCTGGGAGCATTGCTTGTCAAGAAGGGGTGTCTGGCTGTTTTTGTCAGCTTCACTGAAGAGCAGCAGAGGCTCTGAGCCGGCAGTGGGCCAGTGAAGCTCACCAGCTGAGAAGGCCCCTGGCTGACTCGGATCCTACCCAGAAGGAGACGGTGCTCTGAAAAAAGGCTGGTCCAGGCAGCCCTTTCCAGGCAGCTTCCCTGAGCCTTTTTGTACCTTTGCTGCTTCTCTGTCCCCCTTTCCCATTTAGGCCACCCTCCCCTGAGGCTTCAGTGTCCTTCCTCCTGTGGTCCCCACCACTGGCCACCAGGCAGAGGGCAGAATGGGCTCCAGCCTCCACCTCTTAGAAGCCATTGGGTTTCTCATGCCTTTCATGGGGACATTCATCTTCTTTGGCTCCTATGTGATGCCACTGGCTCATGGAGCTGACAGTTGACTGGAATCCCTTGATCTTTTCCTGACTCCTCCTGAACAACTGGCCCCCTCATCTGGCTCTGGAACTGAAGGGCTAAGGGATGGGGAGGAGTGGATCAGAGCAGGTAGCAGGTCTGGAGGAGAGGTGAAAAGCCTTCCGGAGAGCAGCGTAGGTTTGTTTTCCTGTAATTTCTCACTGCTCAGATCTGAGTTATGGGTGTTTTTTCAAGGGGTGATGATGTCATTGCAGTTGGCACCAAATGACTCCATCACTAAACGCCTCATCTTCAAGTCTATAGCTGCAGTATTGGTCCCTTGGGAACCCAAATTCAAGTTTTGCCACTGTTCTCTCACTTATCCTCTCCCTATCTGCTTAGGTTGGGATAAGGAAATGAGAGATGCAAAGTAAAATGTGAGCAGGGAAGGGAAGGACAACCTTGGTGTGCATGACAGGTAACACTGGACCTGTGGGCCGGGCCCTGGGTGAGCCAGGCGGGCCCTTTAAATCTCAGGTCTTAGGGAAAATATCACAGGCTGTGTCTGCTCTTGGTCAGACCCAGGAAAGATTTTCCTTCCTTTAAATTGGACCCATTGAAAGAAAAAAAAAAAAGCACGGACTCAGAGAACAGCGTGCTATACTAGGTCCCCATCAGATTTTCCTTCCTCTCCAGGATGGGGAGATGGTGCTGCTAGATGGAGGCTGCGAATCTGCTGGGTACACGAGCGACATCACCCGCACCTGGCCAGTCAATGGGAGGTAGGCCCCAGGATCATCATGGTGCCAGGGGGGAGGCTTCTGGGTCTGCTCCTCCAGGAGGTGCAGGGATGGAACAGGCTGATCAGATGGTCAGGAGCCCTCTGCATGTTGGGGGAAGCCTCCCTCCCCCAGGAGGCTCAGTGGCAAGGCCAGGCTGGGCCGCTCACAGCTCTCAGGGACTTGGATACTTGCCTTACTTTGGAAGTTTCCTCCCAACCAGAGGAACCAGTGCTATATCTGGAAGTCTCGGGCATCGAGCAGAGTTGTCTCCCCACAAGCTGGTTTCCAGCACTTCTCTGATGGCAAGACCAGCCCTTTGGAAGCACTAGAAGCAGATCAGAAGTCATTTTATTCATAAGAGAATTCGGCAAACATTCATTGAGCACCTATTGTGTGCCAGGATGCTCCTTGAGGACCCAAATTTGGGTCAGGGATGGAAGGATCTTAAAGCCATCCAGTGGGACTAGCTTCTACAGATGAGACAGGCGAGGCCCAGAGAGATCATGGGGTTTGCCTGTGGTCACCTGGATAGTAATTTGGGGCCACGTTGAGAGGCCCAGGCACTTTCCTTGGACACCACTGGTGCTGCTGCCATCCTCACCCCTCTTCAAGCTAATTGTCTCCTGACTTGTCTTCCCCTATTCTGTTTTGGTGGTGGTAAAGTGACCCTTTCTTTCTCCCCTTCTCTGCAGATTCTCTGCGGCACAAGCGGAACTCTATGAAGCCGTGCTGGACATCCAAAAGGCATGCCTGGCCCTCTGCCGCCCTGGCAAGAGCCTGGAAAACATCTACAACCACATGCTGGGTCTGATAGGGCAGAAGCTGCAGGAGCTTGGGCTGGTGACCAGCCTCAGATCCAATGGCATCATCAAGGTACGTGCGCCACTGTCTTCTCTTGGCCAGCCAACTGGTCAGCCTTGCTCTAGGCCCTGCCTGTGTCGACCCCACTCCAGCCCGTGGACCTGTGGAAGCGTGCAGAAGGACTGAGGGAGGGACGCTCTGATTGTTCATGTGGCCAGTGGTATTTGGACACTGCCTCTTAAGGGAAAGGAGGGGAAGGACTGAGTGAGTCCAGGCCAGGGGCCAGGGCCGAAGCCTGCAGTGTCGTGTGTCCCCTCCTCCACCCCCCCAAGAACTGGACCCTGATCACAGAGTGTCCTAGCTAGGCTCTTTTGGGGTGAGGATGATAATCTGAAAGGGCACAGAGAGAAGCAGTAGCTGGTTCTGCCAGCAGGGGTCAGACCTGTCTGCCATGAACCCTTAATCCCTTACCAAGATGGTGGTTTATGAGCTCCTAGGAATGGGCCAGGCACAGGTTGGTCAGATTTCTTTGCAGTGAAACCGGTTAGGGGACTTTATTGCTTAGACTAGTTAATGTTCTTCCAGAGAGTGAGAGAGAGTACATGTACATTTATTAAGCACCTATTGTGTGCTGCCCATCAGAATTAATGTCCTTTTCTTTGAAAGATTTTGTCAAGATCTCAGATGAATAGAGTTTATTGTAAATTAAAAGACTCTGTTTTGGAACAATCACAGGCTACATCAAGCAGATGTTTAGATCTGGATCTCCCTGTGCCCTGAAAATGTTAAGTTTCCTAAGCCATTTTTATCTGAAGAAAAAAGACCCAAATTCCTCCCAGTTCAGGCAATTTAGTAAAGAGTAGTCTCAGTCTAATCTGCTAGTAAATGCTTAACACAGAGCCAAAGGGAGTGACTTAATAATAGTAACAACTTCCCTCCTCAGACTGAAGCTTGGGCAGGTATGAAATAACTCAGAGCTCCGGAGGGAGGGACACAAGGACTAACTGTCCGGAGAAGAACAGCACCTGATCAACCGGTGGAGATGTGGCCACCTGATACAGCATCCCTCAGAGATATTTTTACTTTACTGGGCTTTTTTGTGTCATCCTAGAATATACGCAATCCTTTGGGGTTTTTGTTTTGCTGTGTTTTTTTTTTTTTTTGACTTCTAAGTTTTTTCCCTCCAACCTCCTCCCCCACTCCCACCCCATGAGAAGACAAGCAGTATGATACTTACTGTGCATGTGAAGTCATGCAAAACATATTTCCATATTAGCCATGTTGGGAAAAAAAGAGGCAAGGAAAATCAGTTAGTTAATTAAAAGATACTTCAATCTGCACCTAGAGTTTATCAGTTCTGTCTGTGCAGATGGACAGCATTTCTCATCATGGATCTCTTGGAATTAGCTTATATCACTGCTGACCGTTGCTGTGTGGCTCTTACGGTCGCTGTTACAATGATCTGCTGGTTCTGCTCACTTCACCTGGCATCAGTTCATAAAAATCTTTGCAGGGTTTTCTGAAAGCATCCTGTTCATCATTTCTTATAGCATAATAGTATTTCATCACAATCATATGCCACAGCTTGTTCGGTCATTCCCCAAGCAATGGGCATCCCCTTGATTTCCAGTTCTTTGCCACCTCAAAAAGAGCTGCAGTAAACATTTTTGAACATATGGGTCCTTTCCCTTTTTCTTTAATACAGACCCAGTAGTGATATTGCTGAGTCAAAGGGTATGCACAATTTTATAACCCTTTGGGTACAGTTCCAAATTGTTCTCTAGTGCATTAGTGTCTCAGTTTTCCCACATTCCCTCCAACGTTTATCATTTTCTTTTCTCTCATATTAGCCAATTTGATAGATATATGAGGTGGTACCTCAGAGTTATTTTGATTTGCATTTCTCTAATCAATAGTGATTTGGAGCTTTTTTTCATATCGATAGCTGTTGATACCCTTGATTTCTTCTGAAAACTTGCCTGTTCGTCATCTTTGGTCATTTAGCAGCTGGGAAATGACTCACTGTACTTTGCTTTTTACTGTAATTCCTAAGGAAGGCTTTTTTTTTTTTAATCCTATATTATCTTCATTGAATGAATGAAAGTCTGTTTTGCCACCTCTCAGAGTTGAGTGTTCTTCAGGGGTGGGGTTAAGCTGGGGGAATGGGACAGAAAGCCATCTGTAACAGCCCAAGATCTCCCTTCCCAAGGAGACCCAAGTGGAGAGGGGTGTGCACTGAACACATCTGGTGGAGCCCCAGGCTTTAGCTGGGGGGCTGTGGAGGTACAGGAGAAGATAGGTGAGCTGTATGCTCCACCAGCAAGCTTAGAGTTTCTCCCAGAGAGTGAACTGCCTTAATGGGAGTTGTTGCTGGCGTAGTCCTCTCTGTGGTAATGACCTGGGGCTTCACTTTTCTAGGCAGCTCGGAAGTACTGCCCCCATCACGTTGGCCATTACCTTGGCATGGATGTTCACGACACGCCAGACATGTCCCGCTCCCTGCCTCTCCAGCCCGGTATGGTGGTCACCATTGAGCCAGGTAAGGGCAACATGTCTCTCTGCATTGTTTCAGGAATCTTTGACCTTGAGCAGACTCGAAGGAGAAGATGCTTAGATTGTGTCTTCTCAGCCAAGGAGAAGTAGCAGCCTCTCCAAAACAATCATCCTTCCATTCTGGAGCTCCAGGAAGAGAAACCCAGCCCCTCCCCTGCACTCCCAAGGCGTTCCTCCAGAATTCATGTGTTTGCATGTGAGGCTGGACCAGGGACTTCATGAGCTGGGGTGACACCTGGGGAGGGCTGCCATCTCCCAGGGCAGGCTGGGAACCTGAAGGCATGCTCTCTAGTCTCTCTACCTCTCATTACATACAACCATTAGGGGCTGGTACATGTAAAGAGAACACACACCCATGGTATGTAGGGAAGTCCAGAGACATCTGCTCTTGAGTCTTTCCCCTTTGGGGCTTCAAGCAGCTCACTTCACTTGAAGGGCTTGTGTTTCCTCAAGAAAGACTAGGGGCAGGGGAAAGAGGGGAATAGCTCTCTGCCATCTCTCTCCACCACAGTTTCTGTGACCTGAAACTCTTCACCAGAGGCGTACTTCCTCAGCTGTTCACTTCTGGTCTCAGAGAGGTGAAGCAATTCAGTGCAAAACCATCCCTAAGGGACAGACCAGATCTTAAGGAACCATTAAATAAGGGGGCACCAAAGGAGTCCAGAGAGCAAATGCCTTTGGCCTCAGGGCCATTACTCATTGGCTGCTGTTCCCATCCAGCTGCCCCCTCCCTTCCCTATGTAGCCTGAGGACCCATGTCTTCCCTCCCTTTGCCTGAAGCTCTAGAGGAGGAGCAGCTATTGGAGACCCTGCTTCTTAGCCCCACTTCTTAGCCACCCAGCCGGCCAGCCTAAGGGAAGGAGCTAGAGATACTGTTAGCAGCTTGAGCCCAAACTGGAAGTCTTAGTTCCCTGTTGTCTGAGATGCATGTTTGATGCCCTCCAGGGAGAAGGGATGTGCGCAGATAGCTCATCAGGGAACAACTGGGGCCCAACTCCTGGCCTTGTTTGTTCTCTGAATTGCATAATGTCCAGCAAATGGGAGTCTTCCCAATGGAACCATTGGGCCTCAGGTATGTGAGGCCAGCGACAAATGATCAACAGATAATCATCAATTACACCCGGTTGTCTTAGACCTCCTTCATGAGGGCTCTTTATTGTGGACAGCAACTCCTGTGGTACCCTCAGGTGGGGCAACTTGTCCCAGAGTGTCTGGGTCCCAGAACCCAGACACTCCAGGCTTGAGCTCCCATCACCCCTCCTGGTGAGGTGAGGGTCCTTGCCCAGGGGCACACTGGCTCATCACAGAGAAGGTATCCAGATGAGGCCTCAGCACCTGCTTTTGTGTGCAGGGGGAGCAGCCAATGCTTCAGGTTTCTGCACTACAGCACCTTAGGTCATTTCATGGGGCATGGGCAGACTTCAGGAGGTGGAGCAGGGCAGTTTAGCAGACTAGTCATAGTTCTCTCCTGGGTGGCTCTTAGCCTAGTCCTCTAGGATCTTCATCCTTATGGCTGTTCATCTTCTGCTTTCTCTTCCTCAGTCTGATCTCTGCTGGATGTAGAGATAAGTCAGGATTTCAGGAGTGGGTCATCTTGTCTCACCTCCCTGGGGAAAATGAATACAGCCAGCCTAGTTAGCAGGCATGCACGCGGGTGCCCAGGAAGCCCCCTTTGTCCTTACCTGGCCCACTCTGCGGCACCAGTTTGGGCAGACTGTGATAGTGATGAAGTCATCACCTGGCCCGGCATCCCCTTGGCTACTTGCCACCCTGCAGGCTGGCCTGCACTGTCAGGCCAGGACCATCCAACATCAGCATTGTTCATCTTGGAAGTGACTGATCTTTTCTCCCTGATGATGGCCTGGGGGCAGCTGGTAGCTGTCAAAGTGAAAGTGGCTCTAGACTGAGTTGTGAATTCCCTGAGGTGGTATGGGTCATTTCAGAAAACTCGAGGAACTCTTCTGTTTGGGGGGAGCAGGGGATTCCCATGCTGACACTCAAATATAGTTGTTATAGATGTTATAGAATCATTCTCATCTCCCTTGGATGGACTTGTGGTCAGGGTCTCGGGGTTCCTCTGGCCAAGTAGCCTAGACCCAAACATCTCCTTAAGAGTCTCCTGCTACCTGGGGACCCTCATCCTACCAGGGCTGGGCTATTGACCTCCAGAATTGGATGGTCCATTTCTAAACAAATCAGTCAATCAATAAATATTGATTAAAAGCCAGCCACATGCTAGGCACTCTACATAGGAGTTGTTATCTAGATTTGAGGTAGACAAGGCTGAAATACAGCTTAAATTCCTTCTCCCCTCCTTGCCTGACTTTTTACCCACCATTCCCTCATTTAACCAGCTAAGTAGCTGGCTTTTATTCAGCTGAGAGACTGTGGGCGCTGTTCATTGTATTTTGTCACAGCTAGGTTCAAGTATTACATACTGACTTTCAGTATTTTCTCAGGCTTCATTTCTTTTCACGCCTTTTGGTCTTCTGATCCTGGATAAAATTGGGTTCTGTCATTGTCAATTCATGGATGGTGTGGTTGTCTTCAAGGGTTCAGGTCTGGCCTGTAGCAAGCCAGGTGGAAGGGAGAGCACATTCAGAGAGACAGAATCAGAAGGGGACTCGAAATATCCTGCCCAGTCATGTCCAGTTAACCCTATTCGGGGTCCTCTTGGCAAAGATACTGGAGCCATTTGCCATTTCCTTCTCCAACTCATTTGACAGATGAGGAAACTGAGGCAAGCAGGTGTAAGTGACTTGGCCAGGGTCATAAAGCTTATGTCAGGGGTTGGATTGAAATCAGGTCTTCCTGACTCCAGGAAATGGGCTCTATCCACTGCACTACCCAGCTGCCTTTTTTTGTGTGAGACTTTGAGAATTATTTATACAGGGGTGGCTAGGTGGCGCCGTGAATAGAGCACCAGCCCCGGAATCAGGAGGACCTGACCTCAAATCCGGCCTCAGACACTTAACACAAAAACTAGCCATGTGACCTTGGGCAAGTCACTTAACCCCAACTGCCCTGCAAAAAATATATATATATATATATATGTGTGAGAATTATTTATACATCCCTCTCAGTCTGATATTAAACTGAATACCTCATTGAAGTCTTCCATTTTATGTAAATTTCAGAATATACTATTGCAGAGCCATTGGATTAGATGGAGACATTGGGGTTGTCCTCCTTTTTCTAGCCCAGCACTTCAGCAAGGCCAAGGCTGCCTTTGCTTTGTAAAGGCACCAAAGCAGTTCAGGTAGCGGCTTTGTTTGGCAGATCCTCACAGTCTCAGCTGCAGCACCTCCTCAGGGCACCCTGCAGCACTACCGAGCTTGCCATTGCTTTTTGATATTTCCCTGTGCTTTGTCATTTGCCTCAGAGAAAGGTGTGACTATCTAATGGGTCACCTAATGTGGCTGATGCTGTGATGTTGAAAGTGAAATCTGGGGCACTGCCACAGCCACAGATGCTGTCTCTAGCTCATGAACCAGTGACCTCCACCTCCAGCTGCCCCTCTCTGAGATTCCAAATGTTTTGGTTATGAAATTGCAGAGATTTGAGCTGGAAATGCTTGCAAGCCCAGTGGATCCAACTTGCCCTTTGACCACTGTGGTCCCATCTTGGTTGTGGCATTTAGAAGCCAGGCTCCTCACTGCCCTATAGAGTGGATACAAGGGGCTTCCAGGGACATATGCTGTTGAATTTTCTTTTGCTTCATTTTTTGCCTGATTTATTCCACTGAGGAGATCCCCTTAAGGCCATAGAAGGGAAAATTTCAAAGCTATCTCCCACGGAAAATGTTCTGTAGCTTATCTCCTCAGTGACATGGTAGAGCTCAGACCCCATGCTAGATCCTCCCTATCTCTCTTATCCCATAGTCTAACCCATTGAAACAATATTTCAAAGGTAAAGTAAAGTTCTTGATCCTTGGTGGTGCAGCCTCACCCCTCACATTCTTTGCCGCAGTGACATCCTCACAAATGCTCCCTGTTCAGGAGCTGGTG
The DNA here is from genome assembly GCA_028646575.1 of Pseudocheirus occidentalis. Lineage (NCBI taxonomy): Eukaryota > Metazoa > Chordata > Mammalia > Diprotodontia > Pseudocheiridae > Pseudocheirus > Pseudocheirus occidentalis. Next base: position 230,505,434 of record CM053597.1, read on the forward strand.
AGCTTGTTTAATGGACAGTGGTGAGGAGAGTTGACAATAGAGATGTAGGAAATAGGGACTGTCTTTTCCTGGCCCTTTCTAGTTCCAGCCCACCAGAAACATGCCATGCCTTCACTTCCAGAGTCAAAAGGAGCCTAGCTAAGCCTCTGCCATAGCAGTATTTATTCTCCCTTCTTCCACCCCCTCTCCAGTGGAAAAAGAAGAGAAAGCAAACCAGTCCTTGTGACAGGTAAGCACAGGCCAGTCACTCACTTTCCATGTTGGCCATGTCTAAAATAGGTTTCAGTCTTGACTCCATCAATTCTTCATCAGACATTGACCCCTGAAACAGTGGTCAGAGGGCCTGAGCCTCTCCAATCAGATATTAGAGTGTGCTTTCTCCTCCTGGTTCTGTTCACTTTACTCTGCTTCAGTTCATGCAGGTCTTCCCACTGAAATGCCATCATGTTCAAGCCCTCCCCTCACTTCCATCTTATTGCTGTGATGAACTACTGTCTTTTCGTACATAGAAGAGCTTTTCCTTTTCCTTTGATCTCTTTGGTATAAGGCCTAGCGGTGGTATTTCTGGGCCAGTTTTGTAACTTTGGGGGCCCAGTTCTCAATTCCTTTCCAGAACAGCTGGACCATTGATCATACAGTTCCAATGGCACAGTTGACATGGGTACAACCTCAGAGCTGCTTGAGTTTGCCTTCCTCTCATTTTTTAGTGACTTGGAGCATTTCTTTATATGGCTACAAGTAGCTTGGATTTTTTCCAGCTAAAGACACTTTGAAAAGCTGTCCTGTCCTGTCTTCTGTTCTCCTGGGTGATCACCTTGTCCTTCCCCTTTCTTCTGTTCCCAGGCATCTATGTTCCTGAAGATGACTGTGACGCCTCTGAGAGATTCCGAGGTTTAGGTGTGCGCATTGAGGATGATGTGGTGGTGACCGAGGACTTGCCACTCATACTGTCTGCAGATTGCCCTAAAGAGATGCACCATGTTGAGCAGATCTGTGACCGGGGCTTTTGACCTGAAGCCTGGGCATACCTATCCACCTGTATTAGCACACACACACCTCAAGGATCCTCTGTGGATGTACAAATGCACATACATGTCTGTGCACGTATATGTATATGCATATATGTATATATGTGTATATACATACATATAGTTAAATACTTCCTTATTTGGGAGTTAGGGGGAGTCTTTATGCGAACATTTTCCTTTTATACTTGGGAAGCCTGAAGAGGGAATTATTCAGCTATAAATGAGCACAGCTCTGGAAAGAGGAGGAACCGTCTACATACTGGTGTAGTGACTTAGGCAAGCACAAGGTTTAAAGGTAAAGGGAAGGTGAGGTAACCATCTCCCCTTGTCTTTAATCAGTAAATCATTCATTGTCAAAGGCAGAAAAAAGATGCCCATCTCCTGCCCTCCCAAATAAGCCCTCTGTTCCTGCTTCCAGGAAATCCATCCTTAAGACTTCCATATACTGTGTTTTTTGAGCGTTTACAGTCTAAATCTGCCCTAGAGACTACTAGTCATTGACCTGGAAATCAGGCAGGAAGCTCTTGGCTTCTCCTTCCTCTCTCCTCTTCCTCTCTCCCATGGGTCTTCAGTTGGGTGAATGGGGCCTTACACCTGTTGTTGCCCACAGCCCACAACCAAAAGCCTTCAGCTGACCACTTTATGTCCAGGACTTCAGTTGACTCTGGCTGGTGAGACTACAACCTCAGTGCATGTGAAGACTTGGAGTCCATTCTGTCTCCTCTTGGCTTAGGGGGCAGGAGAGGTGCTTGGTTCTGGACAGACCCTGAAAAGCCGCATTTTTCCTCACCTTTTCACACCTTCCTATAGCTAACCCTGCCTGAGTGGTTCCCATTCCTTGGTCAGGTCTCTCTTCTCTGGCCATTTATCACAGTGATGTCACCTGCCTCCTCCCTGAGGCAGCAGTGTAGTCTGAGTAGGGGAGACTTGCTGTCTATCCCACCATTTGCTAAGAGCAGTGCTAATGCTGGTAAAGCCTCTGATGAGCCTTCAGCTGTCCTGGCTCCACTCTGGGCACACCCAGCTCTGGCCTTGGTGCTGGGACCTGGCAAGGGAAGAAATATTAGGAAAGGGTTAAGAGTCAGTGCAAAAATCAAAGCCCCAGCTTCACAAAGTGCCAGTAAAAGGGCTGTGGATTGTTTAATAAACACATCAGGGCAACTCGCTTGAGAAGTGACACCCTTTGTTGATTCCTGGAAGGGTGCCTATCTGATAGGAAGACTGGAGAGAGATACAGAGGAAGCCAAGGGCAGGCAGACGGGCGGACGCTCCATTGGGAGGCAAGGATAATGTTACAGAGGCAAAGTGTTACAAATTATATCCGGGCTGCCCTTCCCCCAATCCTCTCTGAGATGGGGCCTGTGGTGGCTGGACAGCTGGAGCAGGTGTCCACAAGGAGGCCTAGAGAGCCAAGATGTCCCTTTACAGCCCTGAACCTGAGCATGCATGCATGTGCGTGCACGCGTGCACACCCACACACTCCCCCACTCCCCCACTCCCTCTCTCCATCTCTCCCTCTTTCTCCCTCTCTCTCCCTCTCTCTCTC
>CM053597.1:230508507-230523936 GCA_028646575.1 Pseudocheirus occidentalis
CCGTCTCTCTCTCCCTCTCTCCCTCTCTCCCTCTCTCCCTTGCCTGGGCCCCAAATTGGCCTTGGCATTCCCCGCTAACGGAGAAGATGAGACAAGCAAGGCAGAAGGGCTTCTTTTTTACTCGGGGTCCTTAAATAAAAGATTGCCTTTTCTTTCTACATAGCATTCCTTGTGAAAGAACATAGAGTAACAAGTCTTCAACTATAGAAACCAGCGAGTCTTGGACAGAACACTTGCTAGCTTTGATACTTAACCTTCTCCTTCCCTCACAAAGAAACTTTCAAGTCACTGGGTTCTTGGTTCTGGGCCCTAGAGCTCTAAGTGTGCCTTCTAGCAGAATTGGGGTGGAATGATGCTCTGGTCATTGTTCAGTCTTTCCTAGCATCCCCACCGGATCATCCTGGATACTTGAACTGAACAATTGGTGCTCTCAAGGTCAAAGTCCCAAGCACAGTCGAGAGCAGACTGTTGTTCTACCCAGGGTACAGCCTGGGTGCATCCCATAAAGATTCATCTTCCAGCTAAAAAAGTATTCGATCCTTTCAACGTCTCCACACACACACACACACACACACCAACTGGAAACTTGATTAGGCAGTGACAGGGAAGAAACTCGAATATACTTTTACTCTTTTTTTCTTTCCTGAGTGAGGGTTAAGGAAACTTTGAGGGAAACTACATCAACACTGAAGTTATTTCAAGGTGGCCATTGCTACTTATATTAGTTTATATCAAGAAAGAATCTGGTTTTTTTTTCCTCCTTGGTTTCTCGGTGAAGAGAGGAGAAAGCCCCATTGCTGAAGTGTCACCATTAGGTGGGTATCCTTTATAACGTCTGATCTCAAAACACCAGTGTTGGAATTCATTCTAGAAAGTGTTGTCTCACAAAGCCTCCTCTCCTCACTGAGAGCAAGGGTCATTTTAAGATGTATGAGTCCCTCAGGGAGTTCGGGCCTCAGCTCTAACCACAGAAAGCTCTTCTGCTGTTCCCATGGTAGCAGAAAGAAGGTCCAGCAATAACAAAGGAAATCAGCTGTTGGTTTTGAGGAGGTGAGTATGTGGGCTGAGATTTGGGGGGCTTTTTGATTTAGTTAAACTGTTAAAATCAGACTGGGACTGACAAAACCTTTGTCTTGAGGGTAATGTCCCTTTAAGTGATGAGTTTGCTCAGATGCTGTGCTAGGCCCATCCTTAACTGGAACAGGAGGGAAAGGTTGGATCACAAAATACCTCATGGCTCCCTTGGGGGAAGACTGTCTCTTCTTATTCCAAGGCCCTTCCCAAGTTCACGGACAACTGGATGTTTCCCACTTGTCCTCTGCTTCCTGCACCCATGGGGAAATCATGGCAGATTCATGGTGGGGAATAAGTAGTGGTCTCCTCATAGGGTAGCTGATCTCAACCAGCATTCTGACAGTTTTGTGAACTTGCTCTACATGCTATGAATATTGAATTTGGATAAAATGCTGTTACTTTGTAAAGACTTGCCCACCAAGATATCAGGTATTTCCCAACAAGGGAAAAAATTGTTAGCAGTGTTTAAAAATTAAACTGCAATATACTGTACGTTGTTTCTGGCCTCAGTGTCATGTTTTAGAAGCCAAAGGTTTCTTCTGGGATTAAAGGTGTTAAGTAATTCCTTTTTCACAAAACACTCATTAGCTCAAGGATTCAGTGAGCAAACATCTAGGTCTTTGGGTGCAGCCCAAGTCGAGTCCAAGTTTTACAAAACATCCTTTTTCATTAAGGGGATTTGTTCCATGAAGTTTGGATTCAGTCAGAGGGTCATTCTTGAGGACCTAGAGGGCCACATGTGGCCTCAAGGCCTGCCCTACTCTGTGAAAAACTGGCCACAGGGAAGATCATTTTTCTTGGTAGAATGGGGTCAGAGAAGGTTCTTGAATGAAGTGGCTTCTGACTTAGAGGAGAAAGGAGGAAGAAAGGCCTTCAAAGTAGAGGGCTGTAGTCCTTTCCAGACCTGAGAGAAAGGTTAGCAAATGCATGGAAGCAGGTGAGTGGACAAGGATTCCCATTTAACTAGAACACAGAGCATGTGTCATAAGCTTTCCAGGGAAAATCCTTTGGAGACAAAGGCAAGATCTTTAACATGACAAGTGAGAGGCCATAGTAGATAGAAAGCCAAGCTTTGAATCTGGGAGAGATCTGGGTTCAGGTCCCACTTCTTGACTTGTACTCTGTGACCAGGCAAATCTCAGTGCCCAAGGCAGAGCTTGATGGTGGATGTTGAGTAATGTACATGGATATACAGGAAAGAAAAAGGAAATGCAGAGCCTTCCTCTCTATTGAGTGGCTCCCCAACCTCCATTCTTAGAAAAAACAGGACTTAAATCATGGAAAGCTTGAAATTGTCAGGTGCAGCTAGTTCCAATCAACCCCAGAGGGGTTTCCAGAAGGAAGGTAAAGAGTGGAAAGTTCCCTAGGCTTCAGACCTGGATCTTAGGCCCGACTCTCATTCCCGAGCTTGTGTGACTTTGAGCAGTTCACTTCTTGAGGACCCTACATGCCCCCTTTTGAATTGAGGGCACTGAACAAAGGGATTGCCAAGACTCCTTCCCATCCCGACATTCCTTGATAATAGGAAATCCCACTGCTCTTTTGCTTCCATTCCCCTCAAAGGAAACTGTCATGAAGGAGTAGAAAGAACTATCTAGTCTACTAACCTCTGAATGAATCACATCCACAAAAGTCCCATTCAATATGTGACCCTGTCCAGCCTTTGAAGACCTCCCAAGAAGAACCCATTACCCCTCAAAGCAGCCCCCTCTACTTTTGCTACACTCAGTTTCCCTTGATGCAGAGCCAGAATCTGCCTCTGTAACAATTCCCCAGGGTCTGTGCACTCTGGGGCCAAGCAGAACAAACTTAATCCTTCTTCCCTAAACCAGCCCTTCAGACACTTGGAGAAAAGGAGTCTTTATCTTCTTCAGAGTAAACATGATCAGTTCCTTCAGTGATGTTCAGATGATTCAGTGCCGGTACTCTTCACCCACCCATCCTAAAAGGCCCCATTCCCAGCCTACCTTCCTGCTGAATAAGATGATCCAGGTATGGCCTGACCAGGGCAAAACACAGGGAGACCCTCACCTTCCCTCATCCCAACCTTTGACTTTTAGTTCATCCTAATAAGAAATAAGCCTTTGGGGCTGTGATTTTAGCCCCCACTTGGATAAGGAATAATTATCATCTTAAAACTTGGACCAACAAAAGCTTGTTGGATCAGCACAGACCATGTATTACAGGCTCAGTATCTCTGCAAGGCTGGGCTCGCCCCATGACAGCTTTGTTTTTGTCCAGTGCTGGCACCAGAGCAATGAGTAAGACAAGGAAATGGAGCATAGGCAGCAGCCTCTCGGGGAGTAGCCACTGCAAGGCCTCTCTTGGTCACAGCCTGCTGCTGTCCCATTTTCTTGAGAGCAGATTTCGATCTATGAAAGCCTCTCACTGGAGAGTGAGTCTAATAAATCTTGTGCCTCTGAGGCCCTGGGTTCAAAACCCTTTTCTAACCTCCCTGGAACCTGGTTTTCTCATCAGTAAAATGAAGGGGCTTGACGAAGAGAAGGTCTCTGAGTCACGAGTTTATCATCAGGGTTCAAACTTGTTAGAGTTGAATCTGGTCAAGGTGAAACCTGAAAAACACTTAGAAATGGCCTGGATGGGCAAGACAATAAGAAATACAGTGATTGTAGGTTAGCTGGTTAATGTGGCTCCCACGGACTGAGGAAGAAAGAATGAAGTATTTAAGTGCTTTGTACTAAGTAAACTCTGGGAATACAAGGAATGACCAAGCATGGAAACCTGTCAAGAGCTACAAGGAAATCGAAATATACCATATAAAAATTTTTAAGGAAGAAATATCTCACATCTCGTGTCCAGTGGCATTTTGGGAAGGCACAAAGTGTGGTGCGCACTTGTCTACAGTGAGCTCACTGCTTAGCGTGGTTCCTGGCACACAGCAAACACTTAATATGCCCCATCTATAATATTCACCATCTCTATCTACCTATTTATAACTACTTATCTTTAGACCTGTGTACCTACCTATCTCTGTTTTTTAAGAAGAGGTTGGAAAAGCCCTGCTCTGTTTAGTGTAGGAGAGTGTGTTCTACATCTCAACACCAAATCTCTGAATGTCCAAAAAACAGGCATCCAGCAACAGGGACCTGGCTTTCCCTTGGCCTCAAGCCTTCCAGGCTTGCTGGGAGGAGGTTGTCTTGGCTCATCATAGCATCCCAGAGCACCTACCCACTTTGACACTGCACAGTTCTTTCACCTGGCAGGTGAGGAAAGGTGGTGACTTAACCCAAAGCATCATATCCAGAGCTAGGGAGAGAATGAAACCTTGGGGGAAAGGCTAAATTTGGAATTAGAAAACGGGCTTTGATCCTAATTTTGCTACCTTTCCTTCTCTGGGTCTCAGTTTCCTCTGTAAAAGTAAGAGGTTGGTGGGTCACATAGAGTCTCATCAAGGGGTCAAATATTTAAAACCTCAGATTTCAAAGAATCAGTTTCTGGGTTGGAAGGAACCTTAAAACGCCAGCTAGACGGTGAACAGAGATGCTCCCCTCTCCAAAGGGCCCCTTCCTGCACAACCTTTGCTTGAAGACACCTATAGAGAGGGATGGGAGGAAGGGGGCTCTGAACGAGAACGTTCAGGGCCCATCGCCTCTAGCGCCAAATGAAAAAGCCTATTAAAGCTAGAGGAAGAGGAAAGGCCAGTTGGGAAGGAATGGGTTTTTGTACCGGAAGACTGGGGGGTGACGGGCAACGCTGTAGGTTCTTGTGGAAGATAAAAAGGAGAAATCGCTGAAATGTGGGGACCCCCGCGGCGTATGAGGGCTTTGTAGAGTTTGGGGGGGTAATCTACAGGAAACCGTGAGGAGATTCAAGGACCCCGAGAAGACCCTTGAGGGTTGTGAGACAGTGGGGGAAGCTTCGGGAAAGGTAGTGGGGTCCCAAGAAAGGAGGTACGATCTTGGAAATATTGGGGGGGGGCAGTACCGGGGGAGTGATGGAGAAGACTTGAGGATCAGAGAGGGCACGGGAGAGTCCTTTAGGGATACAGCGGGGATCCAGGCTGGAGACATGATCCTAGGGGAAGGGCGTGTATGGGGGTGACGAGGGAAGCTGGAGATTGGGGGCCCCGAGAGGAATCGTGAGGGTTCTTTGGGAGGTGTCAGGGACCAGGAAGAAACGATCTTGGAGAATGGGGATTTGGGGGATGTAAGGTGCACACTGGAGTTTAGGGGGCCCAGAGGGGCCCTCAAATCTCGCTGGGGATGGGGGGAGGCACTGCGTAGGTGGAGGTGCCTTACGTGTGCACGTGCGTGGGTACGTGTCTGCAAGTGCGTACTCGGGCCGGGGCGAGTGGGCGGAGGTGGGGAGAGACGAGGGGTTGCACGGGCCCCCAAGCCTCACGGGGATGAGGGGCTGTGTATGGGGGTCCCGGAGCCTCCTAGGGCTCATCGTGGGGGGTTAGGGAACGGGGGAGAGGGGATCCTTTTCAGTTTCAGCTGGGCTTACTCGGCCCCTCCCTGTCCGGCCCCGCCCCCTCCGGGGGTTGAGCAACCCCAGTGACAACCTGGGGAGACCGGGGGAGGGGGGGAGGGGGGGTAAGTCCGACCAGCGCCTTTAAGGGGCGGGGCAAGAAGCCACGCCCCGGGGCCTCCGTACGCCGGGAGGGGCGGGGCTGGAGAGGGAGGAGGACGGAGGCAGGAGGGGGAGTTGTGCGCCGCCGCGCAGGCGCAGTGAGCGCGCGACGGGCACTCGCTTTCCAAAATGGCGGCGGCGATGGATGTGGATACCCCCAGTGGCACCAACAGCGGCGCCGGCAAGAAGCGCTTTGAAGTGAAAAAGGTCGGACCTGCCCGGCGCCTCCCTCAGAGGGGCCGGCGGGGCGCGGGTCCGCTTGCAGAACCGAGCGGGGGACGGTTGGGCTGGGGGGCCTCTGTTCCCCGGCGTTGCTGGGGTACCCGGTTCTCCACAGGAGGACGGAAGTGGGCGGGATTTTGGTGGGGATGGATGGGGCCGCGGCCCAATGGGCGCCGGCGAGGCTGCCCGGCGAGGAAGCGGGACGGACCAATGGGCGCGGCCGTTGTTGAGAGGCCGGAGTCTACGGTTCCTGCCCCGAAGCCGGGAGCTTGAGCTGTCATTGGGGGAGGCGGTGGCGGCGCGGCCGGGAGGGGCGGGGGTGGGGCCGGATCTGCACCGCCCAGGCTAACCCCGCCCCGCTTCCCCAGCCTAGGTCCGGGGTCTCGTGATGCTTCGGGGGCTGCCCCACCCGCTCTTCTGCTCCCTCCCCGGGGCGGGGGGGGGGGGCGGGGGGACAGTCAGGCTCCCACCCCGCCTCCGCAGCCTTGGCTTTGTCCCGCGGCTCCTCCCAGGCCCCTGTTCTGGTCACGTCCGGAGCCCTTAGGCTTCCCCCTAAGAACGCGAGCCACAGCCCCCTGACGTTAAAATGGGGGGACTTGGAGAAAAGGGCGGCGGTCCCAGTGGACCTCCTGTCTTTTCTTCCGAAACGAATGGGGAGTGGGGGGAATGGCGGGTTTGCAAACACCTCCCTGCAGTTACAGATCTTAGAGGTTTTAGGGGCCCTTCATAAAATGCAGTAAATGAAGACGTCAAGAATAAAGGGCTCCTGGGATGTGCAGCTGGTACCGCAGTGCCCTCTAAGCCGCAGTCACATTGAGGAGCAGTATTGGGGTCCCCTCGTCCCCCTGGATAGGCGAAGTTAGAGGCCCCACCCAGGCAGGAAGGGGTGGCTGAGCTAGCCAGCATTGCTTGCACCCGTTTGCAAGCCATTCATCACTTGGGACTTAGAAGATTTAGAAGCAATGACCTGGGCAGTTCCCAAACCCCCCCTTATCCCAGGATTTTATCCCAGGATTACCTTTTTGGTGAGCTGCGGCTTTCCCCGCAGTTGTGGCCTGACCACCTAGCCTTGTCGTTTAGGAAGAGGACTCCCTAGCCCCTCCACAGGATATCCATTCCTGGGGGACTTGGAGCCCCAGAGGCACCTGGCATTTGTTCAGGCTAATGCTAACAGACACTTCACTCCTCCTTCTGCTTTCAATGAGAGAAAAGAGGCTTCCCATCACCAAGCTCTCTCTAGGCACTTGGGAAAATCAATTAAGAAATGGCTGATTATTCCTTGGCTCACCCTATTTCAGCCTTTTGGAGAGTTGGCAGGGGGTAGTTGTGTCCAAATGGACCCCTTTGATTTAAACAAGGGTAACTTTTGTCACATAGACTCCTAGGACTTCATGATCCATTTGGCTGAAGAAATGATAGCTGCCGTTTGGTACAGCAAGATGGATGTTTTGCTTATATGAATTGTACAGTAAGTGTGCATTGTTCTCCCCTTTTTTCTCTTTGCAGTGGAATGCAGTGGCCCTCTGGGCCTGGGATATTGTGGTTGACAACTGTGCCATCTGCAGGAACCACATTATGGACCTTTGTAAGTCATTGGGGGAGGGGATCAAAAGGAGAAGGTGACAGGGCTCCAGTCTGGCCAAGTTGGACCCCTTTTCTTCACAGTGATTACAAGAGAAGAATGCTACATCTAGGCGATGCACCTTTTACGGGGATTTTTACTGTTGACTTGGAGACGGAGCTAACTGAAAATAAATGCATTCACAAAGAAGTAGGGAAAGGCCACACTTCCCAGTGAACAATAGAAAGAGAGACACTGTTGATTCCCTCTATAATCTGTGACTCTTCTGCCCATGCACAAAAAGGCAGAAAGAAATAGTGAAAAGAAAAATAGTGAAAAAAAAAAAGGAGTCATGAAATACTCCTTCGGGGCCATTGTTTATTGGGTATAGGTTGCAGGGAAGGTCAGAAGACTAAGGGAAAACACTTTTCTGCATTTCCATCATGATGGAGAATCACAGGGAACTTCAGATTCCCAATCCAGTAGCTCAGAGGGAATTTTATTTACATCTTTATATGCCACATGGGACACAGTGACTGCTCAACACATGCTGTTGAATGGCTATCCTTTTAGTAATAAGGACAAGGAAATCAACCAGGAACACTTTTAAAAGCCCATCTCCAGGAGTTAATGTGCAAAAATGGTTTGTTTTGTAATCAGCAATTAGGCCAAGAAACCTACAAACACCCAAATTTAGTTCTTTATTTTTGAAATAGCTTCAGGGAACTGTGATATATTTTCATGATTAAATTATCAGCCCCAGGGAATAGTCTGTAATCATAGCTACATTTCCAAAATTAAAAAATAAAACTCATTAGTTGCTGGTGGGAAGCAATCCTCGCTTTTAAAATTTTGTAGTGTATTGATTGGTGGTTAGGTAGGCTGGCTTTTTTTTTGAGGTAGCACCTTTTTGTTTATCTATGGGTCTGAGGCTTTTTTAAAGGGAGAAAGGAAATGGACAGTGTTTCTCTTTCACTTGTAGGCAAATCCACAGCTTCCAAGAAATTGCAAGTACATACATAAATATTCTACATGTGTGTTGTATTTCTATTTGAAAGATGCCAATCACAGAAGAACATATGGACAGCCTTAAATGTGTGTGGGTGTGGTCTTTGATTACAGCCATACCAAAGTCTGTACCTTGATGGTTTCATTGGTCCTTGCCCAGAAGTAAGAGGATTGGACTTGGGTTCAGTCTCATGTAAAGGTTGCTATTTAAAACTTTATGCACATTTTTTCATTATTCCCTCAAATAACCATGTATTGTAAAAATTAGTGTTAGTTGCTGTTAGAGAACCAGCCTTACTGTGTTATGGAGAGACTTAAGTCCATGTTTGCTCTCTTTCCTCATGAGTTTTCTCTTAGACCTTTTTGAATGAAAGGCCTTAGGTTTGCTGCCTCTCCAGGATTCTCGTGAACATATATTCATTGTCATTTTGGGTGCTATGTAGAAGTTATATTATAATGGCTTCTAAAAAGAGATTGGCATCAATCTCTGATCGTCTGAGGTTCTTAAAAAGCATTTGAGTTGTCAAGATTGCCCTCCTTTTTCAAAAGCAATTGGATTCTAATTTGACCAAGCCATCCTCTGTTCACTTTTTAAATAACTTCATTTGAAGCCTCTCCCTTGAATGAATATGCACCCTGCCAAATATAGGCGGCCAGTATTAGTGCAGATAGGCTGGGATCAAAGGTTGCTAGTACTAGGGTGTCAGCCTGACATGACTGCCTTTGGTTCTAAGTATGTAATGTGCCTGACAGTACCTTTTGAGAATGCCCAATACACTTGAGGTTATGTTATTCAAACCTGCTGATCACCATGAACGTTTTCTCAGAAGAAAGGCCTTATAGAAGGTTGAGGTCAACTTCTTGTTCTGTCGGTACTAATTAGTCTCTGCCTGAAATCAGTGGACAGTTTCTGTGCTCTGAACTTGAGAAGTGAATTCATGTCAGGTAGAACCATCTCCTGTCACTGTACAGAGAGCCAGATAATTCAATACGAACTTTACAAAGCTTCCGTTGTCCCCTTCCAATTTAAATTAAATTGGGCCAATGGGAAGCAAAGTACTCTTGTCTCCTTTTTGCCCCCAGCCTCTTTATGCCGTATTTCTACTTCCTTGGTGACCTCTCCTCAGCTCCCACTATTGTCTTGATAGCCATCCTTTCCTGTTTAGTAAAATAAAAAGAGGATCTCTTCTCATTTGCTCACCACTGAACCTTGATTGTCCTAGTCCTTGTTAAATACTTGTTGACTGACTTCATTGAATATACTTTCCTGCAGTCCATCCTGCTGGCTTGTACCCTAACCAACCATTTTCTGTCTTCTCTCTATGGCTCTCACCTGCCTTTCCAAGTCCTTATCTTGCCTCCAAAGCTTAGTTGAGAGACTCCCCCCTCTCTGGAGCCCTTCCCAGATTCCTCCCCATTTTCCTCAAGCTCTCAACCTGATCCACATGTCCAAAACCCAAAATTCCTTTATCTCCTACCTGTTATATTTTTTTCATTTGTGTGTATCCCCTAGTCAAATGTAAGGTCCTTGAGAGCAGAGACTTTTGGCTTCAGACTTTTTCTCCAGCACTGACTCATTAACTAGCACAATTGGCAAATACTGGCTGAATTCAGTAGACTCATGAGTTGTGAAATGACAGGCCTTTTCCTTAAAGGAATGTCAGTCCTTGAATCAGAAAAAAGGGGGGGAGAGTTGATGTGTTGGGGAGAGAGGCAGGGAGTCCCCGAAATCACACTGAGACAACTTGGCTGACATGAAATGCAATGACTTGTTAAAGTGATTGGGGGAGGGGAAGGGAGCTAGCAGAGGACAGGGCCTGCTTCCTTCCAACTTGTCTGTATTACACACTACTAGATCCTAGTCAGACTGGAAGACTCACTGCCTTTGAAGAAAAGCCAGTGATGTCCTTATCCTCACTCTTGGGCTCTGAAATTCTTACCCTGGTCATGACTTCTCTCCTTTGGCCAGATTGTTATCCTCCTCTAATTGTTGTCCCTCTAGTCCTCCAGAACCTGTGTGGTTATCTGCTGTCCCTCAGAGAAGCAGTAGCTTTAGGCTTTCATTTGGGTGAGCCCTTGGGAATGAGTGCAGCAAGTGGGTTGATGAGAGGGACAGTGAAATGCTTCTTTAGGTGGGGCCCTCTGCTAAGCAGATCCCTCAAGGAACTTCTGGAGGCCTCTTATCTTGGTTTCAATAGCCTGGCTGCCTGGGCTCTTGGACTCTCCTTTCCAGTCAGCACATGGTTATAATTTTTCCTGTAGTTCTTTGTTTTTAAAGGACAAGTTACTGCCAAGTTTACATGTAAGACAGTTGAATTCTACAAACATTAAGCACTTATGTGTAAAACAGTGTTCAGAGAAGGGGATAATACTCAGACCCTGACCTCAAGAAATTTGTCCTGTCAGGGCCAAAGCAAATATACCCAAATAGCTAAGAAATTAGAACAGGAGAAGGCCGAAGAAATTTACAAGATGCTACAAGAAATCTGAGGAAAAAGAGGTGGTTTCTAACTGGGGAGGGTTAGACGACTCTACTGATCCAGCAAGGTGGGGCTCAAGCAGCTTACAGAAGGGATCCCTGCTCAGTACAGCTTGGAGCCAGTGAAGGAGTCTCAAGTCTGAGATTCTGTGCTTCAGAGAGACCTTCATGTTGGACACCAAAGGGAGAGAAGGCTGTCTGCAGGGTTGGGGAGGGGAAACAATTCATGCTGGGCATAGGGGAAACAAAGATATGGCGAGAGGAACATGAGCTGTCAGTCTGGTATGACTGAAGCATCAAATGTTAAAAGGTCAGGAGTGTGATGGAAAGAAATGTGAGTTAGAGCCAGTTGGGGGAGGACACTAAATGCCAGGAATTTGGGCTCTGTGAAATAGAAACCCATTAGAGATACTGGAGCAGGAGAATTATGAGAGTAGGTGATACAGGTGGTGATGCAGAGGATTCATTGGAGAAGGGTTAGGACTAGAGGTAGAAGGATGCTCAGAAGAGTAGAAGGAAGAGGGAAAGAAGATTGCAAGGTTTCAGACCTGAATAATGTGATTTCCACCTACTCTGTCCACATGCCAATTTTCCTTAGCTTTGCTTCCCCAGTTCCATGCACCCCCTTGCAGTAGTTGTCACAGTGCATAGACATTTGCTGTCACAGACAGGTAAAAGGGTTCCTATTCCTGAGATTGTGTAATCTTGTTCCCACAGGTATAGAATGTCAAGCCAACCAGGCATCTGCCACCTCTGAAGAATGTACTGTTGCATGGGGAGTCTGCAATGTAAGAGAAACATCTTTACATACTAATAGACATATTACTCCCTGGTCTATTCTGTCAGGTTTGCATTTAAATAGAAAACATTCCAACACTGAGCTCCACCCAAGGGATATGGGATCAGTAAGGCTTTACTTACTGCTTCTGCGGGCCAGTAACTATTTGCAAGGTACCATTATACAGCACTGCTGTAAATAGCACTCCTACTGGCCCCTTTCTTGCTCAAGATGCCCTCTTCACAAAGGCTCCCAGCTCCTTGTGTGGGTCACAGTGGACAGTGAAAGGAATGTCAAGGCCAACACAGAGCTGATAAGGCAGACCTGCCCCTGGGCACAAGGCAATCACAATACTGACTTTTTAACAGAGAGTCTTTTCAGTGAGCCGCACATTTATTCCAGTACCATTTAGAATGTTTAAGGAACTCTTCCCTGGAAATGGCCTTCAAACCTCTGGAATATTTGCTTCACTGGTCTTTTGGGTTTGGCGTTTTTTATCTTTTCAATTAACAAGGATTTTTTTTCTCCCTCTCACTTGTTCCTTCCTTATTGGGAAAAAGGAAAGATAAAGAAAGCCCTTCTACCAAATGTGCATAGTCAGGCTGAAGAAAATTCCCATATTGGCCATCACCAAAAATGTATGTCTCATTGGGCATATTTTGTCTATCACCGTTCTATCTGGAGGGGAGTTCACTTTGCTAGTCTTGATGGTACCAGATAAATCTTTGCAGAGCAGTTTGGAGCTAAGTTGGTGCATAAATTCAAGGGCTGAATCAATGTTAACCTAACAGACACGGGTACCAAACCTGCTTTGCTCTTTCCCTGATGCCACTTGACTGACTCTGGAGGCCATTCCTGGGGTGGTGTCCAAGGCCACATTGTTGGCCTGTGTGCATGCTGCTCCCTGGAGCAGAGGAGCATGCTCTGGGATAAGTAAATTCTAGTCTCTAATCATGGCTTCATGGTTATGATGACATAGTGAAATCAAGTCATCTAAATGTGCCTTCCTTGTGCTCCCTACATTTCCTACTATGTGGCCTGAGACCACGAAGCTCTCATAGAAGTCTAAGCTTCCTAGAGATGACCAGAAGTTTCCCTTTGGGTTGGAGAAGTCTCCTCTGACCCCCACTCCTCCCTGCCACCACCACCACCATGAGAAGGTTGCTTGGTACTTGTGGGACCTTGGATAAGTCACAGCCTCTCTGGACCTAAGCTTCCTTCCAGCTCTGACTCTTCTCCTATTCCCTGAGTATTTTTCCCAATCCATTGTCTAGCTACCTCCAGACAGTTAGGATCCAGCAGAGGACCCTGGCCTCTGCTCTTTGCATAGGCTCTGAGCTCCTGCTCCCCTGGAACCTCTTCTCAGACCAAGGTTACAGGGAAACACTTCCATGTGGTGACTCTCTTACCCCTATGCAATATATCTGCTCTGATAGGAGGAAGACAGAGGCAGGAAAAGCTAAGTTATCCTGCTGCCAAGTCTGTGCCAGCCAACCTTTGTCATGCCCAGCTAGGTATGGGCCAGGGCAACCCCACTGGGACACAGACCCATACTCAGGGGCTAAAGGTCAAGGAGGTTGGCTTAACTTGTCTTTATAAAAGCCCATGACCACCACTCACTGGTGGAGAATAGGACCCAATGTCTCTGTTGCTCTTTCCCAGTGAGCTCTTGTGACTGTTCTCAGGGCCAGCCCCTACCAGGCTCTCTGTGTGGCACAATACTCCTCTTCCAACATTCCTACCATGTAGTGGTTCTAGCCTTTATTTACTACTCCTGAATGTGACTGTGATAGTTAACAACATTCCTTCCTCCTCCTCCCAAAATGAGGCCCTCTGCTGCTTCTTCCCAAGATGCTCCTTGCTTTTGAAGGCCTACTGCCTTTCTTAAGTTCAAGGCTGTGGTGGAAGCTATTAAATGAGCTTGCTTGCAAACCCGCTTGGGTGGTAGCTTTTCTCATCCATCCCATGTCCTGAGTTGGAGGCAGCCAGCACTCACTGCTGCATATAGGTTATTCTCCATAACCAGTTCTGTGGGGGTGGGAGCCCTCAGGATCACTGACCTGCAGTACTGATCCTGGTCCTCTGCTAACTCCCTCCAGGCTCCCAGGAAGCCTCACTCTCTGCTCCTTCCCTTTACCCCCTGACTACTGTCTCAGTCCCTTCACCCCAATTCCATGTCCATGTCACAAAGGAGGAGGATGCTTAACTATGTTGACTGATCTGCCCTTCACGCATATTCCTCTCAGTGAATCTGCACTGCTCCATGCTGACAGAAGCCAGCTTTTGCCATTGCGAGGGCAGTGGAGGGAAGTCTGGTTTCCTTAGCCCTTGTCCTCATGGATAGTCCTGAGGAAAAAGCCATGAAGGCTGGGGTCCATGGGCCAGCTTGGGGAGAGAAGGGCTCAGCCTGGCTGTGGCTGAAGAACAGGGAGAGCTGTGTGCTCACCACCTCAGCTGTAGATGAGCAGGGCATGGTAGGGGCCTCTTTCCTACAGTGCCTCCCTTGTGTGTCCTCTGTAATGAGGTTTCAGAGAATGAATCTCTCCATATGTAGAGGAGAGATGTTTAGCTTTTGTCAGATTTCTCTCACCATTCCTCTGCCCTCCTTTGCTCATGATGGAGAGAGTGGGGGACATTCTCCTTAATGTACTTTGCCTCCTTTTTCAGCACGCCTTCCACTTCCACTGCATCTCCCGCTGGCTCAAAACCAGGCAGGTGTGCCCGCTGGACAACAGAGAGTGGGAGTTTCAAAAGTAGGTGCTCTGGACCGTTTGGTATATGATATGTGGGGGTGGGGTAGAGACAAGGAGGGAGACTGATGGTGCTTGTGGGGTCTTTTAAATTTAGACTTTGGTGAATTGGCTAAGAACCATTCAGGTGCCTGTAGGAGGTGCCTGGAGAGAGACTCTCCCCCTGTCGTGCACCTGAGGCAGGAGACCTGGGTTCCAGCCCCTACACTGAAGTCTCTTATTACCTGTGTGATCTGAAAATAAGCTGAAGGACACTTGCACTCCCAGCCTCCGAGGACTATGAGGAAGGAGCTTTAGAAACTCTACCAGTTACCGTTGCCAAAGTCCTTTCTCACTAGAGGCTAAGGCACATTGCTTAATTCAGTTCAGTAAATCTGTGTGCTTAGAGGACAGAAGACAAGTTTCCTGCCCTGAAGTGCAGCCATAGCGCAGCCTCAAGGTCCAGCTGTCTTTGGCCCATGAGAAGGTGCCCCCAGTTTCTAGACAGTGGGCTCAGAGAGACCCCTCCAGAGGCCCTTGGCCACATGAGCAGGAGTTTGGGGGGTCCATACCCTTCTGCCTGGATCCCAGAGATTGAGCGGCAGAGACCAGTCTCAGTGTCTAACATCATTCTGCATTGGCCAAGCAAAAGGGGCTTTAGTATTCAGTCTCTTCCTTTACAAAGTGGAGAGGCAGCATAGTAGGTTGGTTTTTTCTTTTTGGCTTTGGAACCAAAAGACCTGGGTTCAAATTCTGGCTCTACTATTTCATACCTGTGTGGTCTTAGATCAGGGGTGGGGAACCTATAACCTCGAGGCCACAGGTGGCCCTCTGGGTCCTCAGGTATGGCTGGCCCTCTGACTGAATCTAGACTTCACAGAAAATACCCTCTTCATAAAAGGATTTGTCCTGGGAAACTTGGACTCATCAGAGGCTGTACCCAAGGACCTAGAAGGGCACATGTTTCCCACCCCTGTCTGAGACA
>CM053597.1:230524436-230553331 GCA_028646575.1 Pseudocheirus occidentalis
TCTCTCTCTCTCTCTCTCTCTCTCTCTCATCCCTTCCCCCCCACACACATATATCCGTGCCCTCACTTAAGAACCTGTTGTAGAAAACAGAAAATATTTATATTAACAATGATACTAGTCATTGATGTTGATGGAGGATCTAGTGTGATTTTTTCTTTTTGTTGACTAAGTGAAATAGGTCTTATTACTACCATTATCAGATGAAGAAAATTGAACCCAATGCTAGGCCCATAGTAGGCACTGAATAAATGCTTCCTGACTTACAGATGATGAAGCACCTTGGCTAGAGTCAGCGTGGCTAGTGCAGAAGCAGGATTAGAACTCCAGATTTCCTGCCTCCACCTCTGTACTCTCTCATTCTGCCAGGCTGACAGAAGATCATTTGGAATGGGTCTTTGATCAGTCTCTGCAGAAGATCGTAGATTTAGCACTGGCAGGGAGCTCAATGGTCATTGAGGACCTCCCCCCCCCATTTCACGGATAAAGAGACTGAGGCAGGCATAGAGTGGTTCAATGGCTCAGCTAGGGTCACTGTTAGTGAATGTCGGAGGAAGGATTTGAACCCAAGTCCGCCTGCCTCCAAGCACTCCTTCTCTGTGCCTAGTTACTTCAGAGGTCATAGATTTCTAGGAGCAGAGGATTATCAGTTAGACCTGGCTGGGAACTTGAGGTCTCCAGTTCAATCCCTCTGTTTCTGGCCCTTACCCACCTGAGAAGCCGCGGGGCTGAGTCAGGGTGCCAGGGCAGGCTTCCAGACTTCATTCTGATACTTTCAGGCTGCAGGGAGTGGGGGTCAGGTCCCCCAGCCTGAGCAGGCGCCTCCAGCCTTGCTAGAGGGAGGCTCCTCACCGAGATCTCCCTTCACAAATGAGATGGCAGGGCCACTCAAAAAAGGCCTGGATGGAGAAATGTTCCACCCATTTCCTGACCAAGAGGCTGGTGCCCAGCAGGACATCAGCATCTACATAGCTAAGTGCAGGTATGGGGCATATGGGCACACAGACCATCTACAGGCATGTGTGTACATATCTACATGTGTGTGCCTACATGTCTACATACATGTGGATAGCACGGCCAGCGGGGGGAGAGGTTGCTTTACCTGACTCCCCACATTTGTTGCAGGGTTTTTTCTTTTTTCAATTAGGAGCGGGGGGGGGGGGGGGGAATAAAATATATTTTTGTTCATCCAAAAATGCAATTAAAATTTTTAAATAGACTAATCAAGTATTTAACGACAGCACCTGCCATGTATTTGAGGCTTGGGTGTGTGTGTGGAATTCCTTTTATCATCCCCTAACATCCTCATAATAGCCCTCTGGGTTTGTAGTGAAAACATTCTTTGTTACCCCCATTTTATTGTCATTCAGTTGTTTTCAATCATGTCTGATTCTTCCTGACCCTGTTTGGGCTTTTCTTGGCAAAGATTCCGGACTGGTTTGCCATTTCCTTCTCCAGCTCGCTTTACAGATGAGGAAACTGAGGCAGTAGTAGGGTTAAGTGACTTGCCCAGGGTGACACAACTAGGAAGTGTCTGAGACCAGATTTGAACTCGGGTCTTCCTGACTCCAGGTCTAGCCATCCAGCTGCCCCTTCCGCCCCATTTTAAAGAGGAGGAATCTGAGGCTTAGAGACAGAAATTGAGTTGTGAAAGTTCTTTTTCATCCTACCTCACTTCCCCTCCCCTTTTCAGCAAAAAGAGAGAATGTCAATATAATCTCTAAGATTATTTTTCCTAGGTACTCACCTGTTTGTTATGCCTTGGGCAAATCATTTTGCCTGAGCCTCAGTTTCCTTATCTGTAAAATGAAGAGGTTGAATTAGCTGGTCTTCCTAACTGTGCTGCTGGCCAGGTCTGTGACTCTCCTGTACTGCTGTCTCTGTGCATTCTCTGATCTCAGTGCCATCCTACTGGCCAGGCTTCATTTCTGGACAGATCCCAGGCTAGGAGGGAGCATCAGGAGAGGGGGGCAGCAGGCATGACGCTGGGGGGTAATTTCCTTTTACCTTATTTGCATATCCTAGCCTGCTCTCCATTCCCAGGAGTAGTAATTAGCTTCCCAGCTAACAGCTGCCATCCCCGACACCCCCCACACCCTGGGGCAGGCTAAGGTTCTGGAGACATGGTGGGTACTGCTGGGGGATGGAAGGCAATGAGACCCTGAAGTGGCACCCGAGGGCACTGCATGGGGCATGAGAGGCTTGTGCCAGATGTCACAATGTATACAGTGAAAAGAGCCAGAGGGGTTGGGTTCAGATCTCACCTCTACTTACTATTTATCTGACCTTGAGTAGGTGGGATGTAAGTCAACTCTGTGGATCTCGATTTTACATGAGGTAGGCCTTTGAGTTCCCTTCCAGATCTAAATCTATAATCGTGGGTGATCTGGGGACATAACTTTGCCATCTTGGTGTAATGAATACCACTGGCCTTGGAGTCAGGAAGATCTGGGTTTGAACCTCAACTCAGATATTACTACTTATGTGACTTTGGGTAGGCCACTTCACTCTCTGACTCTGTTTCTTCAGGGTTAAAATGAGGGGTTTGGACTAAGGGGCCTCTGAGGTGCCTTCTAGCTCTGGCTTTCCCATCCTTTGTCAGCTACTCAAGCAGACAGCCCCGTTGCTCCATCTTAGTTCTGCCCTTTCTGCTTCTCAACCCTGTGCACTCAGCTTTGATGAGGAGTCACACTGCCAACTCGATTCTCTGACTCATCTCCACTGGTTCCTCCATCCCTAAGGCACTTCAGTCCTCTCTTGGGCCCTGGTTAGGTCTCAATACATGCTCCACCATGCTGTTCTCAATGTTCTGAAGTCCTCACCCTCTCCTCAAAAAGGATCGTCCACATTCCTCAAGGATAGGATTAATGCTGTCTTTCTGGCAGTTAAGGTTCTGTGAGAGCTGACTCCAGCCTCCTGAGGCCTTATTTCACAGTCAAATTCCTTCATTTTACAGAAAAGGAAACTGAGTCACAGAGAGGGGAAAGTGGCTTACTCCCTGGTAGTAAATAAGAAATCCAGGATTCAGGTCCAGGGCCCTTTCCATGATTTCATATCTGCCTCAGTCTCTTGTCTTGAGTCCAAGGACAGCACTAATGTACCATGTTGTGTGTTCGTGCCGGGCCATCTTTTCCTCAATCTGACTAGGTAGAGATTTGGCAAAGGACTCTCTCCCTTACACCATATTGAATACTACTCCAATTCAGACACCCCATTTCTCCAAGTGACAGGGGGTCGTTTTGAATTCTTATCATTCAGAATGTTGGCAGACCTCACCCACTTCTTGTCTTTGGAGGACAAAGCTCTTAATTCTCTGTTACACTTTCTTGGTAATGATGAATGATTGTTATTATTAATAACATTCATTCCCAAGCTCAGTCTATTGCCTCTCATGATGACTACCAACTACTCTGCCCTGGAGGCCAAGAGAGCACCTCTAAACCAGTGGTTCTCAACCTTCCTAACTCAGAGACCCTTTAATACTCATACGTGGGCATATCTGCATGTGGGCGGACCTGCCTGGAGACAGAGCAACGGTGTCTCCATTCCTAAGACCATGGGAAATATGTGTTTTCTGATGGTCTTAGGCGACCCCTGTGAAAGGGTTGTTTGACTCCCAAAGAGGTTGCGACCCACAGGTTGAGAACCAGTGCTCTAAATCCATTTTACAGACTAGGGAACCAAAATTCAGATTGGGCTGGTGCCTAAGCCAATATTACTGTCTAGATGCAAATCTAGGCCTCCGTAGTTTATGGATCATTGTCTTGGATTCCTTCTTCTCTGAAAGCAAGATTGAGCTTGGGTTTGAATCATGGTTCTTTGGTTACTGCCTCTGTGACCCCCTCACTGGGCCTCAGTGCCCTCAACTGTAAGATGTGGGGGTTGCACAGGAGGTCCCTTCCAGCTGATTCTATAACTTGGAGTCAGCCTTCCTGGGGTCAAATCCTGGATTTGCTCCTTGGGCTTCTTCTTTCCCTGGGCCTCAGATTCCTCATCTATGAAAACAAAGGTGAATTTGCTAAAGAGGCTGGAGAGGCTAGTGGTTATGGTTCTGTGTGTGGGGGTGGGGGGTGGACACTAAGGGGAGAATAGGAGATGTATTATGGTGGGAGGGAGCCAAAAGAAGTCACCACATCAAAAAATCACTTTGTAAAGGGGGTGGACCTGCAACCTACCAGGGCCCCAGAAGGACTTCAGAAGTCTGATGCCAAAGCTTCCCATGCCCCTGAGGTCAGGAGACAGCCCAAAAGGAGACACATGACCAATATATTCACTTTTTAGCTTGGCTATACTTCTTTGAAAGGAGGTAGGGAGGTCTAGTGGACAGTAGAAGAGAGGATAGAAAATAGCATCAATTAAACATTTTAACAATAACATGAAAGAAAACAAAAGGGAATTCAAGACAAGATATAAACAGGACAATCTTATTACTGCCTTTTAAAATATATATCAAATACGTTAAATTTAATACACTCTAAAGCATTTTAAAAACAAAATGTGTGTAATAGAATTCTATGCTTTTATATACTATCTTGTTTTCTGCATATTGAAATGTTTATTTATTAAGTTCATAGTAAAACAAACAAACCATATTTTAAAAGATCATGTCAATATCTGAACTAGTGGCGAGGGCCTTGAAGGCCTGGATAAAGTGCCCTTTCTTCAGGCCCCTGAATGTGTAATCAGTGAAGAGGTCGCCTTGAGGAAGGCAAAGCTCTCTGTCCCAGGAGTCTCTAGGAGGCTGCCAAGATGAGCACCCAGGCACCCAGAGGGGATCTCTGTTCAGTTAAGGTTAGACAAGATGACCCCTGAGGTTTCTCCAGTCATAGTGATTGTGTAGATTACTGGACAGTACTCTCCTTCCCACAGCGCTTTCCAAGCAAGCTTCTAGCTTTTCCTCAGACATAACCTTTCACCTCCACCCTTGTGCTTTTGTCCTGGCCATGGCCCATGCCTGGAAGGCACACACTTCTCACAGTTCCCTCTTAGAATTCCATGCTTGTCTTCAAGACTTTCTTCAATCGTGACTGGCTACAGGAAGCTTTTCCTGATCTCTCCAAATGCTAGTGCCTTCCACCCCAAAATTACCTTGGACCTGTATTGTGTAAGTCTAAATGCATACATATGGTCTTACCCAGGAGAATGTAACAGGGACCATTTGGCTTTCATCTCTGTATACATAGAGCCTAGTTCTGTGTCTGGCACAGGAAAGGTGCTTAAAAATTATTTGTCAATTCACTAATTGATTGATATTTCTACGTGTATGTATATATATATATACACATACATATATACATGCATATATGTGTGTGTATTTGAGAGCCAGCAGGAACTAGGGCTGGATTTGGAGTCAGAGCACCTGAGTTCAAATCCTACTTTGGATACTTTCTTACTGTGTGACCTTGGGCAAGTCACTTAACTTCCTTGGGCCTCAGTTTCCTCATCTGAAAGATGAGAGAATTGGACTGGCTCAGGGGTTCTTCATTTTGTGGGTGTCCAGGAAACCTTTAGCACGTAGGTAGTCTGGTGAAGCCTCCAGCTCATTTCTCAGAACCATGATATAAAATCCAGCAAGGTAATAAAGGTAGTGAAAATTAAAATGTATTTTTTTTACCAGAAGTGTTGATAGATTCCCAGGGGTCTACAGATCCCCAGGGATCTGCGGACCCCCAGTTAAGAACCACAGGATGAAATGGTCCCTACAGGCTCTTCCAACTCTAAGACTATGATCCCATGACCTTATGTAACTCTTTCAAGAAGCAGCTTCAGATTTGATTCTCTTACTCAGTTCTGGGCCCAACCCATCCATTCTAGGCAGAACTGCCAAAATAACCTTTCTAAGGCACAGGCAAACTCTAGCGCTCCCCTGCTCTATATTCTTTAGGGGCTCCCTAGTGCCTCTAGGATAAAATAGTCCCATGGTCTAGAGCTGGATAAAGAATCGTAGAGAACATCGAGTACTGATGGGGAAAGCACGGCCCAGAAAGGTTCAGAGCTTCCAAAGTGCGGATTAGAACCCAGGTGCTCGGCTTCCTAGTCCTCGGCTCCTCCCCTACACTGCGCAAACTCCCTAGGGCGGCACTGGAAGCCCTCCCCAACCTGGCTCCAACCTCCCGATTTCACGGTCCTCAACCCCACGGACTCGCTGTTCCAGCCAAACTGTCCCCGAGCGAACGTGCCATTCTGACTCCCTCTGCACAGGCAGTCCTGAGTCCTGGAACACGCCCGCCTCCCCTCAGCAGCTTGGAATGCTCCCTTCCGGGCTCCTCGGTTCAGGGGGCACTTGGGGAGGGCTCTCCCACCCCCATGGCGGAACGCGCCCTCCCCTGCTCACCCCACCCCCGCCCTCTGGCAAAGCCCAAGGAGAGGCTTCCGAGCCCGGCGTTCTGAGAGAGGAAGCCACAAAGTAGTTGTGGGGAGACGGCCACTTTTCAAGGGTCCTGGGCAGAGGACAGTTCCTGCCCGTTAAGCTGCCAGTAATGAAGCTCTGATCAATCGCTCCCCCGCGCAGCCACAGTGAGAGGTGCGGGGAAGCCAGGCACCACCTAGGCTTGGCTCCAGCCTCCCCAAGGTGGAGGCATGTGGTCAGCACATGGCCTGGCCCCAGCGGACCCATCGCCACTCATGCTGTACAGTACTGAGGTAGGAGCCAGGCTGAATGACCCCTGAGGGGCCCCTTGCAGTCTCTCTCTCTTCCTTTCTGTGTCTCTCTCTTTGTCTGTCTGTCTCTCTGCCTGTCTCTGTGTGCATGTGTCTGTCTCTGTCTCAGTGTGTGCCTCTCTCTGCCTGTTTCTCTGTGCCTGTCTCTGTCTCTGTCTCTTTCTCTCTTTTTCTTTGTCTCTCTGCATTGTGTGTTTCTCTGTGTGTGTCTGTCTCTGTCTTTCTCTTTGTCTCTGTCTCTCCAGCCTCCTACCCTGTGGATCTCCCTAGTTCCCCAATTCAGCTCCCTAGGATCAGTTTCCCAGACAAGGGATGGCAGAACCTATAGGCTTCTCCATCTTTTCTTAGGCAAGATGAAAGTCAACCAAGAAGAATTCTTGTCCCATTGGTGCCTCATTCTTAGGAAGGCCCTCTCCTTCCTTTTCCCTCCCTTCTTCCAACCTCCACCAGTGCCCAAGACCCCCTTCTGGCCTGCATGCCCTCCTATGGCTACATTCTCCCAGCAGAGGATGGGGAGGGTGAGACGAGGTCACCGAAAGGCGCAGTGCTCGTGGGCAGCCCTCATGCCAGGGAACCCCTTTGGCACAAAGGTCTGGGTCCCTTAGGGGGAATTTTTCTCTGGTTTATGGTTAAGGCCTCCACTAGGATCCTGGGGCAATCTCTTAAGTGGGGACCTTGCCCTGCCCTTGCAGAGTCAGATTGCCTGGTGTCCCTACCATCCCCCAGTGCTCTTCTCTGGGGACAGGAAACCGGAAACAGGCTTAGTTGGTGCAATTCAGCTAGACAGTGGCAGACCTGGTCAGACCACAACCCTCCTCACTGCCTGCTTCCCCAATTCTCTTGTGCACTGGAAGGGGGAGGGTATGCTGGAGCAGTGAGGACTGAGCTTAGGACCCATGCTACCTCAGACAATTGCACTTCGAAGACCTGGGAGAATGGAGACTAGCAGACCAGGAGGGGCCCCACTGCCAGCTGCGCCCACACCAGGCTGCTTTCTCCCACAGGAGGCCGAATGATGAAGTGGGAAGTAGCCTGATGCTATGGAGAGAGCCCTAGGAGGAAGAAGACCAATTCCAGTCCTGCCTCTGACTTCTACTCCCTGTATCACAACACAAGCCATTGGGCCTCCCTTAACACAGCAGTTTTGTCATCTATAAAATGAAAGGGTTGGACCGGATGCCTCCAGCTCTTGATCTAGGATCCCTGAGCCTCAGTTTCCCCAGCTGTAAAATGAGGGGTTTGGACAAGAGGGCCTCTAAGGTTCCTTCCAGCTGTAGAGCTGTGACCCGATGATTCTCTCCAATATCCTAACACCACATAATTGTTCATGTCAAGTAATGCCATCAAGTAACATCTGGTCTCTGCCACTACCAAGGCCACAGCCCCTTGCCTAGACTTCTCATTTCTCCAGCCCACCACAGTTGGCAAAATGCTTCCCTCATAGCCTCCTGGTGATATAAATAGTGCAAATGCTATTATTTCCCAATTAACAGATGGGGAAGCTGAGGCACCAGGATAAAGAAAGGGAACACAGACAGGGGAAGATGTGTCAGCCCAGGACTGGCTCCAAACACAGGCTCTGTAAACCGTGGGCTCATCACCTGACCCTCTGAGCCTTTGCTTTCTTATTTAGAGAATGTCAACGGCCATATTTACCCTCCCTTGACTCCCCCAGAAAAGTGTTTTGCAAACCTTAAGATGCTGTAGAAATATGAGTCACTGATCATTCTCCTAGGAAGTGTGAGGTCCACAAGGAAGCACAGACTCAGTACACAAGCAACCCAGAAAGGGGAAGAAAACAAGCCAGTGTTGGGGTTTTCTGCCAGTCTCAGTTATAGGATCCTCAGGTGGTGGCCACTGGCTAGCTAGACCTAGGGGTGGACGAGCTAGCCTTGAAAGGGGCAGCTCAGTCTTCTCAGAGAGTGCTTCCCTCTCTAACCTCTCTGACAACTGAGGCCTTTAGCATCTCTTTCTCTTTGGTGTCTTCTTTCTGGGGAGGACCTCTCCTTGGCACAAAGTAAGCACTTAATAAATGCCTTTCATTCATTCTCTTATTCATTTATCTTTCTTTTCTTCTTCCTTCTTTTCTTCCTCCTTTCTTTCCTCTTTCTTTCCTTCATTCCTCCCCTTTTCCTTCTTCCCTCCCTTTTTATGTTTCTTCCTTTTCTTTTTCCCTTCTTTCCTTTTAAATTTCTTCATTCCTTTCTTCCTTTCCTTTTTTCTCCTTTTCTTCCTTCTTCTTTTTGTTTCTTCCTTTTCTTCCTTATTTCCTTCCTTCCCTTCCTTCTTCCTTCATACTAACCATCAGTCAACCAGCAAGCATTTATTAAGTACTTCTGTGCCAGGAACTGTGGCCAGTGCTGAGACACACATGCAAAAAAAGAGATGAAATAGGCCCTACGCTGTTCAAGGGACTTCCATAAAGTCAATCTGGATCACGAACACATAAGAATATACAACATCAACAGGAGGTCATTCATTATTGGGGGACTTGTCCAGGGTCACACAACTAGAAAGCTGTTGTTGTTCAGTCGTGCCCAACTCTTGGTGACCCCATCTGGCAGTTGAAGAGGCTCAGGGAAGTCTGCAGGTAGAAGGTGCCACTTGCACAGAGCTGGGAAGGAAAGAAGATGGTGGAGAGGAGTCACATGTGAGGAGCAGCTCCATGGACAACCAGAGGAGAAAAACATCTAGTAAGGTGGAAAGTCAAGTTGGAGTTAGATCATTAAGTACTTTCAGTGCCACACAGAGGACATGGTATTTTATCTCAGAGATAATAGGGAGCCATTGGAGTTTATTGAGGGGGGGAACACCACCCTGTCCTCCCTCTTCAGTAAGATTTCTTTGTGATCTGCACTTAATGAGAGTTCCCAGAAGATACATCTCGATATGTCCTCCCTCCAGTACAGGTGACATACACACCGTACAGAACTTCCTAGTCAGAGCCATTCTTGTCCATGTTTTCCCATAAATCTTCCATAGAAAATCTGACCAACATGGTGGAGAGTTTCCTCTCTCTGGATCTTCCAATCTGTCATGAATGCCTGTGTATCACCTGGAACATGTAGCAGTCACTCCTCACTCTCACTCCAGGCCTGCCCTCCTTTTTATCTGGCCAGATGAGTCCCTGCTGGTGTCTCTTGCTGCATTTCTAGTCCTTGGGTCCTCCTCATTAATATACAGCAGCTACCATAACCCACCACACATCTCTGTTTGCCCTTTCCGTCCTTGCCTCTTTGGGTTCCCCTGAGATGCTGGTATTCCATGGCTCAGCCACAGGGAAAACCTCAAGGGGTGCATTGCTAGGACCATTTCCATCCATGCAACTCATTCAATCCATCCTTCAGGGCCTCAATTTACCTGCAAAATGGGCACAAGACTTAGGCTATCTACCTTGCTCTGAGGAAATGACAAAGTGCTATTTAAATGTGAGTTATGATTGTGTAAAATAAGATCAATAAAATCCCCACTGGGAGAGGGCCCAGACCTGTGACTGGTGGTTAGCAAATGGTAGGCCAAGGCATTGCACCAGTCGCCATGAAACAGAAATCCACAGCATAGCCAAGTTTCAAAGCTTCCAGGTTAAGGAAAAAAATACTGGAAACAAGAAGAAAAAAACAATTTAAATATCATGTAGCTACAATAAGGATTACACAAGTCCTAGCAGCTACTACATTGAAGGACCGTAGGTCTTAGAATACCGCATTTCATAGAGCAAAAGAAATGGGATTATGATCTGGGGTAAATTAGCAAAGAGGGCAAAGGACTCTTGGAGAGGTGGATAGGTTAAGGAATAGGAGGGCAGGACAGTGGGTAGAAGTAAAGCAGAGAAGTGAGGTAGGACAGGAATAGGGTGAGAAGGATAGTGAGGAAACATAAGGAGGAAAATACACAAGTAATTATAACTTAGAATGTGAATGAGATGAATTTACCCATAAAATGGAAACAGATTAAAAATTTGAATTCAAAAATATGTTGCTTTCAGGAAATGCTATAAAAATGAGAGATACACGGCCTCAGACACTTAACACAAAAAACTAGCCGTGTGACCTTGGGCAAGTCACTTAACCCCAATTGCCCTCCAAAAAGCAAAAAAAAAAAAAAAATGAGAGATACAGACAAGGATAAAATAAAGGTCAAGAGTAGAATTTATCATGTAAAAAAACAGGTAGAAATCACTATCTCAGACAAAGTTAAAACTAAAATAGATCTGATCAACACAGAAAAACAGGGAAACCACACTATGTGTCAGCAATATTATTCAATATTGTTTTAGATCATTTAAAGTAACTAGACAGTATAAAATACCTGAGATTATACCCACCAAAACAGACACAGGAACTATATGAACATAAACATAAAACATTTTTTATACAAATAGTCAGATCTAAATAATTGCAGCAATATTTTATTCTTCATGGGTAGGTAGAGCCAATATAAGTTTTAAAATTACAATTTTCCTATGTACTTAATGCCACCCCAATCAAATTACTAAAAACTGTCTTACTGAGTTAGAAAAAAATAAAAACAAAGTTCATTTGGAAGAACAAAAGATCAGGAATGTCAAAGAAACAAGGGAAAAAAGATATAACAGAAGCAAATTCCGTAGTATCAGACCTTAAACTATATTAGGAGGTGGGAGTATTATTGAAGTATAAAATGGATAATTCGGATTATTTTAAATTAAAATTTTCTTGTATGTATAAAACCCATGTAGCCAAGAAGAGAAGGAATGTACAAAATTGGAAGGATAAACTTCCACAGACAATCTCTCAGATAGGAGGTGACTGGTTGGAATATTGCTGTGATACAGGAAATGATGCACTGGTTGATTTAAAAAAACATGGAAAGACTTGGACTTATGAAGGAAGAAACTCTCCACCTTCAGAGAAACACATGAGAAGTAGAAATAAGCACAGTGTGGTTTTACATATAAATGTATGAGTACATATGTGTATATATGTGTATGTTTACAGATATCTATGTCTGCGTAGATATGTCTGAGTTTAATTGTAGCTTTCTGGGAGGGGAGGGGAAAAATAAAGTAAAAAGTGCACAGCAGAGAACAAAAGAAAACCAACAAGGAAGCAAAGAAAAACTGGGCTGCTTTCCAAACAATGTGTAGTACTTATTATTCAGGTTTTCTTGAAATGGAAATGTATTGTTTTATATTGAATCCTCTTTTATGTTCTGCTGTGTACATGGCAATTTTTTTCTTTTCTCATTTTGTATTTAAGTTCAAAATAAATAAAAAGTTAAAAACAATTTTTAAAATGTGCCAGCGTGCTGGGAAGACCTTCTCTGAAGGGCCTGAGGAAAGTATGAACAAGATTCACAGAGTATAGGAAGCATTGAAGAATGGGCAAGGATAAAATAGTTTTATTTGATCCTCACAGGCACTGTGTGAATTAATGTTTGCAGGTATTACTGTCCCCATTTTACAGATGACGAAACTGAGGCTAGGCCCAAAGACTACTTGGCACTAGCAAGTGGCCTGACTCGAGAGTTGAACCAAGGTCAGAGGAACTGGCCCTGGAAAGGACCTTTGGGAAGCATTGAGTTCATCTTTGTTGTTGGTCAGTCGCGTCAGACTTTGTGGCCCCCTGGACCTTAGCATTCCAGGCCCCTCTACCCTCCACTATCTCCCAAAGTCTGCCCAATCTCATGTTTGCTACTTCTGTGACTCTCTCTGTCTCCATCTCATCCTCTGCTGTCCCTTTTCCTTTTTGCCTTCAAGCTTTCCCAACATCCTGGTCTTTTCCAAGGAGGCTCTAAATCTAAATCTAGGTTGTCTGATTGACTTAGATTGCCCTCACTTAGCTGGTGAAGAAACCAGGGCCCAAGGTTATACAAGTAATAAATTGACAAGCCAAGACTCAGAACAAGGTCTTTGGACGCCATGCTAAGTGGGCAACATAGGGACAAAAATGACAAGGTTCCTGCTTTCAAGCTTACATTCTGATGGGGCAGACAACATAGACTTTTTTGTTCTTTTTTTTTTTTAAGTTTTTTATGTTTATTTTTTCCAATTACAGATAATAAATTTTAGTATTTTATTTAGTATTTTATTTTCCCCCAGTTACATGTAAAAACAAATTTTGACATTCGTTTTTAAAGCTTTGAGTTTCAAATTCTCTCCCTTCCTCCCTTTCCACCCCTCCCTTCCACTCAGAAGGGCAAGCATTTCAATATGTTATTCACTCATAGTCATGCAAAACACTTCCATAACCGTCAGACAACATAGACTTTCTCCATATCCCCAGCCCTTAGCACACACAGTATGCTCTTACTGTTTACTGATTAATATGGAGCATATGCAAAACACTTAGAAGGCAGACACACAAAGCAATCTTTTCTTAGCTCTCTGCTGCATATGACACCATTATGACCTCCTCCTCCCCCAGACAAGCTCTCCTCCTTCTCCTCCCACCTCCCTGACCACATCTTCTCAACATCCTTATCTGGCTCCTCATCCAGGTCACACCAACTGTGGGCACTTTCCCAGGTTCTGCCATGGGCCCTCTACTGTTGTTCTTGGTGGTCTCACAGCACCCAAGGCTTCAAACATCATCCCTATGGAGATGCATATGCTTTCCAGATCTAAGTACCCAACCCCAGTGTCTTTCCTACACTTCCGACTCCCACCTCCAACTGCCTTTTGGACATTTCAAATGGGCTGTCCCAGGCGTCTCAAACCCAACATGTCCAGAACAGAACTCATTCTCTTTTCCCTAAAGCTTTTCCTATGACTGGTAAAGGCACCATCATCCTCCTCACAGGCACTCGGGCTCACAACCTCCATGTCAAATCCAGCCAGATCTTGTCATTTCTACCCTCACAACATCTTGAGCATGCCTCACAATCCTAGTGCAGACTACCTTCCCCTCTCACCCCCAACACCAACACAATCACTTGATCTCCTTGCCTCCCATGCCAACCCATTCTCCACTCAGCTGTCCCTGATTTCCCTGAAGCTTAGTTCTGACTATATCATTGTCCTTCACTTAACAGATTCTTCTGGCTCCCTGTCACCTCCCGGATCAAGCTCCCTGTCCTCTGGTGGGTACTCAAAGCTCTCCATCTCTCCAGCCTTCTTACACATCAGTCTCTTCCAGTAACTCCTTCATCCAGTCCTAGCTGCGCTGGTCCCCTAACTCTCCGACTCCCCCGACTGGCATCTCTTGGACCATTGTGTCCCAAGCCCAGACAGCTTGCCCTCCCCACTTCACCTTTTGGCTGTCTTGGCTGCCTTCAGGAGGTCTTTCTTGCCACCGCCACCTCCCGTTGGGACTCCAGTTTCTGAGATTGCCCCCCCATGTATTCCCTACATCTCCTATGTGGACCTGGTTATTATATCTCCATCAGACTGGGAGCTCCCGAGGACAAGGACTGTTTTACCATAGCTTAGCACAGTGCCTAGTATGCAGTGGATGCTTAAGAAATGCTCGTTGATAGAGAAGGCACTGGCAGCTTTGGGGCAGGATCCAAGAAGGGAACACCAGGAATGACTTTCTGCTTAAGATGAGGCTCTGATGGACCTGGGGAGCTGGAGATCCGGAAGGAGGGCGTTCTAGGCTATACGAAGGCGATCGCCAACCCGACTTTGAGGCAAGTCTTAGATGCGGAAAGCTTGTAAGATGAAGGGTTCTCCTATGTGACTGAGGCCCCTTACAATTCTCATTCTGAAATCCCACGATTTCAGCTCTACCCTCCCAGGACTACCGGGAGAAAAGGGCTTTTATAACTTGCAACTCGGCCTGTGGCCACGATACACTTAACCTTAAGAGTCCGCAGCCCCTGATAAGCAGGGCCTGGCAGCCCAGGACAGGCATGGAGGCTCCTAAGGCCTTGATGGGGAGCAGAACAGGAAAAGGTGGGGAGGGGATGCTGGGGGGAGGGACGCTATGCGAGGGTGGGGGGAGTGAGTCTTGGAGTAAGTGCTCTTCCTGGCAGCAGAGGACCCCTCTGTCTGCCCCTTTGGGACGGTGGGCTCGTGCCTCAGGCTGTCCAGCCTTTGCCAGCACTGCCGGGGAGGGGCTGTCCCCTGTGGGCGGGGGAGGCTGGGGACAGCTTCCTTCTGCTTCTCCCTTCTGTCTCCAGGCGAGGGTTTTCTGCTGAGGAGAGGGATTGGCTCCCCTGAGCCCCGTCCTCTACGGGAGGAGAAGCCGGCAGGCTGGCAGACCCGCAGGCAGCCTGCAACCTGCAATTAACCAGCTCCCGACAGCAACTGAGCACGCAAGGTTGGGGCCCGCGCCCCATTGGCTGGACCTGAGCTCAGATCGAGCACTGATTGGCTAGTCCAGAGCTCTGCGGAACGACGATTGGACGACCAGGAGCTAGGTAGAGAAGGCGGAGGAGCTGGGGAGGCTATCCCGGACTCCGGGAATCGCACTCCCTCCTCCCCTGCCCTTCCCTTCCCCCTTCCCCTCCTCCTCCCTCTGCTCTCTCTGCACTCCTTCCCCCATCTCCTCTTTCTCTCCCCCTCCTCCCCCTTTTTTCTTTATTTTTTGCTTTAGCGAGAAAAAAGCCAGTGGATAGCACAGCCACACTGGCTGCTTCCTTCTCCACCCTGAGAACGGGAAGGGATGGGGATGAGCGGAGCGAGAAGGACCAGCTCGGGAATGTCTGGTTCTGAGGACAGCCCTGATCCGCATGGGACCTGGGGGTTTTAAAAGCTGTTTTCCGCAAGACCAACCGAGTGAAGATCGGACAACTAGGATCAGAGGACCATAGAGCCAAAGGTGTGGACCAAAAGGCACCTTAGACGCTATCCACATCCTTTTACAGTTAAAGTACACTGAGACTGAGAGGTGTCTAAGGTCACATAGCCCAGTAGCAGAGATTCAAACCCAAGTCAGGTCCAGCAGCATCTATTAAACTCCCACTATGATGATTCCTGTTTTCAAGGATCTCTAATGCTAATAGGGAAGAAAACGTGCAAATGACCACATGCAACCTAAGTGCCGGTGTTAGCATCAAAGAACCGACCTGGCCATCCTTTGACTGTAAATCAGTAAGCTATTAAGAAGGAGCAAGCTATCATTTGAGGGAAAAGTACTTGGTCTAAATCTTGGACTTAGAGTGCCTACTATGTACCAGTCACTAAGCCAAACCCAGCACTTTTTCTGCTGTTGAAGGAAACTGAGGGAAGTGGTTTTAAGCTTATGGGATTTAGAATGGAAAAGACACTGGAACTCACCCAGGCCATCCTCCTAATTTTATTTTAAGAGGACTGGTCCAAGGTCACAAGTAACAAATCTCAGAGCCTAGACTCCCAATTTAGACTCTGAATCCCAATAGAATGTAAGCTCCTTGAGGCCAGGGACTGTATTTACCTTTATTTAGTGTCTGGTGCACTGGATAACTCTGGGCTTGGATTCAGGAATATACCCTGATATGTTTAGCTATTCCCCAGTAAGACAGCCCCTCAGTTTCCAAATTGTGTCTACTCTGAAGAGAAATACCATAAATATTTTTATACATATAGGCCCCTTTCTTCTTTCTTTCATCACTTTGCGGGGTATATGCCTAGGTATTACCTGGATAAAAGGGCATTTACAGTTTAGTAAGTTTTTTGATCTTGTTCCAAATTGCTTTCCGGAATGTGCATTAATGTTCCTGTTTTCTCGACGCCCCTCCTACATCTGTCAGTCAATAAACATTTACTATGTGCCTACTATGTTTGAGGCAGGGTGTTAGGTAAAAGACAGTCCAGGGACTCTTGAGAAGCTCACTGTTTAATTGGGAAGACAGCATGCAAATACCATTGACAAGCAAAATACACACAGGATAAATTGAAAATAATTGAGGGAATTAAAACTCGAATTAAGGGGAATTTGGAAAGGCTTCCTGTAGAAGGTGGGCCTTTAGCTGTGACTTACAGGAAGCTAGAAAAGCCAGGAGGCAGAGATGAAGATGTGGGGAAATGTGAAATGGAACAGCAGGCAGGCTGCTGACGTTGGTTCAGGGTACGGTGGCAAGGATGTAACTTGCAAGAAGGAGGTCCTTTTTTCTTTTGCCATTTTTGCCAATCTGGTGGGTAGTAGTGGAACCTCAAGGTTGCTTTCATTGACATTTTCTCTAATTGCCAGTGATTTAAAATATTTTTCTTTTGGTTGTTGATCATTTGTAATTTTTCCTTTGAAAACTGCCTTTTGATCTTAAATTAAACATTTGCCTTTTGGGGAATGGCTCTTAGTTCTATAAATTGGAATTAATTCCTTATATGTCTTGGATATGAGACAATTATCAGAGATCTTACTGCAAAATTTTTTTCTCTTTACCTATTTACATTTTAACTACATATATTGGTTTATGCAAAAGTTTTTAAATTTTTTATGATCAAATTGTTCCTTTTTTCGCACATGATCATCTCTATCACTTGCTTGAAGCTGCCGTCTGACTCATCCATGTGCCTGAAAGGGAATTTTTTCTTTGTTCCTCGAATTTGTTTATGATGTGACCTTGCACACCCAGTTTACATATTCATTGGGAGTTTATCTTGGTATATGCTTTGAGGGGCTGGTCTAAACCTCATTTCTGCCAGACCGATTTCTAGGTTTCTCAGCAGTTTTTGTCCAAATAATGAGTCTTCCTCTGATAATCACAGTCTTTGAGTTTGTTAAAGTCTTAGTAAATTGTGCAAACTCCAAACATTCTAGCAAATTAACCCAACACGTTCCTCCATCCCCATCAGGATCAGTCAGTGTTCATTCTCTTTCATGTTTCTTCTTAAATAAGGTGGTGGTCGAGGCATCCTCCTGCTGGCATATTCCTAAAAGTCTAGTGTTTTGTTTCTCACACTTGTCTGCCTTACTCTGTGTATATGTTAACTCCTTCTTGGGATCTAGGTTCTGTAGGGTTTAAGGCTGTCACACTGTTGAGTTTGGGGTTTTGTCTCTCTGATCTTTCCTATAAATGACATACAGTGGCCAGTTAATAAGTGTTTGTTTGAGGTCTGATTGCAGATTTATTTAGCCTTCAATTATTGTTGTGTTAGGCCCGAAGCCCAAAGGGCCTTTAGAAGCCGACTCGAGGCCTTCCATTTTACAGAGAAGGAAACTGTTTCTGTGATCCCAGTGGTTGTTGTTGGTCAGTCATGTCCAGCTTTTCCTGACCCTATTTGGGGTTTTCTTGGCAGAGATACTGGAAGGGTTTGCCATTTCCTTCTCCAACTCATTTTACAGATGAGGAAACTGAGGACAAAGTGAAAAAACTCACCCAGAATCACACAGCTGGTAAGTGAGACCGGATTTGAACTCAGGAAGAAGTGTTTTCTTGCCTTGAGACTCTTGACTTGGGTACACACTGGTAAGTCATTTCCCCTGACCCTCAGTTTCCTCATCTATGAAATAGGAACAATAATAGCATATATCTGGCAGGATTGCTGAGAGATTCAAATGAGAAAATGCATGTAAAGAATTTTGAAAGCATGTAGACAGATTGTTATTAGAGGCAGCAGAAATTGAGAACACAGATTGTGGAATCTGAATGCATGGGATAGAATCCTATGTCACACTCACACACACTCACATTCACACACTGTCACACACACATATACACACACACATATTCACACACACACACACTCATACACACATACTCTCTCCCTGTCTCTCTCTCTCTCTCTCTCTCTCTCTCTCTCTCTCTCTCTCTCTCACACACACACACACACACACACACACATTTACACACACACACACACACACAGAGCCATGTGGGGACATCAGTTCTCCCTGGGCCTGAGTGCTTCACTGAGAAAATGAGGAGGGTGCTAAGGAAGGGCTAAAATCTCCCTCCAAAATGTCACCATTCTAATCTCTGACTCAACATACGAGAAGGGGGTGGCTAGGTGAAGCAGTGAACCGAACACCAGCCCTGGAGTCAGGAGGACCTGAGTTCAAATCTGGCCTCAGACACTTAACACTTTCTACACGTGTGACCTTGGAAAAGACACTTACTCTGTCTACCCCCTCCAAAAAAGCCCCCCAAAAATTTTTTTATGAGCATACATGAAGTCAGAGCCAGTATCTGCTACTTGTCATAATCCAAGCAAAACCCCAGACAGTGCTCAGGATCTTCTTCAGAAAATGAAAGGGTTGGGCTTGATGGCCTGTGAGGTTCCTTCCCAATGGGAATCTATGACCCTGTTATTATTGGCCTATGATTCAATGCTGGAAGCGGCCTTCAAGGCCTCATTTTAAAATGTAGGAGACTGAGGTCTAGGGAGATAGAAAGGAATTGGCTCAAGTTTTCACAGTCATTTAAGGAGCAGGGCCAGAATTTGAACCCAGGGTTCTCAGATGCCAAACCTAGTGGTCATTGTGTTGAGAACT
This sequence comes from Pseudocheirus occidentalis, assembly GCA_028646575.1. Classification (NCBI taxonomy): domain Eukaryota; kingdom Metazoa; phylum Chordata; class Mammalia; order Diprotodontia; family Pseudocheiridae; genus Pseudocheirus; species Pseudocheirus occidentalis. Next base: position 230,543,429 of record CM053597.1, read on the forward strand.
GTCTCCTCTGGGGAGACTGTACTTCTTTAAAAAAAAAACCTGAAAAGTTCATCCTGTTCTTTATAAAGGAACTGAGACCAATCACCCATCGGGCTAAAATCCTCTGCTGTTCCGAAGGATGAAGGGACGGTAATCCCAGATTAAAGGCTGTTTGAGATTTAGGTCTACCTGTCAACAGCCTTAAGGGGCAGACCTGAAGACAGAGGAAAGAAGAGCTTCCATCCAGAGCCCAGTGACCACAGCTGCACCTGTAGCTGTTATAATAATGACAACTCCCACTGGTATAGTGGTGACTTGAGGGTTACTCTCCTCATCTCCTTCAACGTGAGAAGTGCAAGGACTCTGAGCCCCATTTTACAGATGGGGAAACAAAGGCTGAGAGGGATTCACCCATGATCATGCAGCTGTAAGTGTTTGAGGCCGGATTTGTATTTAGGTCTTCCTGACTCCAGGTCCAGCACCCTATTCACTGTACCCAAGTGTCAGAGGTAGGCTTTGGACCTAGGTGGGTCCAGGCTTAAAGTCCAGCACAGCATCTCTCAACAAAGCAGAGGAGAGAGCCCTGGCCAGGTAGAACCCAGTCTGGACTCTAATACAATCTTACTGTGTGACCTTCGACAAATTACTTCCCCTCTCTGGGTTGCAGTTCCTTTGTTTACAAAATGATGAAGAAAGATGAGGTAGTCTCTAAGGTACCTCCCTAAACGTATAGTTTTCTTTTTTTAAAAAAATAATTAATTAATTTTCTTGTTTACATCATTCATTTCTAAGAGATTTTGAGTTACAAATTTTCTCACGTATAATTTTCTTGTTCAATTCAACAAACATGAATTAAAGGGTACTAGGTACCAGCTCCTGTTCTTGGTACTAGGTGTACAAAGGCAAAATCAAAATGGCCTTTCCCTCTAGGAAGTAATATCCTATTTAGGGAAATGTCATCTCAAGGCTCTGATGAAAGGAAATATTTCTAAGGGAAAAGATGCTTTGGAAGGGAGAAAGGTCTTTATTTAAAAGAAAGAATTTTAAGTCAGTGAAAGACAAGAAAAGATGAAGAATTGCAAATGTCATTTAGAGCCGGGAGAACTGATGGAGATTGTCTAACCATCCTAAACTGTATCGAAATCCCCTCAGTGGTGACTAGTGTTTATCCAACTTCTCATTGAACCCCTCCGCTGATGGGAAACTCACAGCCTCTTGGAATAACCCATTCCATTACTGGATAGCTCTAGTTTGTTAGAAAGTTATTTGGTGGATTGAGCCGATTTCTGCTTTCCGGTGATGCTGATTCTACTCTCCTTCATAAGATAGCCTTTCAGGTACTTAGAGAATGTCATTATTGATTGTTATCCATCCTGCTCCAAACCTTCCCTTCCCCAGGTGCCCATTCCCTTCAGCCATTTCTTGTCTAGCATGGTTTCAGTCCTTCTCCCCCTCCTGACCTCTATCCTCTAGGTCTGTGGTCACCCTCCTCAAAATACTTGGCATTATTTTGTATTTGCTCACCCACATCCACGCTGCCTCCCAAGAACTGAGCAGTGAGCAGTGGTTTGGGTTTTGGCTTTGTGCCCCCAAGCCCTAGCCCAGTGCCCCACAGGACAGACAGGACATGCTTGTTGAATTATGGTATTGGCTAGATCTGCTGAAGGAAGAGCTTTAACCACCTGAACCTTGTGCTACATTATTGAGGGAATGGGAGGAGAAAGCCCGGACTCCAGCGCCCTGGATGTCTGAATCCTAGGGTCTTTGGGCTCTCTTCTCTTCACCTCCAGACCGTCTGACCTGGTGAACCGAAGCTCTTCCATCATTTTTGTACAATCAAGTCCTCACCCTTCTTCTGCCTTCGGTCTTCAGTCTCCATCTGAATGTCCAGTATCACCATGTCCAAAACTTACCTCATTCATCACCTCACCTTCTAAATCTTCCCCCTCTTCCCAGCTTCCCTATTGCAATGGAGGGAATCCCAGTCCTCTGAGCCACCCCGGCTCCCAGACCGGAAGTCACCATCCACTCATTCCACATAATCCTTTCTACCTGCATAACGTCTCTCCTCTGACACTGCCCCCCGTCACCTCACTCCTCGACTATGGTTTCAGCCTGCTGTGGAGGAGGGGTCTTCCTGCCTCAGTACCTCGACTCCAATCCAGCCTCCATGCAATGCCAAAGTGATATCACCCCACTACTCAGTCAGTTCTAGTGGTTCCATATCACCTCCAGGATCAGATATAAAGTGCGCTATTCAATGCTCGCTCTTCCTTCTCCTTTTTTCTACTTCATGGCTTCCCCTGATGCCTTTAGGACTCAACTCAAATCTTATCTTTTGTAGGAAGCCAAGGGGCAGCTGGGTAACCCAGTGGCTAGAGCACCTGACCTGGAGTCAGGAAAACCTGAGTTCAAATCCAGCCTCAGACACTTACTAGCTGTGTGACCCTGAGCAAGTCACTTCACTCTGTTTGCCTCAGTTTCCTCATCTATAACACCATCTGGAGAAGGAAATGGCAAACCTCTACAGTATCTTTGCCAAGAAAATCCCAAATGGGATCCTGAAGAGGTAATTTACCTCTGAGATTGCCTCTCATTTACACTGAAAATATCTTGTTCATACATAGGTGTTTGCACGTTGTCTCCCCCATTATAATGTGAGGTCAGGGACCCTGAATTAGACTTTCTTTGTATTCCTAATATTTAACACAGTGCCTGGCACATAGCAAGCATTTAGTCATTGATTACTGACTGACTGACTTCAATGAGCCTAAACTCTAATAGAAGGAGACAATAGATACATGGGAGTCATGGCCAAGCAGGAATAATTTGTTGGAAAGTTTGAGAGATGTTGACTGGAGCATTAGGGAAGAAGGCTTGCCGCGCCCTTTCCAACATTGACGCAATATAGATTCGATTATGCTAGAATTAAATAAGACTTGTGTGGGAGCAGCCTCGATGTTGGGGAAGGCGTTCCCAGAGATCAGAACCTGCAGCCCCCAGGGTTGGGGTTCAGGAGCTAAAAGGGTCAGGTCTGTGCTGGAAGATGGGAGGGGAGTAAAGTGAAGGACGGCCACATCTATGAGCTTCCGATGCTGACTTACTTGGTGACCTTGTTCAAGTAATTTTCCTTATCTGGGCTGTCCTGAATAAAATGGAAGTACCGGACTAGCTGTCCTTTCTAGCTCTCAGTCATGACCCTTTGAGATGGCTTTCGAGCTTCGAGGTCAGAGCGATAGGAGGATATTATTCGTCATCCTCCCCTCCCCCACTTCCCATCTCCTGTCAAGGCCTCACTCTACCAGTTTCCCTGATCCCTCCTTTCCTATGGTACTTGGCAGCAGGATTCAGGGGACCTGCCAATTTTAATTCCATAGTCACTTACTAAGTGCTCACTGTGTGCCAGGCTCTGGCCTTAAAAACAAATCAGTCCCTGCTCTCAAGGAACCTGCATTTTGGTGGGGGAGAGGTAGGGGGTAGTGGAGAGGGGTACAAAGATGATGTGTGCGTAGGTGCCACATACCAAATAGACTGGATGCATAGAAGCCTGGGCCGATGGCCTCCGATGTCCTTCCAACCTGGAGATTTTTGTAGAAATAAAGTACTTTCTGGTACAGGGAAACACTGATGGATCAGAAAGGGCTTTCTTAACATCAGAGCCTTTTTATAGGACCTGAGGCTTGATGGGAGTAGAAGGTAGGGGATGGGTGGAGAGCAAGGTTAAGGGAACATCTATCACCTTGGCCTCCTTTGGCACGCCATCACAGTGCTGGAAGGAAGTTGACCAATAGAATATTCCGTTGCTAGGTAACAGACTCAAGAGAAGGCTGGGGATGGGCAGATGGAAGCAGGCGGCCCCCCTCCCCATTATATATGAGGGAGAATAAGCCCATTACTAAGCTGTAAACAACTTACAAGGGTAGGTACCTTGGAATATCTGTTTCTTACAAAGGTGGTCATAACCATGTACTGTGGGCCATCTGACCTATATGAAGAGCCTGCCTGAGCTGGTCAGTTTCAGAGGGGCATTGGCAAAGACAGGCAGCACCATGAAGTAGTAGTAGTAGTAGTAGTAGTAGTAGTAGTAGTAGTAGTAGTAGTAGTAGTAATAGTAGCAGCAGCAGCAGTAGTAGTAGTAGCAGCAGCAGTAGCAGTAGTAGTAGTAATTATTATTTATTATTAATAATAGGTAACACTTATGCTGCTTTAAGATTTGCAAAATGCTTCATAGATATTATTTGATTTGGTCTTCATAACCACCCTGGGAGATATCATTCTCATTTCACTGATGAGGAAACCCAGGCCTAGAGACAGAACCTCACTTGCCCAGAATCACAAAGCTGGGAAATATTGGGGTTAGGCTTTGAATTCCAAGTCCAGCATTCTAATGCATCAGACTGTAAGCTCCTTGAGGGCAGGGGCTGTCTTTCACCTCTTTTTGTATCCCCATCGGTTGGCACAGGGCCTGGTATATAGTCAATGCTTAATAAATGCTGACTTATTGATTGATTATCCCCTCTTCCCAGCCCCCAACTTCCTAGTGGAGTGGAGAGAGTGTGGACTTTGGAGCCAGGACGGCTCTGGAACATCCTGACTCCGAGGAAGGGGGATTCTTCCACACTGTCATTTGCTAAGAAAGGTGCTAACCTGTAGTGACAGCAACAGTTACTATGCAAATGAAAGCATAGTCACTTCTCTCTGAGCCTGTTTCCCCATCTATAAAATGGGACAATAGTTGGATTACTACTAGGATTGTTGTGAGGCTCAGAGGACAGTATAGTTGTAAGCTTTCAAATGCAGCTCTTATTATTATAAATGAGATGATATTTGTAAAGGGCTCTTTAAACCCTAAGTGCTACATAAAATGTTCACTATTATGAATTATCACAAAGTGGAGAGTACGTATCCACATAAGAGGGAACAGAATGATGGGGGAAGTGTCTTGATGGGAGGAACCAACAGAATTTTAAATATGGAAAGGAAGGGACATGAGAGACCCAACCAGGATATTTTAGCTTGGAAAGAGTAGTTTAAAGGCAAACACAATAGTTGTCTTTCAATATTTGAAAGACTTCCCTTTGAAGGAGGGATCATTATACAAAAGGGGCATTCAGTTATGAAAAAGAAAGAGACTCGGTCCTGCACCAGGCAGGGTCTGGACCCACCCGGTGCCTGGAATTGTGGCAAGCATTGAGGATGAGGAGGAGCCATTGCCTCCCAGGGCAGGAGGGGAAGGACCAGAAAGAATCCGGATCCAAGCAGAAAGAAACCAAGCCAGGTTGGTGTAAGGGCTTCTTGGGAGTATCCAAAACCAAGGGTTTGAGAGAAAGGTGGAAAACCGTTTAAAAAGGTGCAAACTGTTTAACATGTTACTCAGCCTGTCTCCCCCAAGACTTTGACCTTTTCTGGAGATTCACTGAGTCTTCCTGGAGTTAGTGGGCTAGCAGGGTCCCAGGCTGGGTTATACTCATCCCCAGGAAGGCAGTGGATTCAAACACTTTGGAATTAGGTACTCTGAAAAGCCAAGGTCTAGTTACCAGGTTGATGATGGGAATTTAAAAGAATTTACTTATTCCAATCTAAATATCAAGGGTGCCTGGAATAGTTGGACATTGACAACCTAAGGAAGTAACTTTAATCATGAACATTTTAGTTTATTTGGTAAGAAGTCTTAGGGTTTGGTAGTCAAAAGGGAGGTCTTGTGGGAGCCCCTAGCTATACACTAACCCCAGCCCCAGGTATAGTATCAAGACTTCCCTTCCCCCCATTAATGTTTCTTCTTTATGGTATTAGGAAGTTTGGAAGGTTGAGGCAGGCTGCCTCATCCATTCCTCTATTCATCTATCCATCTATCCATCCATCCATCCATCCATCCATCCATCCATCCACCTACCTGTCTGTCTGTCTATCTATCTATCTATCTACCTATCTATCTATCTATCTGTCTGTCTGTCTGTCTGTCTGTCTGTCTATCTATCTATCATTTATCTATTTATCATCATTTCTTTGTCTCTTTCCAGGTGTCTATCACCTATCTCTAGAAAGCCATCATTTATCTTTCCCCATCTATATCTAGATATATCATCTATTTCTATCATCTATCCATCTCCCTCCCCCTCCTTCCCTCTCTTTTTCTTCCAAATTCCTTTCCTATTTTCTTCCTCATTTTTAAATTTTTAAATTATTTTCAGAATTTATTTTCAGTTTTCACCATTCATTTCCACAAGATTTTGAGTTTCAAATTTTCTTCCCATCTCTCCCCTACCCCCCACCCCAAGATGGCAAGCATACTGACTAATTACTCCTTCCCCCAGTCTGCCTTCTCATATATCACCCCCATTCCTCTCCTTACCCCCTTACCCTTTACTTTCTTGTAGGGCAAGATGGATTTCTGTATATCTTATATCTGTATATCCCTGTATGTCTTATTTCCTGGCTGCATAGAACACCAATTTTTTAACATTTGTTTTTAAAACTTTGAGTTCATTTTGTCTATTTTAGGACATACATACATATGTGAGATATTAGGAAGTCAAAGCCCAAAGATATGTGTATATAAAAAGTGTATTGTGTGTATTTATATATCTGAATATAAACACCCACGTACATTTATGTACTACATGAAATATATAGTGAATTGTGAACAATATCTATGAATACACACAGATATTAACATACATTCACACATATATACTATACATTGCATACACACAAATGCACATAATTTTAATTTACTTGGAAAGAACCTGGATGTGGAGACAGGACCTGATTTCACTGCCCCTGTGGCTGTATGACTTTGGAGGAGTCACTTCCTTTCTCCAGGTTTCAGTCTCTTAAATTCTATTAGCAAGGTGTGGACCAGGAGGCATCTGAAGTTTCTTCCAACCCCAAATCTGTGATCCTTTGTTTCTATGTCAGGAATCAATGGGTTCAAAGCCTGAATCTAATATTTACTAGCATGTGATACTGGGTGAATCAATCCCTCTCTGGGCCTCAGTTTCCTCATCTGTAAAATGAATGGGAAATGAGTGGGAAGCATTTCTTAAGCGCCATGTGCTATGTTGAGCACCAGAGATGCAAAGAAAGGCAAAAGACAAACCCTTGTTCTCCAGGAGCTCACAGGGTTGGTGTAAGACTAATATTTATATGGTGCTTTGAAGTTCACAAAGAGCCTTACAAATATAATCTGATTTGGTCCTCACAACAATCGTTGGAGGAAAGTGCTATTATTATTTCCCATTTTACAGAAAAGGAGACTGAGGCTGACTTGTCTCGCTGACACCCACTCTAACCACTCTACCACCCAGCTAATCTGTATAATGTTCTCTTAGGATCGTAGACATGGTCCAGAGGGCCTTTGGGGCCACCAGCGCTTAGCCCGGTGCCTGGTACGTAGTAGGCACTGAATGATATTTACTGACATTGTGCCTTGGTCATCAATTCCCTGTTCGCTAGTGACTACACATGCCCAAGGCAGATCGTGCTCCCCCACCCAGCTTCTGTTATTTTTTAAACCATCCCCTATACAAAGAGGACAAGGGCTGCTTAGGAAGCCATGGACATAACTGCGTATGACTCGGGGGGAGTTTTGGGGTGCATTTCAAATTCCCAACCCTTTTGTTGTACAGATAAGAAAACTTGGGCCCTGAGAGGGGAGGCTCCATCTTGGTTGAGTGATAGATACTGGTTATTACTGTTATTATGGATGTTTTTAATGGAGCCAGGCTTTGTGGACAGTTGAAGGGAAGGGAATGGGTGTTATTAAAGTATCCACTATGCATCAGCCGCTGTACCAAGCGCTTTACAAATATTGTAATTTGTTCTCCCCACCAACCCTGGAAGATGGGTATTATTATATCCATTTACAGTTGAGGAAACTGAGGTAGACAGAGGCTGTGGTTGGTGTGACAGGGGTCACACAGCCACAAAATGAAGGTGGCTTTGAAGTCAACTCTCCCTGACTCCAGGCTCAGCTTTCTGTCCACTGAGTTTCCAGCTGCTAATTCATGTGGCTACTGCCAAAATCCTGACCTTCACTCTGCGGTTAAGAATTGGAACATCAGGTGGCTAGGTGGCGCAGTGAACAGAGCCAGTGCGGTCCTAGAATCAGGAGGACTCAAGTTCAAATCAGAACTCAGACACTTAACTAACACTTACTAGCTGTGTGACCTTGGGCAAGTCACTTAACCCCAATTGCCCTGCCTTCCCCCCTCCAAAAAGCAATAAATAAATAACTAAATATTTTTTTAAAAGGAGAATTGGAGCAGCCCAGATACAATTTTTGAGCAAACATTATGACTTTCTTTCCTCTTGAGAAAAAGGGAAAGAATCCTCTCCTAATGTTCTTTTGTCTCTTTTTGGATGATCATTAATTAATGATTGCTTATTCTTAGCAACTGAAGTTGATAGGCTGCTGACCATCTGCCAAAGGTTAGCATCAGGGTCCTTGTTCCTTCTTAGCCCTTTGTTGGAGAATGTCTGACTCACCTGCTGCATCTGATGGCATCAAGGGATTGGTAACAGCTTAAAAATATCCTTTAACTTGAAGTTAACACTAGGTCAGGAACTCCACAAAAGTTTCCTAGTGGAAAGCCCCTATGGAATTGTTGGGGGCACTGGGGCCTGGCTGAATGGGGGAAAAGAAGCTTGAATCAGACAGTAGCTTGGCTGTGTGACCTTGGACAAGTCCTTTCCTTTTCTGTCTAGGCCTCAGGCTTCCTGAATCAGACCACAGGAGCGCTTGGATCCCTTATAGATCTGATGAGCCTCTGATTCTCAGAGAGCTATGTGGATAAAAATGGATTAGAGATTCAAAGCCAAAGGAGAATTCAGAGATCAACTAGTCCACAACCCTACCACTCCCCATCCCATTTTAGAGGTGAGGAAACTGAGACCCAGAGAGAGGAAAGGACATGGGACAAAACTAGCAGACCCAGCTCCTTTGGCTCCAAATCTTTTTCCAAAAGCTCTTTCCCATACTCTTTCAGGCAAGCTGTTTCTGTGACGGGTGAACATTTAGGTTTTTCGAGCACATGAGAGAGAGAGAGAACATTCATTTACTCACTCATTCACTTATTGTTTCTTTGTTTTTTCAATACATTTGTATTCTGTGCAAAGTACTGCGCTTATGCCGGTCCATGGGGACAGTGAAGTTTAGGGAAGGCGCCTTCCCAGACATGCCTAGTGTGTGGACGAGGCGCTTTGTGGAGCCTGCTAAGCCGTGCTTATGCTCGATGGCCTTGCTGCCAAAGGCGCTGTTTGAATTGGATTCAGCGGATGAAGATGGGGAGCAAACATTACGTTGTTATTTCCTGACCCCTCTAGTGCCTTCCCTCTCTTATTTCCTCTTTCTCTTGTCTATCTCTTGTGGTTGTTGGTATCTATTTGTTTACTTGTCTCCCACATTAGACTGCAAGTCCCTTGAGAGCAGGAACTTGTCTTTTCCCTCTTCATGTATCCCCAGCTGCCTAGCACAGTACCAGGCACACACTAAATGCTTAAGAAGTGTTTACTGACTTGATTGGAGGATGTGCATTCGAGACTCACTTGGGAGCTCTAGTTGGAGCACAGAGTGGGTAGGTGGTAGAATTTGTATGAAATTAGGGTGAGGCCATTTTGTGGCAGGCATTGAATGCCAGGCACAGAGAAGTTTGAACCTTGTTGTAGAGGCAAGAAAGAGCTCCTGAAGACTGGGGCAGAGGACTAAGGCTCTTTTGAAGTCAATCCAAAGGTTCATCGATGATAAGGAGTCACTCACTCAAGTAGTCCTGGACTACTTGAACCCATTGTTCACCCCCAGGGGCAGCCTGTCCAAAACTGAAAGCACAGGTGAGCCCCATCAGTCACAGTAGCACTTTGCACATGCTTCTGAAAACTAGCTCCGCCCTCAATGGCCAGACTCTTTACACTTAAAAAAAAAAAAAA
>CM053597.1:230553831-230594841 GCA_028646575.1 Pseudocheirus occidentalis
AGGACCAAACAACTGCAAATCAGAAGCAGGTCTTGAGGGCCAAGATTGTGTCGATGGGTCCTGGCAGCAAAGTGCTTTGATGAGAATGTCTCTTTCTCAGCTGGGATTTCAAGGGCTTGAGCACTCTGCCACAGAGAGGGAAGGAGGGAGGGAGGGAGGGAGGGAGAGAGAGAGAGAGAGAGAGAGAGAGAGAGAGAGAGAGAGAGAGAGAGAGAGAGAAGGAAGAGGAGGAGAAACAAAGACAGAGGCAGAGACGGAGACAGAGAGAATTTAATTAGTGCTAACTATGTGCTAGACACTATACTAAGTGCTAGCCAACAGTCCTTACACTCTAGGAGTTTATACTCAAAGTGGGAAGAAGACAAATAGAAATGGGGGATGGGGAAACCCAGGTTGTGGGTGGGGGAGTGGCCAGAGAGAAGAACAAGGATGACCAGAGCCAATCGAGGACAGAATGGAGACGAGGTGGGAGGGACATAGAGGCTGAGTTCCTAGTCCTCGTTTAACACCCTGCAGCCTCCCCTCTGGTCATACTTCCCATCTCCCCATCTTCAGAGCCCAAGCCCTTGAGAATGCACCTTCTTCCTTCCTCAGTTTCCTCATGTGTAAAATGAGTTAGAAGGAAATGCCAAACCACTTCAGTATGTATCTTTGCCAAGAAAACCCCAAAGAGGGTCACAAAGAGTCAGATGCTCTTCAATGAAAGACCGAACAATAACCCTGTTTTGGAGGTGGGATTCTCTGGGTACAGAGCACTACATACACTCTGAGCCGCATTTGATATGTTGGTGGGGTTTTGCTAAATTGATTCTTATCTTTTTTCTTCTTTCTTACAAGAAATGACTCAAGGGTGGATATTTGGGGAAATGAAGGTAACATCAGAAGTAAAGATAACAGTAAAAGTTAATTTACCAAACTGAGCACTTTAGTGTCAGCACCACCTTTGAACAATGGACAAAACTCAGAACAATGTGTGGAAATTGCCAAGAGGAAAATTGAGACTTGCTGTTAGCAAGAATGTCCAATGACAGGAGCTGTCACACCTCCCCTGGAATCCTAGATTTTTAGCTGGAAGGGACCTCAGGAACCACTGAGTCCCAGCCCCTGATTTTATGGAAACTAGGAGAGCAGTGAGCTGAGGTCAGACGGGTTACGGTGATCGTGAAGCAGGCTTGAACTCAGAGCCTCTGGCTGCCATACCAGCTTTTGGAAATAATAGTACAATACTCACTGCAGTAGAAGCTGATTATTGTTCAGGGATGGGTAGGACTAGTTGGGCTCTGAAGCCCTTTCTAGAGCTAAGATGCCGTGTCTCTGACCTTTGTGACAATCTATATGGGAGGTAATGGCAGGTATCATCATCTCCATTTTACAGATGAGACTATGGACTAAGAGAATTTAAATGACTTGCCCAAGGTCATACAGCTATTAAGTGTCAGAAGCAAGTTTCAAACCCAGGTTTCTTTCATTTCAAAAAATTAATTTAATTCAATTCATTTTGGGGGTTACATTTTAAGTTTTGAACTGTCTCCCTCCTTCCTTCCTCTCCCCCACTGCAATAGAGAAGGCCACCATTTAACACAGATAGATGTTATATATTAATACTTATGTTACATAAGTCATATTATATGTGACTTATATAATATACATTATGATAAATGATATATTCATAATTATATTTTATACTATATTATATAAAATTTGTATGTGTGTATATTATATATGTAAAAGCATTCTATATATACTTCTATTTACCTGTTCTTTCTCTGGAGGTGGGTAGAATCATAGACCTACAGATAGGTCCTTTGTAGTGAATTCAATTGTTTATAATACTCAGAATAACTTAGTCATTAATAATTCAACAATAGTTATTCTTTACACAATACTGCTATTGGTGTATATAACATTCACTTGGTTCTGCTCATTTCACTCTTCATTATTTCGAGCAAATCTTTCCGTGTTTTTCTGAAATCCACCTGCTCATCATTTCTTACAGCATAATAGGACTCCATCATGATCATATACCATGACTTGTTCAGCCATTCCCCAACTGATGGCCATCCCATCCATTTCCAGTTCTTTGCCCCCACAAAGAGAGTTGTTATAAATATTTTAGAACATTTAGGTTCTTTTCCTTTTTCTCTGATCACCTTGAGAAACAGATCCAATAATGATATATAAGGGTATTGATAGTTTTATAACTCTTTGGGTATTATTCCAGATTGCTCTCCAAAATGGTTGGATCAGTTTACAATTCCACTAATAGTGTATAAATGTCCCATTTTTCTATATCCCCTCCAACACATCATTTTCCCTTTTATCATTTTAGTGAATCTGATAAGTGTGAGATATCTCAAAGCTGTTTTAATTTGTATTTCTCTAATCAATAATGATTTAGAACATTTTTCATAGTAATATATATAACTTTGATTTCTTAATCTAAAAACTGCCTGTTTATATTTTTTGACCATTTATCAACTCTATATAGTTGAGATATGAGATCTTTATCTGAGAAATTGTCTAAAAGTTTCCCCCAGCTTTCTGCTTTCCTTCTAATTTTGGCTACATTAGTTTCATTTGTACAAAACCTTTTTAATTTAATGTAGTAAAAATTATCAATTTTACATCTTATAATACTCTCTATATCTTGTTTATTCATAAATTCTTCTCCTACCCATAAGTCTTATAGGTAATATGTTCCATATTATTTTAATTTTCTTATGATATTTCTGTTTATATCTAGGTTATGTATCTGTGTTGACTTTATCTTGGCAAATGGTGTAAGGTATTGGTCTAACCCCAGTTTCTGCCAGATGGCTTTCCAATTTTCCCAATAATTTTTTTTACCAAGTAGTGAATTCTCATTTCCAAAGCTTAAATCTTTATATTTGTCAAACACACGTTACTATAATAATTTATTAAGAGTCAGAAATTATTGGAATGACTGAACAACAAAAACTATGTATTGTATGTCTACTCGGTTCCACTGATCCATCTTTTTATTTCTTAGCCAGAATTAGATAGTTTTGATAATTACTGCTTTATAATACAGTTTAAGATCTGGTACTCATAAGCCTCCTTCCTTTACATTTTTTTCATTAATTCTTTTGATCTTCTTCACCTGTGGTTCTTCCAAATGAATTTTATTATTATTTTGTCTAATTCAATAAAATAATTTTTAGTAATTTAATTGGGGTGGCATGATAAATAGATAAATAATAATAAATAATAAATAGATTAGGTAGGATTGTCATTTTTATCATATTGGTCCTGCCCACTCAGGAATAACTAACATTTCTCCAATTATTTAAATCTGATTTTATTTGTATAAAAAGTATTTTATGATTATGTTCATGTAGTTCCTACATTCCCAGGTATTTGATTTTCTCTATGGTGATTTTAAATGGAGTGTTTCTTCCTGTTGCTTCCTCCTCCCTCTCATTGCTTGCTTCTTTTGTTGGTCATATATAGAAATACTTATGATTTGTAAAATTACTTTATATCCTGCTACGTTGCTAAAATTATTGATTCTTTCAATTAGCTTATAAGTTGAATCTCTAGGACTTTCCAATTACATCATCATATCTACAAAAAGATAGTTTTATTACCTCATTGCCCATTCTGTTTCCTTCAATTTATTTTTCTTCTCTTTTTGCTATTACTAGCATTTCTAATACAATATTGAATAATATTGGTTATAATGGGCATCCTTGTTTCACTCCTGATCTTACTGGGAAAGCTTCTAGCTTATCTCCATTATAAATAATGCTTGCTGATAATTTTAGGTAGATACTTCTTATCATTTTTAGGAAAAATCCATTTATACCTATACTTTTGAGTGTTTTTAATAGGAATTAGTGTTCATGTTTTTTCAAAAGCTTTTTTTGCATCTACTGACATAATTACATGATTTTTTTATTGATATAGTTAATTATGTTAATAATATTCCTTATGTTAAACCATCCTCAAATCCAGGTTTCTTGTGATTCCCAAGTCCGAAGTCTTTTTACTATCATACCACCTTGGTTTATTTCCTATCTTGCCATGCGCCTGGTGCTATGCAAGGTTAAAAACAACACAGTCCCTTGACCTCAGGGAGATTACCATCTAAAACAGGGATAAGACATGTGCAGAAACAAATATAAAGAGGACCGGTGTGATGGGGAGGGGGGGGAGAGGAAGTCCAGCATGGGGAAGAGAAGGTGATTTGGCGAATGTCTGAGGAGGGAAACAACTCTTTCCAGAGTTGGATCAGTGCAGACTTCAAGGAAGAGGCAGCATCTGAAATGAACCTTGAAAGTAGAGAATATCAGAGAGCTGAGTGTGACTTTGGGCATTCCAGGCATGGGGGATGCCTAGGTAGAGTCATAGAAGCAGGAGAGGAAGGCAGGTACTTCCCACTGTAACTCCATAGGCTCATGGTTCCACAAGCAGGACCCATCACATTGTTTATGCCCTGGACTCCTCTGGTAACATGCTGCCTGGTGAAGCCTCTGGACCTTTTCTCAGTGCCATGTTCCTAAATGCATAAAATAAAAATGGATTCCAATGGGGCCTAATTATATTGAAATACAGTTGTCGATATTTTTTTTTCAAGTTCATGCACCTACATTAAAGAACCCCCACTCTAGAAGTACAAGCAAATATAATTTTTGGGGGGGAGGAATTCAGGAGGCAATGGAGTTGTGACTTGCCCAGGGTCATACAGCTAGTGTCTGAGATCAGATTTGACCTGAACTCCTCATGATTCTAGGGCTGGTCCTCTAGCCACTGTGCTACCTAGGTGCCCTGGTATAAGATAACTTAGAAGCCCCCTGGGCCAACCTTGAGCATGCTGAGAAGAAGAAACTAGTCCTGGACTTGGAGTCAGGAAGACCTGAGTTTAAATCCTGTATCTCATACCAGTTGGCAAGTCCCTTCCCCTTATTCATTTTCTCATATGTAAAATGTGGGGTCAGATTCAATGACTTTAAGGCTCCTTCCAGCATCAAATCTACGATCCTTCCTTTTACAAGATGAGGCCACAGAGGCCTAGAGAAGGGAAGGACTTGCCCAAAGTCACACAGCTAGTAGATGGCAAAGCAATGTCTTAGACTTAAGCCTAAACCTTCCAAGTCCCCAGCTCATTATTCTTTCCATTCCATTCCATGCCGAATTAGGATTTTTCAGAAAAAGGTGCAGTTTGTGCTGAAATCCTCTGAGTGTTTGCCTGGTCCTCACAATAGTTTGTTAATGAAAAGCTCTGCTGTGAAAATCACTTTCCCCCATGCAGTAGCCCTCAATTTCAATAACACACCTCCGGTCTTATGGTCTGGGATGCCAAAAAATTCCATTTCTAACTACTTCACAGGCAATGAGGCCCATTTTTCATCTTGATTCCCCAGAAGTAGTCAGGCTGCAAGGTCTTTCTTCATTAAATCTGAAAATTGCCTAAAACAAGGATTGTGTTAAATAGAAATCAGTCTTTGGATGAAGTGTGGTCAGCAGAATTTCCTGTCAATCATTTACAGTATTCCATTGGAGCAGCTGTGGGATGATGGGAAAACTGTGGGGTGCAGGGAGAGCCGTATTTATTAGCTGGGGTGCTGTAGGCAAGTCACGGGGTTCTAGATCCTGGGAAGGATTTACAAGGCCATTGAGACCAATGTATTAATTTTATAGATAAGGAATCTGAGACCAAGAGAGTGGAAAGTGATTTACCCACATAGGGCAATGTCACCTATAGGCTCATAACTCTAGAGCAATGGTTCTCAACCTTCCTAATGCCACGACCCTTTAATACAGTTCCTCATGTTATGGTGACCCCCAACCATAAAATTATTTTCATTGCTACTTCATAACTGTAATTTTGATACTGTTATGAATCATAATGTAAATATTTGATATGCAGGATGTATTTAAATTGAACATAAGCCACAGGTTGAGAACCACTGCTCTAGAGCTAGAAGGCCCTCAGAGAGGATCTGATCCAAACCCCTCATTTGTGAAATGAGGCCTAGAGAAAAAAAATGGCTTTGTTCAAGGTCATACAGGTAAGTGATAGAGGCAGGGATTGAAAGCAGGTCCTTTCATTCCAGAGACAGTTTCTTTTCCACTGTCCCACACAGTGCAAGCTTCAGGTTCCTTATCCACCAAAAAAAGTAGGATTTCAATTCCTTTGATTTGGCATTTGGTAAGTGTTTACATCACAGGCTCAGTGAAATGTAAAGGGCTTTTGTAACCTTGAAATACCACAGAAACGTCTCTTGTTGTCATGAAGGCATGTTAGGCACTTATGGCCCCTTCTTCCAAAAGTGTGGTAGAAGCAGTAATGGAGGGAGCCAAGAAGGCGGAAGGGCAGAAAGAAGTACAGCCCAAACTCCTCTACGAAGATTAAGAAAACACACTGGAGGACCTAGTCCTGATCAGGAAATCTGAAAGAAAATCAGAGTGAGTCACTTCTTCCACCCTTGATCAGCGCAGGGAGACAGAGAGGTTTATGGACACAGGTTGGAGTCTGGCAAGGCACACACTATGTGCCTAGAAAATGAAAGAGGACTGAGGCCACTCAGCAGGACAAGAAGAGGCCCTAGACCCATAAAAGAGGAGTTGGATCTTGTGCAAGGGCTGGGAACAGGTGCCAACTGGCAAGTCTGTCCATCATTGCCCAGTTCCAGGTCACAGATCCAGGGCAGACTGAGAAGTGGTGTTCTAGGGTGAGGGCTGTGTACTGAGTGAGGAACAAGTCCAAAAGCAAACACTATCTAGGTGTTTCTTACTCAGGAGCCAACCTGGGTCCCAGGCTGAAGCCTACAACAGAAGAATCAGGGCAGGAATACCAGATCAAAGAGGAATCTACAGTTCTGTCACTCAGAACCAACAGGGCTTTCTAGCTGGCCAACAGGGCCTCAATCCAGCAGCAGCCTACTGGACTTTCCATCCAGGGACAAGCCAGTAGGAATGTTGGGCAGACCCAAACCCAGATCAGGAACTTGCAGAACTCAGACCAGGAGGGCAGTCATTAGACTTTATCCTGGATCACACCACTTAGGGAACTCTTAAAGCTTGTCAGTCTCCATCCTGAGCTGTCCCTGAGCTCCTGAAATAATACAACCCTCAGTACTTCAAGAAAGCAGCAGGAAGAAGTAAGAGGACAAAATTTAAGTATAGACATTTCCCCTAGAAAAAGACAGAGTCCATCCCTAACATAAAGTATAAAGTCAGGAAGTAGGCTGGAAGAATGAGCAAACAAAAAAAAGAATCCCACTATATAAAGCTATTATGGTGACAAGCTTCTCAAGACACAAACCCAGTAAAAGAGAATGACTCCATAAATCTACAAGCAAAAGCTCAAGAAAAAATATAAATTGAACACAACTTTATATAGAATTCCTAGGAGAACAAAGCAATAGTTTTTTTTAAAGAACTAAAAATGATTTATTTTTTACAAACTAAATGAGAATATGAGAAGAAAAAATTGGAAAGGAAAAAAGTTATGGAGAAAAAAGAGAAATTAGAAAGAGAATTAATGACTTGGAACAAGAAGTATAAAACCTTATCCAAGAAAAGAATTCCCTAAAAATTAAAATTAACTAAATAGAAGTTCATGATTCTATGAGACAGCAAGAAGAGACAGTAAGTGGTATTAAAACAAAGTCAAAAGACTGAAAAAAAAAAACCCTTAACATATCTTATAGCAACAACAACTGACCTAGAAAACAGAATGAGTAGATTGCCCAGATGTCTTAGAACCAGAGAGCAAATCAGAAATAGAAAGAATCAGGGTGGTTAGGTAGCGCAGTGAATAGAGGTGGCACCTGGAAGACTTGAGTTCAAATCTGACCTCAGACACCACACACACACACACACACACACACACACACACACACACACACACACACACACTAGCTGTGTGACTTAGGACAAGTCACTTAACCTCAATTTCCCTCCAAAAAGCAAAAAAAAAAAATCCATCTGTGAAAGAAATCTCCAAATGAAAGCTCCCGCGAATATCATAGCCAAAATCTAGAGCTTTCAAGTTAAAGAAAAAATACAACAAGTGGCAGGAAATAAATAATTTAAGTACCAGGGAGCCAGTCTAGATTACACACGATTTAGCAACCACACTATAAAGGAGCAGAGAGTTTAGAATGTGATCTTCCAGAAGTCAAAGGATTTACAGCAAAGAGTTAACTCACCCAGAAAAACTGAGTGTAATCCTAGAAGATTAAAAAAGAGACCTTTAATGAAATAGAGGATTTCCAAGCATTCCTGATAAAAAGACCAGAGAGCTTAGTAGAAATTTGAAATACAAACACAAGAGTCAAAAGAAACATTTTTTAAAAAAGTAACCACAAATTATCAATTATGATGGACAAAACAAAGATAAACTATTTACATCCAAATGTGAGTAGGATATGTCCCCTACAATTCTATAAGCATCAGGGATCACGGGAAGAGTTATATTAGACACAGGGCCTAGGAATGTTTCTGTTATGTTTTGATGATCTTAAAAGAAGAATGGAAAGGAAGGGAAGAAAAACACACTAAGGAGGGGAAAGGAAGATGAAGGCTGGAGAAAAATGGGAGTGTTCAAGTAGAAGGCAATACCAACAAGGAGGAATAGATGATGTAATGGGTGATATCTAAACCTCACTAATTTGAAATGGTCAAAGGAGGGAAGAAAACTCACACAAAGATAGAGTTGGGCACAAAAACACATTTCACTAAGCAGAGAAACAGAAATGGCCAACATGGGTAATGAGAGGGAGGGCACTTTCCATTGTGGGTCCAAGACCTGCCGCCCCCCACAGTGGTCTGAATACCCTATCATGACTACTGACTTCCCTGGTTTCCTGTAAGTCACAATTAAAATCCTGTCTTTCCCAACCCCCTTCTCTAATTCTAGTGACTTCCCTTTGCTAATTATTTCCTATTCGTCCTATATGTATCTTGCTCTATAGATATTTATTTCATGTCTTTCCCAATATATTGTACACTCCTTGATAGGAGAGACCAATTTTTGCTTCTTTTTGTATCCTTAGTGCTTAGCACAGTGCCTAGCACAAGTAAGAACTTTGTTGTTGTTTCAGTCGTGTCTAACTCTCTGTGACTCCCATCTGGGGTTTTCTTGGCAGACACACTGGAGTGGTTTGCCATTTGCTTCTCTAGCTTATTTTACAGATGAGGAAACTAAGGCAGGCAGGGTGAAGTGACTTGCCCAGGGTCACACATCTAGTAAGAGTCTTTCTGACTCTTACTTAGAGTAAGAGTCAGGAGAGTAAGGAGTCTTGGAGAGAGCCCAGTGCTCTCTCCACTTCATCACCTAGCTGCCTAGCCGCCCAATATTAGGCATTTAATAAATGTTTATTGATTGATTGCTTCAGTTGAAATAAATAAGGCAGGTATAGCAATCATGTTCTCAGACAAAGCAATAGCAAAAATAAATATAATTAAACTCCTTTAATTATAAACAGAGAAACTACATTTTGCTGAAAGGTTATCATGAACAGTGAATTAAAACCAGTAGTACTCAATACAGTCCCAAAGGACTTGCGATGAAAAATGTTCTTCACCTTCAGGGAAAGAACTGATGGAGTCTAAATGCAAATTGAAGTATGCTTTTAAAATTTTCTTTATTATTCTTGTCTTTTTTGGTCTGTGTTTTCTTTTGCAACATGGCTAATATGGAATTGTTTTGCATGCCTGCACATGTATAGTCTGTATCAAGTTGCTTGCCTTCTCAGGGAGGGAGAGAATTAATTAGCAATTGAGAATTTTAAGGAACAAATGTTAAAAAAATTTTTACTTACATGTAATTGAGGAAAAAAAATAAAATTAAAAAAATACTAAACATATTCACCAAATTGCATAGTGTCTAAATACTTAAAGGAAAAGTTAAATGAGTTACAGGTAGAATAGAACGGTAAAGCTATAATGGTGGAGAGACCTCAATTTTCCCCTCTCAGATGTAAATAAATCTAACCAAAAAAATTAGGACATAAATATAATTTTAGAAAAGTTAGCCATGATAAACTGTGAATCAAAAGGAACAAATCTATTTCTCAGCTATGCATAGTGCTTTCACAAAAATTGATCATATGTTAAGGCAAAAAAAAAACAAATGCAGAAAATCAGAAATTCCAGATTAATGTTTTATGGACCAAAATACAATAAAACTGTATTTAATAAAAGACTACTGAAAAAATAAATACAGATTATCCAGAGACTAAATAACATTTCTAAAGAATGAGTATATCAAAGAACAAGTCATAGAAACAATAATTTCATTAAAGAGAATGATAATGATGAGGTAATATACCAGAAATTTTGGGATGTAGCCAAAGTAATACTTAGGAGAAATTTACATCTCTAGACACTTTGATCAATAAAAGAGAGAAAGAATAGGTCAATGAATTGGTCATACAATTTAAAAAAAAATCCTGGAAAACCAATAAATTAAAAAACCCCAATTAACTACCAAAATTGAACACACACACCCCCAAAAGAAGAGATGAACAAAATTGAATGTAAAAAATGGATTAACAAGTAGAACAAGGGATTCATTTATTAGAGGGGAGAACAATAAAATAAATAAACCATTAAGTAATTTGATTTTAAAAAGAAAGGAGAAAACCCAATTATCAGTCTCAAAAATGAAAAAGGTGAATTCACAACCAATTAAGAAGAACTAAAAGACATTTTTAGGAGCCACTTTACACAATTATATGCCATTGCAATTACAATCTAACTGAAATGAATAAATATTTTAAAATTATATATATATATAAAATGTCCAGATTAACAAAAAAAATTAAAGGACTTAAATAACCAACATCAGAAAATGAAAATTAATAAACCACAAATGGTCTCCAAAAGAAAAAGATACCACCTGGATTTTAAAACAATTCCTATCAAACCATTAAAGAATAATTACTTCTAATATTATATAAGTTGCTTGAAAAAATAGAAAATGAAGAGGTCCTGTCAAATTTTTTATATGACACAAATATGGTCTTGTTATCAGCACTAGGGACAGTCAAAACAGAAAGGAAACTCTAGTTCAGTTTCCCTGATGAATATAGATACAAAAATTTTAAATAAAGTATAAGCAAGGAGACGATTGCTATAGATCACAAAGATATTATTACCAGGTTGAATTTGTACTAGAAATGTGAGACTGGTTCAATATTAGGAAAATGATAAATATAATTAGCCATTTTAATAACAAGACCAACAAAATGACATGATTATATCAGTAGATACAGAAAGAGCTTTTGACAAAATACATTATCCATTCTTCCTGTTAAAGTTACTAGAAAGCATAGGGACAAATGGAGCTTTCCTTAATATGATAAGTAGTATCTATCTAAATCCATGAGCCAGCATTATCTGTGATGGAGATAAACTAGAAGCCTTTCCAATAAGATTGGAGTAAAGCAAGGATGTACAGTATCACTATTACTATTCAATGTGGTGCTACAAATACTTGCTATAGTAACAGAATAATGAAAAAGAAATGGAAGGAATAAGCATAGGCAGAGAGGAAACAAAATTATCACTTTTTCATTGATAGGGCATTGACCCCAGGAATGAATGTTTTTGACTGAGGCAAGTCATAGAGATGCTATTCTCTGCTCTGTTGAACCCTCAATGGAGGAGAAAATTATGAATCATATAACCTCACTGTTGATGGGGACTGTATTCATTCAACAAACATTTCTTAAACACCTATTGTGTATAGGGCAGTGGAGATAGAAAAAAAAATTCTTCCCTCAGGGGGCTATATTCTACTAAAAGTGAGAGGAAGTGTGGTCTAGTGGATAGAGAGCCAGTTTTGAAGTTAGAAAAACCTGAGTTTAATTCCTGACTCTGACACATACTGGCTATGTCCACCTGGGTAAGTCATTTATGTTCAACTGCTGGGACCTTCCTCTTTCAGACTATTACCCACCTGTTCTGTATATCTCTTACATGTAGCTAGTTTTCTATGCATTATCTTCCCCATTAGAATGTGAGCTCCTTAAGGTTGGGAAGCCTATTTAGCTGAGCCTTAAAGGAAGCAAGAGATTTTAAGAGAAGTGACAAGCAAGTGCCTTTGCTGCATGCAGGACAGCTGGTGGGTTGGATGCTGAATTTGATAATTTGGGAGGAAAGGAAGCCAGTAGGAGTAGAACAGAGATTATGAGCAGAGGGAATAATGAATGATAAGCCTGGAAAGTCATAGCCCAGAGCCCAGCTGTGAAGGACTAGAAATGTCAAGGTGAGAGCTTTGAATTTTATTCTAGCTCTAATTGCAGCCATGACCAGTGGTCCCCAAAGTCCTGAAAGCTTTTCCAGAGCCAAGTGAGCACCTTTATAGGTTTCCTTCCCTCCTAGAGGATGAGATATCAGTTTTATTTGGCCTTGGGCAGTGGGAAAGCCAAAGTCTAATACTTGTACTGGCTCACCAACACCTTCCTTCCCCTCATAAGGAAATACATAGTAATGGAACCATCAAGACAGATTTATTATCATAGTGAATGAATTTACCCCAAAAAGTTACCATGCTATTTGTCACTGTTAGACTTCTGCCCAGAAGAGAGTAAAGAAGAAAGGGTCTTTCATATACAGAAGACAAAGAACAACTGGAAACTAAGAGGATGTCAAATAGTTGAGAAATGCCTGTATAAGCTGTGGGTACTGTTGCAGACTGAAATAGGTAAAACCAGAACAACAATTTGTATATGATAACATTGTAAAAACAATTTTCAAAGGTGCAAGAACTATGATCAATGCAATGACCATTCATGATAACAAAGGATGGATAATGAAACATGCTATCCAATATAGAAAGGTGTTGGATTTAGGATAAAGAAAAGAATACATATATTTGTGTGCACATATATTTATATTCATATATATTTCCATGTATATATTTGTGTACCACCATTGAGAGTTTTGCTTGTTAGAAGAAATTTGGCACCCATGAAATGAGGGGTAGGAGGGAGAGAAAATAGATTTCTGTTCATTTATTTTTTAAATACAAAGGTTGGGCAAGACTGATACACATGTGAAACTTTGCATGCACTTCAGACTAGATGACTTTTTCGTTAGTTTTCCTTTACTCTTTTAGTTTGTTACAAAAGACCTCTCACTAAACAGGAGTTCTCTATTAATATTTGTAATGTAAAAAGCAAAACACGACAATAAAACCAAAAATATAAAAGATGAAAAAAAGAATAAATTTAGCTCAACCCCTTAGGAATGTGTGAGGAGAAATAATTTACAATCAACTTGGAAATATTGGCTAGAGTCAGACGATGAAGGTCTTCAAATGCCAAACTGAGAAGTTTCCATTTGATCTTAGTGACAGAAAGAAACTATTAAGGTGTCTTGAGACAGGGAGTATAATTAATGGTTAGGAATATTATTTTAGCTGTGTAGAGAGAATGAATTGGAGGAAGAAGATACTGGAAGCAAGAAGGGTATTGTGATCGTTAAAGTGAGGGGTCATTGGCATCTGAAATAGGTTGGAGGCTCTGGGAATGGGGAGATGCTAAGAATGTCCTGAAGTGAGAAAGTTAGATTTAACTAGAGCCGGCAACTGGTTAGGTATGGAGGGCAGGGGAAGTGTCTTGGTGACTGGGAAGGGACCCCAAAGGCATGACTCTGGATGACTGGAAGGATGGGGTTCCCTTCAAAAGAAATGGGAAAGTTAGGAGGAGGGAAAGGTTTTTGAGGGAGGGGATGCAATAAGGAAGTCTGTTTGGACTTGCTGAATCTGAGAGACTAAAGGGATCCCATCCAGGTATGGAGATGTCCAGCAGGCAGGTGAAGGCGTGGAACTGACCTCTGGAGAGATGGGAATGGGTGGAGGAGAAAGAGGACTGAATCTGGGATCAGAGAATCTGGGCTCAAATTACACCTTGAGTAATTACCTACTGTGTGACTTTTGAGCAAGTCACTTTCCCAACCCTGGGCTTCAGTTTTCTCATTGGTAAAATGGGAACTCTTTAACATTTTCTTTCAGTTCTAAATCTATAATCCTTTTGTGGTTGACAAACTTCAGATCATGAGTTTCTCCCTTCCTCTGACCTGGAGACATGCTAGAATGGCTGGTAAACAGTTCTTGTCTGGTCCAGGGCATTGATTTATTAAGGATTGGAAGCCAGCTGTTGGCTGTGAACACCAGCTGCTTAAGGTTAATCCTCCTCCAGGGGGATGGGAGTCATGGAATGGAGAGGGTGCAGTTGTTGCTTCTACTGATCCCAGGGCTGATCATGTTGCCCATTGGAGTGACCCTAACAGGGGCCACCAGCCCAGACTCAGTCCCCATTAATGGCTGGAAGCTGTTGTACTCAGTCAGAAACCATCAGAGACTGATGACTTTATGAAGAGCCCCAGGGCACATGGTGTTCTGTGCTGATTGAGATGCAAGATCAGGCGAGACAAGTAGACAGGGTTTCTGCTGTGGCACATATTGGACTGGAACCCCTCTGTAGACTCCCCTCTAACTCTGAGAATTTTTGATTCAGAGATTTTTGAACAAAGCATCATACCAGAAACAAGCTGGGTACCCATAATTTGGAGAACGGTTGAACAAATTGTGGCATATGAAAGAACTGGAATATTACTGAGCAGTAAAATATGGCTAAAAGGAGAAATTCAGAAAAAAACATGGAAAGATTTCTATGAATTGACCCAGAACTAAGTAAGAACTGTGAGGCCAATGACAGTAACGTAAATGAAGAGATTGCTAAAAGGAAGGAATGATTTAATGACTGATATTGGTTTGGGAAAAGGAAAACAAAGGAGGAAATATAGCTCTTTTTTCCTCTCAGGGGACAATGAAGGCAAAAGTCATCACCAAATCAGCTGTTTTTGCTCAACACTTTTTAACTTTGCTACAAAAGAATTC
Organism: Pseudocheirus occidentalis; assembly: GCA_028646575.1. Taxonomy (NCBI): domain Eukaryota; kingdom Metazoa; phylum Chordata; class Mammalia; order Diprotodontia; family Pseudocheiridae; genus Pseudocheirus; species Pseudocheirus occidentalis. The sequence continues at coordinate 230,568,710 of CM053597.1, forward strand.
AGGGCGGTTAGAATGGAGACCATGATATCCAGAAATCATTGTGATATAAAAACAAAAAATAACAGTAAAATTTATTCGTTAAAAATGTAAAAAAAAACCCTTCTAGTCCCAGTCATTTAAAAAGTTTTTTTAATTGATATATTTTGTCTTGGCTTAATATTAATTTCTTCCTAATAATATCCCCTCCCCATTAAAAAGCAGATGTCTGTGGCTCAGGATCCCCCAAATTTTGACCCACAGAGATTGGGTTTAATCTTGGGGACCTTTCAACAAAGGTTTTATTGGTTTGCTATGTGCTCCCTCTCCACCCTAGTGTTTTCTCTGGGAAATCTCTGAACGTAGCTAGCATTTGTCCTTTGAGGGTTCTGAGGAAGCCATAGATCCCGTTACTCACATCTCTGGAAAGCTAAGCTTATCCAATATATTGATTGAAAATGACAGCACTTGTAACTTTCCATTCTTCTGGTTGACCATTTTTTTTTAACAGAAAAGAAGGAAGTAAGTTTTAACCTCAGCCATCTGGAACCAACCATGACCAGAGCTTCAGACAGATATCTTGGTAGCCAGTAACAAGCTGCTTTGTGCAGTGATGATCAATCTCCCTCGTATTCCACATATCTTTCTTTTCTCTTCTATTTCCACTTGTCACTTCCAAAGTTTAGATATTCATTACTTATTGGATGAATGAATGAATGAAATAGCATTTACTAAGCACTCACAGTGCTAAAAGGGGGGATATAAATACAGAAGCAAAGACAGTTCTTGACTTCCATGCAGTTGGAGGAAACAATAAACTCGGGGCAGGGTTGCCTGGGCAGTACAATTTGAACGGGTAAGTTAGAGGGGTTAGTGAGTGAGACCCTAGGAGTAGCTAGACACACCCTATTCAGTAACAATGGCAGAGTTGGTTTGGTTTTGATTCTTGATTTCAGAAGAAGAGAGAGACTGGGGGAAGGGTCAGTCTAACCTATTACAGCCAGAAGCCCCAACCATTAGCCTCAGGAAACTAGTATTTCTTCAGTGACACATAAGAGCCCTGTAACTGGAGGCTGAGGAGTTTGCCTTGAATCCTCTTTCTGTTTCTATCTGTGTGATCCTGGGCAAGTCACTCCTCCCACCCCAGCCTCAGTTTTTCTATCTGTAAAAACCGAGGGAGTTGAATTAGATGATTCCCAAGTTTCTCCTTGACTCCAAGTTTTGTTTCCTCTGCCTCCAGCCTGCCTTTCCTCCTGTCCAACCTACCCAGGCCACCTTGTTGATCTTGCTTTGGCCAGTTCAACATACATGTAATTAAAGCATCTTTGTGCTGGTCCTGGATGGGAGGGGGAGTGCAAAGACAGAAGAAACACTGCCCTTGAGAAGTTTACATTGTCCTCGGGGTGTCCAAGATACATTTTCATGGATTAGTTAGCTAGAAATAAAGAGAGAGGAGCGAGGGGGAAGAGAGAGAGAAGAGGACACTAGGTAGACTGTGATTGGGTGGGGGAGGAGAGAGCGAGACCAAACACTCCAGGAGAACAGGAGGCCAGTGGGGTCCCCTCAGCTGGAGCCGTCCTGTCTCTAATTGCTGCATTCCAAGGTGGGCTGCCTCACTCCCCCATTTTCTATATTCCCAATGGACACCGCAGCTGCATTGTTCTCCAGAAGCCTTTGACTGCTCTCTCTGTGCTCAGATTTCTCCCTCCCTGCCTTTGCCTGAAATTCTTTCTGTATTGCATGGATTCTCCATTATGCTGTTTAGAAAAGATTTCTCAAATATTAATTGAGCCCTATTAGGTGCCAGGTCCTGTGTGCATGATAAAGTCCCCCTGAACAAAGGTTAAAACAAACAGCCTCTCCGCTTGAGGAGCTTACGTTCTCCTGGGTAAATTCGACACATATTTGGCCAAGTAGAGGTAGCTAACTTGGCCTCTAGAGATACTTGGGTTTGAAGCCAGTCACTGACACTTCCCAGCTCTATGGACAGGGTTATCCTCTCCCTCTTCTCCACAGGCAAATAGTTGCCTTAAAAAACAAACAAACAAAAACCAAAAAAAAAACCCACCAGACTTGTGCTTCCATTAGTGTAAAGAACTCACTCCCGGGGAGGAAATTTTCTTCCCTAATAAAGATCTCAGCCCCTGTTCTAAAACTGATAGTCTTAGCTGCCTGTGCCACCATCCTGGTTCAAGTCTTCATCACTTCTTGCCTCGACTGCCTAGTGGGACCCGAACTGTTTGCCTGTTTCTCCCATCTCCAAACCATCCTCCACACAACTGCCCAAATCATCTCCCTCATGCACATCCAGCCTCATCATTTCCCTGTTTAGGAGCCTTTGAGGGACTCCTTATGGTCTTTTGGTAGGGAATGATATGGCTACAGTAGCTTAGCTTTTAAAGCCTTTGGTAATCTATCTCCAGTCAACCTTGCCTGTACTTGGACATATACACTCTGTGTTCCTCTCTGCCTTGGTTTGCCCAGCCTTTTCACCCATACCTGAAAAGGATTCTGTCCTCACCTTTGTCTCTCTGACTTCCTAGTTTCGTTCAAGGCTCAGCTCAGGTTATCCCTCCTACAGAAAGACTTGGCTGATCCCCCTAGTTATTAGTGTTTTCCTTCCTCCTCATCTTCCTCATATCATCACATGTAGACCAATCTGTTTGTATGTGATATAACCCCCATAGAATGGAATTTCCATGGAGGCAGAGCTTGATTTATACCTGAATGTCTAGTACCTTATCCCCCACCCCCAATTATTAGATGAAAAGCCCCCTAAAAGCAGACTTCTATCAATCTCGTTGTTATTTCCAGAGCCTTATACATAGAAGATTCTCTTGAATTGAATGCACTCTTACTTACGCATCAGACTGGCTTCATATGAGGGAAAATGATTCTTGGGAAATAACACCAGGAAGAGAATGGTCATCATCCATGTTGTAGGACAATATTCCTGCTATTAAAAAAAACACTCTCTTATTAAAAGCTCACTTAAGTCATACAGACAGAGGGGCTTAACAAATTATTTCAAGGACCCAGAAGTAATTTCCTGAGCTGGTATATTTGGATGACACAAAGATACCTGGAAATTTATGCCTTAGTTGTTGTTTTTGTTCTTTGTTCTCCAAGAGGACTGTGACATCAGAGAAGTGATGTCATGACTTGCAAGTGAATTGGATTAATGGGAGGCAGAGCTGTGCAGAGTCACCAGCCTCACTTTTTCTCCAGAGCCATCTAGGTCTATCAGCCAGATACAACTAAGAACAACTGGAGATGCTCCCAAAGCCTCTGTAAGCATTTATTGAATGAATGAATGTATGACCCCTATTTGTACAGTGTTTTATGGTTCATAAAGTGCTTTACATTTGTAACCTCTGTGTCATGTAGACCTTGGTCCCTAACATGACAAATCTAAGCTTAATTTTGGTGGGGATGGGAGTGGAAGTAATAAGGTCTCCCACAAAATTCTCTCTGCTTGCACTGCCACTCAGAGAAATCCAGGGGACATCAGTATCTGATTCATATTTCTCACAAAAACTATTCAGCTACTATTTCCCACACACAAAAACATTTATTTTATGCCCCTCCCTCTGAATATCGGTGTCTGATAGCTTCTCTTCAAGCACTCAGGATAACAAGGTATGAAACAGTGGAAGGGTTATGCTTAATCCAACTCAAAAAACCAAATCAAAACCCAACAAAATCAAACAAAATTGTTCTTATATTAGAACCTTTCAACCATCAAGAAAGTTCTACCCCCTATGGCAGCCAAACAGGGCTGACAGTGATTCCATTAAGAGAGGTATAGGTTAGAATAAGGAAGAAATCATACCCTTTTCTGATTGTACCTGGAGTGTTATGTTCCAATTCGGGCCCCATATCTTAGAAATGTCATGGATAATCAGGCCAGTATCCAGAAAAGGGTAACCAAGAATGATGAAGGCCCTTGAGTTCACACCTAGTTGAAAAAACTGATACAGGTAACTTCAAGGGAAGGGAATAAGCATTTGTATTATACAGTCCTTCCTATACCAGGCACTGCGCTAAGCACTTTACAAACATTTTCTCATTTTAGGTATCTTCAAGTGTCAGGGAGGTTGGAATAAACAAATCGTCAAGCATTTATTAAATACCTGCTATGTTCCAGGTACTAGGTGCTAGGGATACAAAATTGTCAATGATGCAATGGGCGCTTACTATGTACTAGGCTGTAACGGCTAGGTGGCGCCATAGTGGATAGAGAGCCAGACCTGGAGTCGGGAAGACTCATGTTTGAGAGTTCAAATCCAGTGTCGGACATTTACTAGCTGTATGACCTTGGGCAAGTCACTTGCCTCCGTTTTCTCATATGTAAAATAAGAGCACCCACTTCCCAAGGTTGTTGTGCAGATCAAATGAAGATATTTGTAAAAAGTGCTTAGACCAATATCTGCCAGCTAGTAGGAGCTTAATTAATTTGTATTCCCTTTCCATCCATTCCCTGCCTCTCCTGTCTACCCCTCCTACCTCTCTTCCATTTTGTGCCAATCTACAGTAGATGCCGTCACTTCCTTCTTAACTCTCTAGTTTGACTTCCAACCTTATCACCCAACTGAAAGTGCTCTATCCAAAGTTACTCACAATTTGTTAATTGCTGAACCCAATGACCTTTTCTCATCCTTCTTGAACTCTCTTTAGTCTTTAACACCATTGATCACCTTCTTCTCCTGTACATTCTCTTCTTTCCAGTTTTTTGTGACACAGTCCTATCCTGGTCTTCCCCCTCCCTATCTGAATCTCCTTTTCAGTCTCTTTTGATGAATTTTTGTTCAGTTTATGGCAGCTAACTGTGGGTATTCCCCAGACCTGTGCCCTGACCTTCCTTCTCTTCTCCCTCTACACTATTTTACCAGGGGATCTCATCAGTTCCCATGGATTCAATTATCATCTGTTTGTTGATGAATCTCAGATCTATTTATCTAGCCCTAGCCAGTCTTACATCTCCAACTAGCTACTGGATATCTCTAACAGGATGTCCCACAGATACCTTAAACTCAGCATGTCCAAAACTGAACTCATTATCTTTTCACCTAAAAACCTCCCAACTCCCCCATTACTGGAGAGAGTATCATCTTTCTATCAGTCACCCAAGCTCATAACCTAGGAATCATCCTTGACTTCTTATTCCTAAATCAATGTCCATCCAATCTCTTACCAAATATTGTCAGTTATATATCTATAGAATCTCTCACATACACCGCCCCCCCCCTTATCTCCTCAGACACTGCTACCGTCCTGGTCCAGAGCCTCATTACTTTGCTTGCAGACTATTACAATAGCCAGCTACTTGGACTCCCTGCCACAAGTCTCTTCCCACTCCATTCCATTTTCCTCTCAGCTGTCAAAGTGATATTCCTAAGACACAGATAAGACTCTCCTCTGCAGTAAAATCCTCTATCACCTCCAGAGTCAAATATAAAAGTCTTTGTTTGGCATTTTGAAGCCCTTCATAATCTGACCCCATCCACCTTCCCAGTCTTCCTACACCTTCCTCACCCCCCACCCCCAGTGTTCTGTGCTGGTCTTGTTGCTATTTCTCCTGGAAGATACTCCATTTCCAGGCATTTTCACTGGCTTTCCCCCATGCTTGGAATTCCTTCCCTCCTCATTTCCACTGCCTGAATTCCCTGGCTTCCTTCAAGTCCCAACTAAAATTTCACCTTGCCCAGGCTCCCTTAATGTTATTGCCTTCCCTCTGTTGATTACCCCCAATATATCCTGTCTATAATTTGTTTGTAAATAGCTGTTTTCAGGCTGTCTCCATCATTAAACTGTGAGTTCTTTGAGAGCAGGGGCTGTATTTTGCTTTTCTCTATCTCCAGTGCATAGTAGACATCTGATTAAATGTTTCTTGACTGACTAACTGATCCTGGAGGTAATGAGAACTCTCATTTATTAGAATCCAAGGGAGACATTAGGTAAGGATGGAAAAGTTGGGAACCACTAATGGTGAGGTGATAATTGAAAGAAAACAGGTTATTCTGGTAGGATATAGTCTTGAGGAAGCCTGCTTGGCTCTTAACCATCACTACTTCCCTTTCCAGACGTTCACCAGCCATCCCTTTTCTGATCTGTCCTAGAATTTTCCCAGCAATTCTCTTCCCTTTCTGGAGCACTGGGAGAATATATTCCCTTCTCCAATCTTGTGATTCCTCTCTCACTTTCAGGATCTTTCCAATATTGCTGATAGATAACAGCTCTACAGTTCCATTTGCCAGCTCTTTCAGGACCCAGAACAGTCATCTAGGCCAACTGACTGGAATTGTTCCGGGGTAACTGGGCCCTCTCTTGTAGCCTCCTTCCGTATGTTGGGAATAAACTCCCTATTAGTCATGTCTATTCTGTCATTTCCAGGGTCATTCTCTTCTGCAGGAAAAACAGACACCAAATGAGAGAATTAAGTGGTTCTTTCTTCTTTCTCTTGCTGGTTATCACCATTTCATCCATTCCAAGCAAAGGTTCCCTTTCCCTTTTCTCATATTCCTGTTGTTTTATTCCCCTCTCCCATTATAACTAAGGAACCCTCCCTCATAGCTTTTCTAGCCAGCCTCAGGTCCTGAGCCTTCTTCAGGGCAGGCCCAGGCTAATATCCATGTTCTGTCATTGTTCAGTCATTTCAGTGATGTTCCACTCTTTGTGAATCCATTTGGGGTTTTCTTCGCAAAGATACTAGAGTGGTTTGTCATTTCCTTCTTCAGCTCATTTTATAGATGAGGAAACTGAGGCAAACAGGGTTAAGTGACTTGTCCAGGGTCACACAGGTAAGAAGTGTCTGAGGGCGAATTTGAATTCAAGAAGAAGAAATCTTCCAGACTCGAGAGCCCTGAATCACTTAGCTATTCCATTTTATGTTATCTTCCTTATTTTAATCTTCTATCCACTTCTCTTTTTTCCCTTTATCCCTAAGTCTCTTCTTACAAATCTCCACTTTTCTTCTGTCATGGCAACTGCTTCCCTTGTTGTCTTTAGAATTTCATTCTTGAGCCCATCCACTCCCTCCTGGGCTGACTTCCCCTGAAACATCTTTTTTTTTTTCTTTTTGGAGGAGGGAAGGTAAGACAATTGAGGTTAAGTGGCTTGCCCAAGGTCACACGGCTAGTAAGTGTTAAGTGTCTGAGGTCGGATTTGTACTCAGGTCCTCCTTGACTCCAGGACCGGTGCTCTGTTCAGTGAGCCACCTAGCCACCCCTCCCCTGAAACCATCTTAACACACAGGATCCTACTTATCTCTACTATTCTAAAATGTGGGGTGCATTTTAGGCTCTGCCAAGATTTCCTCTCCTTTATCACAAACTCTAGGAAAGGGAGATCGTTACCCCATAGCCACCACCCCATCAGCCAGTTCCTCCCTCCTAGTGAGAATCATACCCAGGTAGAATTTCCCCTTGTGGTTTTCTCCACCCTTTGAAGGATGAAATTTTCACGAAGTCAAGTTACAAAGCTATTTACTGCTTTGCTTCTAGCAGAAAGAGTTCCTGGAGCTATCTGGATAACTGAAATCTACCACCGCCACTATAACAGAACAATTTCTTGGCTAGGCTTCATGATCCATTTCTCATCTATGTCCTTATGAGTAACAGCTAGGGTTTATCTGGCCCTTTCACATTCGCAAATATCATCTCATTTGATTCCTACCACAACCCTGGGAGCAAAGTGCTCTTGTCAAACCCATTTTAGAGATGAGGAAACTGCAGCAGAGAGAAAGTAAGTAACTTGTCCAAGATCACAGAGATAGGAAGTACCTGAGTCAGGACCTGAGGGCTACAGTCTGGCGAATGCACTATCCACTGCATTGACTGTTGAGTGCCTCTGTTCTACCTAGGTAGTCTGTAGCGCACTCCAATGTAAAATCACTTGTTTCTCCCGTGTCTAACCTTCATGAAGTATTCTCCTTTACGCTCCCCTCCTCTGGGCATCCAGGTTGCTAAGATACTCACCGCCTCAGGTTTGGCCTGAGTTAGGGCCCACTGACTCCAGCGTGGTCCCCCTATTCTCAAACATAGAAAAACCAAACAGGAGCCTGGACAGACTTTGAGAGATAGTGGCGGATAGACAGAGCACATGCAACAGCCCATCGGGTCATGAAGGTCACACACAACTGACTGACTGGGGGAGGATAGAAAGAGCACATGCGACAGCCCATTGGGTAGTGAAGGTCACACACAACTGACCAACTGGGGAACTCTTCAGAGGATCAGGAGCCCACAAAGGTGGGCTGGGAAGGAAGTAGAGGGAAGAAGTTTTGGAGTAAATAGGATGAAACTTCATGCATTTGTAACAGAATGGGGGTTAGTGCATAGAGACGAGCAAGATTTGGAGACAAGTCAGACCCTAAGAAACAGGAAGGCCTAGATTCTACTTTAGGCCAAATCAACAAGCTTTTATTAAATACCTCCTATGTGCTGGGCACTAGGCTAAGGTCGAAGGATATACTTAAAAGCAAAAAGAAACATAGGCCCTGCCCTCAAGGTGCTTACATTCTAATGGGAAAAGATAAAAAGATGAAGGGGGGAGGTGTTCCACATGTTGGGATAGAATGGTGAAAAAAAGTCCAGAGAATCAGGAGAAGGTGCCCAGAGAGAGATGTGAAGGAAGGAATGTGACTGGCCTGGGAGACCTTACATACAACAGAGGTGGAAAGAATGTTTACTGCATTTTAGCAACAGTTTTTTTGGGAATTCCATTTTTGTTGCCAAAACCCAGATAAGAGCTCAAGCTTCAAAGAGCCACCTTAATTTAAGTATTCATACTTCTGCTGCTCCCTCCTGATCTCTCAAGAAAAATTATCGATTACATTTCTGTACTATAATTTGTTCAGCCATTTGTAGCTGATAGATACCTACTCATTTTGTTTCCAGTTTCTAGCCACCACTAAAACGGCTGTTATGAATATTTTGGTAGGTTCAGAGTCTTCATTTCCATAGAAGACAATATTTTAAATTATGGGTATTTGTTATTTTATTTGTCAGATTGTTGGCAGTTACTTCTATCTCCTTGCCTGCTCTCCTACAGCAGTGCATCTAGAGGAAGGGAGCTTAGCTTATTTGGTGGTAGCTTGTCTGCTAAAGCCCGTGGACTGCTCTGCCCCCAGAACTAGGTCTCTAAATGAATGAAATGAAACAGAAAGGAAATTAGATAGACTGAAACGTAGGGATCAAAAAAAAGTAGTTTTTAGAGTTCAGAGACACTAGGTTAAGAATCCCTGATGTATGTAGTTGGCTTAGAATTCTTTAATGGTTTCTAGTTTCTTTAGTAATTGACCCTCTGCCAATGGAAGTATAATGATTATCATAACTCATTCCTATTACACTTTCCTCACAACTCTTCCTCATGAGGTTGTCAACATGAGAATTGTTAGCCCCCTTTTAGAAAGACACCATGCATGGGTATGCCTAGAGATGGATGGGTATATATGTACATACCCACACTATACATGCATATGGCTCCTGGGTTTATCCACATATACACACAAAGATACATATGTGGTTTGCCAAAAATCTTAGTGCAGTTTTAATATATTAAAACTAGGACTTTGGTATATGTGAACCATATGTATATTTATATGTGTACATGTGTATATATATAGTATATTTGTAAATAGTGTATATATATGTAGTACACATGTATGTGTATATAACATATGAGTATGTATATAATGTGTGTATATGTGTATTGTATATGTGTGTATACCCATGTGTAGTTTATATGTGTATATACAGTGTGCATAGTATACATATGTGCATATATGAGGTATGTATATGTGTGCAGCACATATGTGTGTATATGTGTATGTGCATACATTTGTATATATAGAATACATGTACATGTACATAATGTGTGTATAGGCATGTATGTGTGTATGTCCATATAGTATAGCTGTATGTAAATATATATTATTTTGTACGTATATGTACATGTGAATGCATAGATAGTGCATGTGTATGTTGTGTCTATGTGCATGTATATGGAGAATATGTATGGGTGTGTATTGTGTATATAGATAGCATATATGTATGTGTGTGTACATATATGCATGTATAATGTGTATGTGTATATATGTATGTATATGTATACAAACATACTGATGGTCTTTTACATAGTGTGTTCCCCATTAGAATATTGGCTTCTTGAGGACAGGGGTAATGTTTCTTTCTTTCTTTCTTTCTTTGGGTCCTTAGCACTTAGATTCCATTTAGTATTTAGAAGACCATAATCTTTCTCTTTTTTTCTTGGAGAGGGGAAGGCAAGGCAATTGGGGTTAAGTGACTTGCCCAAGGTCACACAGTGTTTTATTATTATTATTATTTTTTGGTTTGTTTTTTTTTGGAGGGCAGTTGCCCAAGGTCACACGGCTAGTTTTTTGTGTTAAGTGTTTGAGGCCGGATTTGAACTCAGGTACTCCTGACTCCAGGGTTGGTGCTTTATTCACTGTGACATCTACCTGCCCCATCCCTAGCACTCTGCACAATGACTGGAACATCATATGTGCACTGAAAGGACCAGGAGTGTCAGTTGATGCAGAAATTGTTTTCAGTACTTCGAACTTGAAAAAGCTTGGGTATTCCTACTCCATATTTGATCATTTTGTTTATTTTTTTCTTAGCATTCTAAATACTTAAGTAGCAAAAGAAATAAAACAGGTAGTTCTACCTACAAGGACCAGATGTGTCAGATAATGTACATGCTAAAACATTTTGTACTTTTGCTGTAAATAAGAGAAAATACTCCTACATTTATTTCTATTGATTCATATCTTTGTGACTATTAGTTTTCTCCCTTTAAAGCATCAGTAGAATTTGTCAAATGTTTATAAAACTTTGTGAGTAATGTATTTATAGAGTAAAATAAAATAAAGTTTTATTTCTGTATGTAGTTTCTACTATTTTACTAATTTAAAAAAGATTTTCTGGTTTTATCAGATTTTTAAAGTTTATAGTTTATCATTATAATATGTCTTTACTTCCCCCCTTCCTGACAAAATATCTGAGAGACTCTCTGATAGACAGATTTTAAACAAGAAATATCCCACCCAATTCATCCTATGTTGAACTTTCATATAGTGAATCTGGCCATGTAAATACTACATTGCAATGTATAAGGTAGAGAAAAATATTCCTCATCTGACTCCAGTGATAATAAGTTCATCAGTGAAGTTTCTTCCACAGCTGACAATAAGATAATGAGCAACATGGTTCTTGGGGGACACACGTTCATAACAAAAGAGATAAACAGTCACAATGTCTGAAGGATAAAGGGGATTCTTCTTGGCCTCTTGGCAGTGGGCCATTACTCCTCAAGCAGTGCGAGGATGTTTGCAACAGTTGAATGTGATTACACTTTGATCTAGCCTGACTGTATTCTCCAACCTATGGAGTTGAGAAAAGTTCCATTTCTTCTTTTTGAATTTTATTTAATGAGCCATTGCTTGGAAACATTCAGGATGCTCAAATATTAGGGTCCAAAAAATAGCAAGTAATGCTAATGGATCTATTACATGAGATTAATTAGAAAAGTTCATTGGTTTTATTGTTGCTCAGCGTTATTGGTAAAAGAAACTCATACATAAAAAGGAAATGAAATACCTCTTGGGGGCATCCTTTGTTCAACAAAACTGTGTCATATAATCAGTCCCTATAGATAATGAAATACCTTTGCTTTCACCTGGAAACTGAAAGCCAAGTCTATTTAAGGACAAGTTATCTAGCACCCCCACTATGGAATCTTCTCTTACAGGTTGTCAGAAGGCATTAATTCCTGATGTATATATAATGGTCAGTGAGCAATTATTGCCTTGCAAAGCACACTCTGAATTTTTTTTTACTCTTTTTGTGAAGGGGAGGCCAGGCAATTGGGGTTAAGTGACTTGTCCAAGGCCACAGAGCTAGTTAAGTGTCAAGTGTCTGAGGCCGGATTTGAACTCAGGTTCTCCTGACTGCAGGGCCAGTGCTCTATTCACTGTGAATTTCTTTAACATATGTCAAACACGGCAGACGAATCTGGTCTGAAATTTTGGTTGGCTATAGATACGGAAAACAAACAGTGTTGAAGTACTGAAACCACTATTTGACAAAGGCTATAATGTAATCCGTGGCGATTACTTTACATCCCTCAATCTTTCCTTGATGCTTGTCAAATTAAAGTGCAGCATAGTCGGAACTACTTGTCAGAATTATAGCAAATTTACAAAAGTAAAAGACACATTCATGGGACTCTGGTTCTTCAATCTACAGAGAAACCTACACTGACACCTACTAGATCCAAGTCTGTAATTGTCAGCAGTGGGCAGGGGAGGGGGTGAGTCTGTCTAGATATGGCTCACCCTTCTCCAAGGGACATTTTGATCCCTGCCAAGAGGGACAGCAGGCGCTTGGGGCCAGAGATTTCTGCTTTCTTCAGAGTCCTGGGCCAGAATTATGTCTACTTGCTCCTTTAAATATTAGTCTACAAAATATTGTTTAGGTTCAAACTGAACTCCTGATCACTATCCTGTAACAGGGACAGAATGCCCCAAGCTGTATATCTAAGGCTTGACTCTTCCCAGCAGATTCCAGTTCACATGAACACACATAGCAAATAGTGAGTAAACACGTTTATCCAAGTCAATAGCAAAATTGAAACAAGAAAAAATATACATAGGAGAATGCATACCAGATAATACAGAGTGAATGAATTCTCCCATTGAGGTGGAGGAGGGGAAGTGAGGTGGGGAGAGAGCCAGAGCGAGAGAGAGACAGAGAGAGTGAGAGTGAGAGAAAGACAGAGAGAGAGAGAGAGACAGAGAGACAGAGAGAGAGAAAGAGAGAGAGACAGAGAGAGAGAGAGAGAGACAGAGAGACAGAGAGAGAGAGAGACGGAGAAAGAGACAGAGACAGAGAGAGACAGAGAGACAGAGAGAGACAGAGAGACAGAGAGAGAGAAAGAGAGAGAGACAGAGAGACAGAGAAAGAGACAGAGAGAGAGACAGAGAGAGAATTGCAGATCTCACCAAAGGGTAATTCCCTGAAGTCTCTGGTGTAGCAAGCTGGGGATAAGGACATGATATGGATTGGTGGCTTTTCTACATGTTGGTTTCTTTTCAGAGTCTTCTCCCTTGAGGGACCTGAAGAGAGGTTGATACCATGTTTCTTTCTCTCAAAGCTGGAAGCCCTAAGACCAGGTTCTCTCTCTCTTCTCTAGCTCACCTCCACACCTCACAGAAGCACAGAATGAGTAGAAGTTGAACAAATTTATTCAAGAGTTCCCTCCTTTCCCACCCCAGGGATTTAAGGATTTAAGTCTGATATTTGTGTCATTCCTCTCTAGTAAAGCAGGCCCTCCTTTCCTCACTTTTTTTGTATTTCTATTGTCTAGCACAATTCCTGGCACACAGCAGTGTGTGCCTGTTGATGGCCTGGGTGATAGTTCTCTATGACTCTCAAGCTACTTTTCACATCTCTCTCTTTGGTTCATTTTTTCTTTTTAAATTTAAATTTTTGTGTTTTATACTTTTTATTTATATCCTTTGGCTTCGCATCACCTTTATTTTCTAATATAGCTCTTTTTACTAAGTAAGCCATCCCTTGTAACAGAGGGGGGGAAAAAAAGAGAAAAAAGCCAGTTTAACAAAACCAACCAACATATCAGCTGTATCTGACAGTACGTTTCATATTCCACATCCATATTCCTCTGACTCTGCATTTTGTTAATTCTCTGAAGTCAAGATCAGTCATTATAATAATTCCATGTTGTGTTTCAGTTTTTGCTCTTTTCATTTGCAGTGTTATAGTCATCATGCATATTGCCTTCCTGATTCTGTTTACTTCATTCTATATTAGTCCAGATTAATTTTTTATGCTTTTCTGAATTCTTCGTATTAATTCTTTCTTATGACACTGTAAAATTTCATTATAGTTGTGGACCTAGGCTTTCATAGACAATGGGCTGGTCTATGCTGGTACACCTGATCTGAGCCCCATGTACTCCTACAGTCACATGTTACAACTTATTTTAACCATTCCTCAATCAATGAACATCTGTTTTCAGTTCTTTGCTATAAAAAAAAGTGCTGCTATGAATATTTTGGTGTAAATGATACCTTAAAAAAAATTCATTTAACTCTTTAATGTAAATGCCTAACAACGGGATCTCTGAGAAGGAGGGTATGCATATTTTATGCACTTCCTTAGCATAATAACAGATTACTTTCTAGCACGGTTAAACTAATTCCCAACTTTACCAATAGAATATTCGTGTGCCTGTCTTTCCACAGCCCCTCCAACATTAACTGTTTCTAACTCTTGTCTTTGCCAGTTTGGTGGATGTGAAGGGACACCTCACAGTTCCTCTCATTTATATTCTTTTTATCAGTGATTTGGAGCAAGCTTTCATATGGTTTTCAATTCTTCCTTCAAGAAGTGTTTATTTCTATCCTTTGTTCATCCTTCCATTGGATTATTGTCATGGATTATTGTCATCCTTACTGTGACATCAGTGAACAAAATTACCAAAAACATGGAGAATTCACAGCCCATGGGAGATATCAAGTCCAGAATAAAGCCTCAGATGGAGCAGCAGCTGGGATGATCACACTTTGTAGAGTACAACATATTTAAGGGAGACTCAGTGATTGGCGAGTCCCAGCCAGGGACCACCATGTCTTGAGAAAGCCCAGCTATGCGGTTCAATTTCTGTTTCCACCTTGCCTCCAGTCTACCCCATCTTGCCCCACTGACTGCCCCAGTTTCAGGTTGGCACTCTCCTTCCCTACCTATCACCTTTCCAGTTCTCCTTTGTGGTTTATTTTCCTTTATTAGAATGTAAGATCTTCAAGAAAAGGGACTTCCTTGTTTTCTGGATTTTGTATCCCTAGTACTTTGCACTGTGCCTAGTATATAGAAGGCACTTAATTAATGCCTACTTTGTCATTTGATTGATCTATCCATTCATTCATCCTGCCATCCATCCAAACTTCACAGAACAAATCCCCGGCAAAGTTTGGATTCAGTCATGGGGCCACACTTGAGGACCTAGAGCAGCGGTTCTCAACCTGTGGGTCGCGAACCCTTTGGGGGTTGAACAACCCTTTCACAGGGGTCACAGGGGTCACCTAAGAGTATCGGAAAACACATATTTCGATGGTCTTAGGAACTGAGACACAGCTCCTCTATTCATCCTTAGGTGGGTCCGCCTACATGCAGATACAACCACATACAAGTATTAAAGGGTCGCAGCATTAGGAAGGTTGAGAACCACCGACTTAGAGGGACATGTGTGCCTCAAGGCCACAGGTTCCCCACTCCTGCATTCATCCTCCCCTTGCTGCCAACGTGACTTTTCTCAAGTGTAGGTCTCTCTGACTATCCAGCCATATTGCCTTGTTGTCCATTTCACTTAATACCTCACCTCCCACCTCTGCACTTTTGTATTGGCCATTTCCTATGCCTGGTATGCTCTCCCCTTTCCCCTCCACCTTTTAGTTTCCCTGGCACCCTGCAAAGCTCAGTTCAAATTGCAATCTCCGAAGGTGACCTTTTCTCTTCCTCCACTCCGTGCTCTCCTGACCCCCCCCCCCCGCAATCCTTTCTAATTTCTCTTCATCTAATCTATACATATGATGAACATACCTAGGTATGTTTATGTTGTCTCCCACTTTGGAATCCGAGCTCCCTGAAAGCAGGTTTTTGTCTTAGTATCTCCAGGGTTTAACAGAGTACCTGGCATGCAGTAGGCTCTTAATAAATACTTACTGACTGCCAGAATGAAAAATTCAGTATGACTAATTTATACTGTTTCATGAATGTGTCATTTCATCTTCCAAGTCCTTAGCTTTGTTCTTGCCTAGTACACAGACTTTTGATAAAATCCTAAGATCATAGGTCTTGATTAGTGCCGATGGGGACTTCCAGAGAAGTGGCCATATTATTTTAATTCACGTTTCATATTTCTATTGGGTTGCAACCAATGACCGTATTTTAGTAACCCCAAGACATTTCTGTCCCATGGCCTCTTCCACCTGCCACAGAAACACAGCCAACACTAGTTCTTCATGTGTGATTTAGCTGTCCAAGAAACCAGAGCAGAAATAAACAAATGGGATGAAACCATAACGAAAAAATAATTACAAACCCCACTGAGAGTGACTTTTCAGTATGGAGGGTGCATGCAAAGACACAGGGTGGGGGAGAGAGAGACAGGGGAAATTGGATGGCTAAGAAGGTGAAACTCACTGATTGTTAACAGTTTGATTAGAAAAAAGCACCTGCTTCATACAGAGCCACAGCAGGGACAAAAAATCATCTTGGCAAGTAGGAAAGGCATTGGTTTTGTGGTTGGACTCAATTGCTGTTTATTTTTAATTTTTTTTAATGAGGCAATCAGGGTTAAGTCACTTGCCCAGGATCACACAGCTAGTAAGTGTCTGAGGCCACAGGTGAACTCAGGTCCTCCTGGTTCCAGGCCTGGTGCTCTATCCACTGTACCACCTAGCGGCCCCTGAATTGCTATTTTAAAATTTACCACTGGGGTAACCTTGGAGCAAGTCACTGCCCCTTTCTGGATCTCAGTTTCCTCTTCTGTAAAATGAAAGGGTTGTACTAGATGGTCTTCTCCTAAATTCTATGGTCTTACAGGAAAAGTCAGGCTTCTCTGGCCTCCTGAAACTCCCAGAGAGGAGAGGGGGCAAATCCAGGGGAAAGGGAAGGCTTGGGAGAACCCAGGAAAGAAATGGTCTTTTTTTTTCTTTAACCACTATTCTGATATCATCTGCTCTCCCCTCTCTACCTGCTCCTTCCCTCGGGGGATATGAGTGTGGAGTGGGGCCTGAGTTTCAGTGTGAGTTCAGACACTCACTGGCCCAATGATCCTGGGCAAGTCCCTTAAACTTTGCTTGCCTCAGTTTCTTCAGCTACAGACTGAGGATAACAATAAGGATCCTGCAAGATAATTGTAAAGCACTTAGCCTGGTACACGTTAGGCATTATGTACGCTCGCTATTATGATTTTCTTTCCTTTGCAGTAAAAGAGACAAACTTAAGTCACAGAAAAAACTTGGGATTTGGAGTCAGAGGACCTGGGTTCTAATTCCAACACTTTCTCAATAGCTATGTAACTTTGGCCAGATCCCTACTTCTAGGCCCAGGCTTCCTCAATAGATCATTCAAGAAGAATTAAGTGATTCCCCCATGCCAGTCAGGCAGGGCAGTTTATCAGGGTAGCTAGCTGATATGGTCTGAAGTCAGGAAGTTCAAATTGGGCTTCAGATACTCCTAGCTGTGTGACCCTGGGCAAGTCACTTCATCCTGCTTGCCTCAGTTTCCTCATCTGTAAAACCAGCTGGAGAAGGAAATGGTAAGCCACTCTAGTATCTCTGCCAAGAAAACCCCAAATGGGATCAGGAATAGTCAGACAGGACTGAAACAACCAGACAACAACAGGTACTATGTGCAATACTAAGTTCTTGGGAGGTGGGTGGGTGGGTGGGGAAAACAACAAGCAAATATGTACAAACTATATGCAAGATAAATAAGAAATAAGAGAGGGAAGGCCTTAGAATTGAGAGGGATTGGGGAAGGCTTCCTGCAGAACCCGGATTTGAGATGGGGCTTAAAGAAAGTCAGCAAATGTTATTCAAAGATACAAAGAAGTGTTCATCTTAGAGGTAAGGGTTCCAGTCAGCAGCTGTAAAATACTTAGTCTGAGATTTCCATTGTCTTTGAACACTGAATGTATGTCCATTATATTCATTTGTATCCATTATATCATTTGAACCTCCTGAGCACCTGGTGAAGCAGGTATGAATGAAAAGCATTTGTCCTGTGCTCAGTGTGTGCTAATCAGTGGGGTTACAATTACAGGGGCTTTAAGTTTTATTATAGCCATTTTATCAGAGGGGAGACTGAGGCTCAGAGCAGTGTGCTCCTGGGTACACAACTAAGGGATGAAAGGAACAACATGTGAACCTCGGTTTACCCAGAATCTAAGTTCCAAGCTCTCACCATTGTTGGACGGCAGGTGGACAAGCGTAGGCTTCCATACGGGCCCTTCAACCGAGGCATGGCAAAGGATCTGGGGCAGAAGTGACCCCAGGAGCCCTCTTGGCCAGATCTCACATAGGAATCTCTTCTCTCACACATCTGACAGGTGATCACCCCAACTTTGATTAAAGACTTCAATCCCAGGGAGGAAAGGAAGTCCACCAGCTCCCCTTCAACCCCCATTTTGTAGAACAGAAAACACAGGGACCATAGAAAAGCTGGAAGGAACCTTCAAAAACCATCTTGTCCAACACCCTCGAGTTTTGTTTTGTTTTTCTTCAAATGAGGAAATTGAAACTCAGAGAGAAAAGGAGCCATGCGGAGGGGTCGTAAAAGTATTTAGTGCCAGAGAAAGGCTTATGATTTCATGTCCTCAGACTCTCGTTTGAACATAGGAAATGGTGGCTTGCCAAGCTCTCCCAAATACTAACAGCTTGAACTGAGGTCCTCTCTCCGGATCCTAACCCATAGTTACAAATATCCTATTGGCAAAGTATGAGTACAGTGCGTAACACATAGTCGGCTCTAGGAAATGCTTGCTCCTTCGGCACGTCCCCCTCCTCTCTATCTAGGCTGAAAGGGAAAGGTGTTAAAACCAGGGGTTCTTCGAGCTGTTTACGTCCCCGTGGGCAGTCGGGCAAAACCTTTGGAGCCCTTCTCGGAATCCTGTTATTCAATGCATACAATAAAATACATAGGAGTGCAATTGAAGCGCAGTGATCAAAACCCCCCCCAAAAAAACTCATTCGCGGACCCCAGGTTAAGAGCTCTGATAATCCACGTCAAATGAAAAACCAGGGGTGGAAGACAGGGGTGGATCTGGGGAAGGAAAGAAAGTGCTTTGGGCTCCTGCTGCACCTGATCGAGGTTCCAATACTACCTGCGCTGCTTTGGGCAAATCACACAAACCGCCCCCTTGCCCATGCCGCAGTTTCCTTCTCTGTAAAAAGAGGGGCATGGGGGCAGTCAGTTTGTGCGATCTTTGCCAGCTCTATTATTTACGTCTAATCCTTTGAAAGTGCTCCGTGCCCACCTCGGCTCTGAGGCTGGTGCACTTGTTCGAGCTTCGTTTTTTTCATGGGGGCAACACCTGCCGGATGGGCGGGAGGAGGGGGGAAGGGGGGGGTTGGCCCAAGTGGCTTGGGAGGGCCAGCGCTTTTGAGTAAATGTCATTATCAGTCAGGCCCAGGGATGGGGGGCGGCAGGGGCCAGGGAGTCATCTGGGTGGGGGGGCTGAAGACAGACATGGGTACACTAGGGGGCCACCCCCTGCGCAATGATTTGGTTCATTTCAGGGCGTAGCCCTTCCCTTCCCTTCCTTTCCTTTCCTTTCCTTTCCTCTCCTCTCCTCTCCTCTCCTCTTCTCCTCCAGCCGAGGCCAGCGCCAGCAGCTCGGGCGCCGTCATTACCCTCCGACTTTAAATTCCTCTCCTTTTCCCCCCCCCCCCCCGCGCTCCTCCCCTTTAAGAATGACGCTCGCTCGGGGAGTTTGCGGAAGCCCCCAGCGCGTAGTCGACAGGCTGGAGCTGGGGGAAGCAGAGAAGGGGGCAGTCCCGGGCTCATCCAGGGCCCCGCCTTCTGAGGGCTTCTTGGTGCCCATTGTGCGAGCCCATCCGAGGGGGGCAGGCCCCGCCCCTTCTCTGGTTTCCTCCCCCCACCGCCGTCCGTCCATCTTCGGCCCCGCCCCCCTGCCCCCCTCCCCCTTGGCTCATTTCCGGCCCCCGCCGTCTCTGCTGCTGCTGCTGCTGCTGCTGCTGCCGCCGCCGCCGCCGCCGCCGCCGCCGCCGCCGTCGTCGCTGCTGCCGCCGCCGCCGCCGCTGCTGCTGCTGCCGCCGGCGCTCGCCTGGGAGCAGGAGGAGCAGGAGGAGGCGGAGGCAAAGGAGGGCTGGGGGAGGAGGAAGAAGAGGAGGAGGAGGAGGAGGAGGAGGAGGAGGAGGAGGGAGGACTGGGCCGAGGGAGCGGAGCGGACGGAGGAGAGAGAGCGGAGCGCAGCTGAGCCGAGGAGAGCCGAACCGAACGCAGCCGAGCGCAGCCGAGCCGAGGCGGCCGAGCCCAGCCGAGCGCGGCCGAGGCGAGGCGGGGCCTGGGCCGAGGCGAGCGGTCGCCGCGCAGCGCAGCCAGCGCCGCGCCGCGGACGAACAACAGCCGCCATTTTGTTTGGGTGCGCGGCCCGGCCCCGGAGGAGGCGGAGGCGAGGCCCAGGCCGAAGAGGAGGCGGAGGCGGGCGGAGGAGGCCCCGCGGCGCGGCCCGATCCGGCCGCCGCCGCCACTGGAGCAGCAGCAACAGCGGCGGCAGCACGATGTGAGGCGGCGGCCCGGCCCCGACCCGAGCCCAGACGACGAGCCCCTGGGCCGGCGATGAGGACGGCGACGAGGCCGCGGCCCATGGCGCCCCGCAGGCCCCAGCCCCAGCCCCGCCAGCGCCCCGACGAGCGGCCGGGAGCCGCGCCGGCCCCGCCACTAGGGGGGGAGCGTGCGTGAGCGTGAGCGTGCGTGGGAGCCAGTGTGAGTGTGCGTGAGTGTGCCCGCCCGGAGCCCGGAGCGAGAAGGGAGAGAGGGAGAGAGAGAGCGAGAGCGAGAGAGCGCCGAGCCGAGCGGAGCAGCGCCCAGCCGCGGCAGCGGAGCCCGCGGCCCGCAACCATGGCCGAGAACGTGGTGGAGCCCGGGCCGCCCGCCCCCAAGCGGCCCAAGCTCGCCTCCCCGGCCCTTTCGGTGGCCGCCAGCGACGGCACAGGTCAGTCCCGCCGCTCGCCCCCCCCCTTCCCCTGCGGCCGGCCGCCTTGGGTGCTCGGGGGATCTCCTCCCCGCTTGCTCCTCTTTCCTCCTTCCCTCCGTTTTTCCTGGGTCCGGGCGATTGGGTCCGACGTCGCCTCCTGCCCCGGAGCCTCCCTGTGGGTCTGGGCTCTCCAGGGCTGGACGTGCGCGTTGCCTGCCGCCCCTCCGGCCCCTTCCACCCTGCAGATTGTTTGGCCTTTTCGTTTTGTTCTTGACTCTTGGCATCGGAATCAATATGGAGTAGGCATGGACCGAGCCAAGATGTCTGAAGCTGCCTTTTAGGCTCGCCCCGGGTTTGGGGAACAGTGTCGGAGCTAGGGGGCCGGGGCCCCCACATCCAGGCTGCAAGCTGCAGGCGAGGCTCCGGCGAGCCCCGCACTGGTTGAGCTGCAACTTAGTTGGCGAGAAGTGGTTGAGATTTTATGGGTGCTTGGCCTCTGGTGCGGACGCCTCCTCGGGGCTTTTCACCTTCGGTTCACGGGGTTTCCCTCTGTTTGGGGCTCGGCCAGGGTTTGTGTCGATGGAGACGTTCGCAGACTCGTAGTCGTTCTCCCCATGGCCCCAATCTCCTTGTTCTTGCTGAGTAGTTGGAGCTGCCAGGAAAATGAAGAGGAAAAATGGCTGGCCACCTGACAGGGAGGGAGCCCTCGGTGCTCCCGCTGGGCCGGATCGCTCGCCATCTCTGGGCAGGATCGCTCTGGATCTGGCACTAGTGGGAGAACATGGGCTGCATCCCGCGGGCATAGAGGGACCTGGTGCATCAAAGATGCCGATTTAAGATCAAGTTGGAAGGGAATTTCACGTCCCCTTTTGGGAAGCAGACACCATTTTATAGTGGAAGAAAGGGAATTTGACAAATGCTTTGGGTTGATTCTTCAGATGGGGTTAATGGGAATACAGGGGAAATTTACTGGGGATTGGTTTTAAACGTTAAGACTGGGTTTGTTGCATCTGGGTTTTAATAGACCCTAGGTTCTTCTCTCCTATGGTAAATAGGTGGAGTGATTATAAGTGAGGCATGATATTGTTGTTAAACATTTCTTCTTCCATTCTTCAATGACTTAGTAAAAGGCATTCTAAATTTGACTTTAGATTTGTGGATTTACCAAGTTCATCCATTTAAACAGTGGAGCATTATGAACTCTAGAATACATCTGGATATCACCATATAGCTGGGCATTTGTTATATTTACTTTGAAGCTTGGGTATGTTACCTCTGTGAGGAGATACTTTGGTTCCTTCATACATTTACAGATGAGAAAGAATTTTAGGTAATTAATTTTTGTAAAATATGTGAATTCACAAGAATTCAAATTCTAAATTTTTGTAGGTTTGAATGCAATTTTCCAGTAAGCTAATTCTAGTTATGAATGAATGCATGGAAATGATTTATTCAGATGCCTACTCTGTGCCAAGCCACTTATCATTGGAGGTGTATTAGCTTTGATAGTGGAATAGGGGCTGACTAAATGTTTCATTTGGCTTTCAGAAGCTCACAAAAGACATTGTTTTCATCTGTTCTATTGTCTCTCTCTCTCTAACTTTGCTAAATAACTTTTAAAGTGTTTCTTTATTTAATTTTAGCTATGATATAAAAGATAGTAAGCTCCGTGAAGATTTAGAAACTTTGTAATAGTGATCCCTGGTTTAGGAAAGAAAGGGCGGACAAATGGTTTCCTTCTGGTTTTTTTCTTTTGGCTAATCTTGTCTTGGCCTCCTTGCTCCCCAAGTACTGAGAGTACAGCACTGAGGAGTTCTTGCTCTTCTAATGGGGAGTGAAGTAACTGACCTCTTTTTTTCAAGGTTTTAGTCTGTAGACTAGATATTGTCCAATTACCCCTCTTCTGTTTTCCACACACAAGCTATATTGCCACTTTTGATACCTTTGTATGATTGTATGATTGAGAGAATTCTAAATGTGTTCATGAGTTATTTTTATAAATTTTGTTGGCTCAGTATTTCAGTTAATATCTTTGCTTATCGTATTTTTTCAGATTTTCATTTTGCCTCAGTTGCTTCATCTTTCTCCAGTCTTGACCTCAGGGTGTATTTCTCACCTCCCTTCCAACCCCTAACTTGAGGAGTAAGAGATCTTTTTGCTAATATTTTAACTTACCTAAAATTGTCTCTTGCTTAAGGAAAGAAGCTTGTCAATTTGCCTGACATAACATAATTCATAAAATAAACCTTTTTACATTTTAATATCAATGCTTCCCAACTTACAGGTAGTTTAGTATACTTTTGCAACCAACTCCTTTTGGCCTTTTTCTAACTTCAAATCCTATATTTCAACTTCAGAAGAAATGAGTCCCAGAGTTTGTGATTATTTACAAACTATAGCTGTTCACAGTGCTAAGCATTGCTTTTGAGGAGGCATAATTGTCAGTGGGGTTGGAGAGGGATTAGAAGGAGCATAATGCCAGGGGATTTTTTTCTTTTTTTCATCATTCAGTTTCCCTGTTAAAAAGCATGCCTTTGTAGTAACCTAGTGTCCAGGAATTTTGACAAGCAAGTGAAAATGATCATAAATTGAGAAACTGAAAGCCCAGGTTGGATCCTTGACTTGTCAAAGGTCAAAGCAAATACAATGGCCCAGCCCAGGTTAAATGGCTCAGCCTTTGAATGGGGCTGTCCCAGGTGTATATCAGCATAGCCTGCACCAGGAGCATGTATGGTTCAGGGGCTTTTATTTAGCTGAAGTCTCTCCAAGAGGTCTTTTTTTTTTTTTTTTTAGCCTATTTGATTTGAGTCACTTCTATCAGTCACTTCTTAAAATGGAGAGAATATTAGACTTGTACTTGAACATTATGACTTGGAACCAATGAGAACTTGCTTCAAGGTAGTGTTGGACTTGGAGGTAAACAGATGATAAGGTGAATTTAAGCGCTAGTAATGATTTTTGGGTGGAAGGTTTTCTTTGCAGAGTGGCTGAAATGACTGATATTATTGCTTGAAAAAAACCACACACACCAAAATCTACATCAGTCTCTTCATGTAAATGAACTTAGGAATGATTGTCAAGTTCAAGTACACGTGTATCTCTCTTGAAAAACCATTACAACAAAGCCATTTCCATAGGCTTAAGTTTATTTCTAAATGGTATTCATAACTCATCAGATATCCAAGAGAGCATATAAGTCAATTGTAGGACCTGAAAGTTGGAGCTTCCTACTTAAAGGTAGGAACTGATTGACCTAATGCCACACAGGTCACAGATTGGGAAAGTGTGACCATAATCCTAGGGGAGCTTTGAATGTAGAGAAAATTTAGAGATATGGAATATTGGAATATTGAGCTGCAGAGATCACGGTCACCCTTTTAAAAGAATATCAAAGCTTTAGGAAAGCTCTGATGGTATTGTTTGACTTTGTACTGCCTGTCTTCGTGTTTGAATTTCATATGCACATATTTGCTGTGCAGAATGAGCACTTCATGCACCACTAGCATAGATCCATGTAGATAACACTGGGATTGAAGGGAAGGCAGCACTTGGACTAAAAGTGCTGGGTTCAGAAGTGTGGGTTATTAGGCGCCAGCTGTGTGCTCAAGCCCTGTGCTTTGCACTGGCCATGTAAAGAAAAGCGGAAGGCAGTCCGCTTTTGTAGAGTTCATAGTCTAGGGGGGACTGTGTACAAACAAGCTTTAGAGGGAAGGCATGGAGGTTAGAAAAAGTAAGATCTTATCTGGGATTTGAAGGAAACCAAGAATGCAGGAGATAGAGAAGAGGAGAGAATTTGAGACACGGCAGGACAAGAGACAGAAAGGAAGGGAATAAGCTTTGTGTGTCTAGCATTACGCTAAGGTCTTATAATCATCTTATTTGGGTGCTGTTATTTTTACATTTGAGGAAACTGAGGCAGGCCTTATCTGATTTACATGCCCAGGGTCACACAGCCAGGGAATATGTGAGTCAGGATTTTGACTCCATGTCTTATTCACCTTACCACCTAGCTGCCTCTGAATGTGAAAATTTTCAGCATTGGGAGATAGGGTCTTGTGAGAATCAACAGCAAAGTCCAGTGTCACTAGAGGGCTGTCAGAGTAAGGTGTGAGGAGACTGAAAAGGGAGTAGGGGGTCAGGTTATGAAGGACTTTAAAGGCTGAACAGGATTTTATACTTAAATCCTGGGGTAATAGGGAGCCACTAGAGTTGATTGAGCAAGGAGTTGAGTTGGTCAGATCTGCCCTTTGGAAGTGCCACATCTGGCAACTGAGGGGAGAGAGGGATTGGATTGGGGAGAGAATGGAACCAGGTAGCCCACCCAGCTGGGTGAGGTGACTAGACCTGGACCCAGAGAGAAGAGGCCTAAGTAGCAATGTGACAAAAAAACGGAGAGGAGGGTGACCCCCTCATCATAGTAGGAAAGTTAGGAAGTGGAAAGGGGGTGGGGGTAGAATGAATGAGTTCATTAATGTCAGTTTTGTTGTCATTAAATTTGTCCGAAGTACATTCAATCCAAGATGCCTAATAAGTAGTTGGAGATGCAAGACTGGAAGTAGAAGAGAGGTTAGCACTTTATAAGTAGATCTGAGAATCATGGATGTAGAGGGAATAATTGCATCCATGGGAGCTGATGGTTTAAAGGGAAGGGAAGGAAAAGAGAAGATGGGGGGAAGGGGTGGCCCGTGCTCATGGTTAGTGGATGTGACCTGGATGAAGAGCCACCAAAGGAGACTGAGAAAGGAGGGGGCTTACTGGTAGGAGGAAAACCAGAAGGAAGACCACGGTCAAGAAGAAGGTGATCTGCAGTGTCAGAAGCTGAAGGGAAGTCCAGAAGGACCAAGGAAAGGCTGTTGGGTTGGGTGTTAAGAGATCACTGGGAATTGGGAATTTGGATAGAGCAGGTTCATTTAAATGCTTTGGTCTGAAGCCTGACTGCAGAGTGGGGAAGAGAATGAGAGGAAAGGAAGTGAGGGTGTGGATCACAAAATGTGGGCTTCTCAAGAGACACACACTGGTCAGTCATTTGAACCGGGGGAGAATGAGTGGGGAAGGATGCATCCAAGTGAGGGTAAATCTTCAGGTGGAAATGAGATCTGTATGGGTTTGTAGGGGGGGAGCAGCAGTCATCACTTAGGAAGAGACTGAAGATTAGTGGGAGAGAAGGGGCAGTCTGCTGGAGAAAGTGGATGGAATGGAGTCGCTAGTGCTTTGGC
Organism: Pseudocheirus occidentalis; assembly: GCA_028646575.1. Taxonomy (NCBI): domain Eukaryota; kingdom Metazoa; phylum Chordata; class Mammalia; order Diprotodontia; family Pseudocheiridae; genus Pseudocheirus; species Pseudocheirus occidentalis. The sequence continues at coordinate 230,594,668 of CM053597.1, forward strand.
AAAGAGAAGACATGGAAAAACATGTTTGTTGGTGACTTGGGCAGCTAATTATAACTAGTATAACTTCTTAAGGTTTACAAGACATTTTACAAATACGATCTCAATTGAACCTCATAACAACCTTGTAAGGTAGGTGCTATTTCTATCCCCATTTTACAGATGAGGAAACTGAGG
>CM053597.1:230595341-230616786 GCA_028646575.1 Pseudocheirus occidentalis
CGGGGGTGGGGTCGGCTGCCTTGCAGGATTGGGCTGGGGGAAGGGAGGGGCGTGGGCGGGGCTCCTCCCGAGGTGGGGGGGGCTTTAGACCAAGGTCACCCAAGCGTCCTGTCGCGGTCCTGCGGCCATGACAGGGGAGTAGTGCCGGGCCAGGCTCGTGGGCCGTCTTCCAAGATTGGGTTCCCGAGTGTGTTGTTCACGGCACATCTTAAGAGAGCCGCCACGGCCTCGTCTCCCTTCTCCCGGGGCTGGTGACAGCTGGCAGTAGAGCACAGTTCCTGTCTGTCTCTGACTCTTCTCTCCACTTGGGATCGGAAATGCCCTTCCTAGAAGGCTCAGGCAGTCTCTTAATCCGCTTGAGATCTCTGAATTCTACCTACAGAGAAAGACACAGGGACTGTCTACGCGGCAAGGGCAAGATTTGATTCTTTTTCCTTTAATTTACTTAATATTTTCACATTAGTCATGTAAAAACAATGAAAATGAATGGGAGAAACGAGAAAAAAAAAACAGAGAGCACATAGTCTGCTCTGATCTGCATTCATGTTCCATAGTTATTTCTCTGGATGTAAATAACAGTTTCCATAGTGGGTCTTTTGGAGTTGTCTTAGATTCTTGCATTGCTGAGAAGAGCTAAGTCTATGAAAGTTAGTCATCACATAATGTGACTGTGGTTATGTACAGCATTCTCTTGTTTCTGCTGATTTCACTTAGCATCAGTTCATATAAGTCTTTCCTCTTTTTTCTGAAGTTTACATGGTGTCAGTACAATAGTATTCCATTACATTCGTGTACTACAACTTGTTCAGCCATTCCCCAATGTATGTGTATCCCTGCGATTTTCAATTCTTGGCCACCACAAAGAGTGCTGCTATAAATATTTTTTGTGCTTGTGGGTCCTTTTCTCATTTTTATGATCTCTTTGGGATACAGCCTTAGAGTGGTATTGCTGGGTCATAGCCCTTTGGGCATAGTTCCACATTGCTCTCCAGAGTGATTGGATTAGTTCTCGACTCCACCAACAATGCATTAGTGTTCCAATTTTCCCACATTTCCATCATTTATAGTTTTTCTGTTTTGTTACATTAACCAGTCTGATAGGTGTGACATGGTACCTAAGAGTTGTTTTGATTTGAATTTCTCTAAAGATTTAATTTTTTTTTTTTTAAGAGAAAGATCAACCCAAGACTATAAGACCAACGAAAGGAAGTTACTGAAAGACATAAAGCATCCACTCTAAATCCCCAAAATTTGGCTCTTGGCACAAGCTCTGGAGCAGTCTTTAGAGTAAAAAATTTTCAAACCACATTTTTATTGATGCTTTTAAAAACAGTGCTGTAGTTTTCAGTTGACTCCCCCAGTCTATAGATTTTTTTTTAATGCTAAAATTGGTCCATGTGATATTTTCACAAGGAACCTTTTGTGTATAACCCAGCTCATCTGAGATTCTGAGCTTGTGGTCTCTTGCATTCTGAGAAAGATTTTTACATTTTCATTCTGTTAGAAATACTCTACAATTTCCCCGCATGATAAGGAGTAGAGAAGCACACTAATATTTGGTGTTTTGGTAACATTAGCCACCATGAGTTTCTATGGATGTTGAAAATTTTAGTGTTCAAAATAAAATTTTGACAAGGCCTTCCCCCCCAATTATTCAATTATTTAAATGGATTTGTGATCCTTCACTTGTGGAATTCTCTTCAGAGATGCAGGTGAGAACTCACTCATCCCTTCCTGGTCTACATAAGCCTCAGTCCATAAGGATCCTTCCAGAAGTCAGACCAGGGAGCTCAGTCACCATGCTGGGAGCTTTTCTGGATCTCTGCTGACATCCTGAGGAACTCACACCTGCTCCGTCTGGGACAGACTGCTTCCATGTAGTAACACTGCTCTAATGATTAACTTTTAAAGATGGACTTTTGCTGTTATGGCAAACTTGAGATAAGTAAGAGGGCTTTATAGCTTACTGAGAGTAAACCAGACTGATTTTACTTTGCTCAGTCATTATCATCTCTAGTGTTTGTCCCAGATCTTGAGGCACTGGGGTGGGTTCTGTGCTGTTAGAAGCGCAGTGAACTCTGACCAATTGACAAACCTCGTCTGTTTGATTTGTTTCCTGTGTGGACAAATGGGGCAAACTCTTTTGAGCTCACAACCACCTATTATTCTTTGTAAGACTTTACAGAGGAGTTTATATTCAAATCCAGCTATGCCCACAGCCAACTTCTCTTTTGGCAAATCAGCTAAAGGGCTTCCTGCTCTCTTCTGAGTTTGTTGTAGCAACTGGTTTATGGTAATTTAATTTCTGGATGAAGTAGTAAGTTTTGCTGTCATTTTTGTTGTCCATTGACCATATTTGATTTTCAGTAGCTTGTTGAAATATTTTTAAGTGTATTTTTTATTTATTTCGTTGCTATATCTCAATTACCTCTAAAAGAATTTTTTAAAAATATATTTATTTATTTTCTTGTTTACATCATTCATTTACATGAGAATTTGAATTACAGATTTTCTCTCCATTTTTCCCCTACCCAACACCTCAAAACAGTCTCAAAACACTGTATAACCCCTCCTCCAATCTGCGCTCTCCTGTGTCCTCCTCGCCCCCCTGACTTTCTGGTAGGGCAGGATGGATCTCCCTACCACAGTGTGTGTATATCTTAATTCCCAGTTGGACATAGTTATTAATAATATATTTGTACACACATATTTTTAACATTTGATTATAGAACTTTAAATTCTAGATTCTTTCCCTTCCTCCCTCGTCACCCACCCACACTGGAAGGACAAGCAATTAAATACAGACCGTACATGTATAATTACACAGAACATCTCCACAGTGGACATGTTGTGAGAGACTGATTATATGTCCCTCCTTCCCCCCCTTTTTCTAATCTCTACCCTGTCCCTTTACAGATGTGTGTACTTGCAGCAACCCTCCCCCGCACCTGCCCTCCCCTCCGTCATACCACTTCTCCTCCCCATCCCCCCTACTCTCCTGTGTGGCAAGATACCCGGTTAGAGTTTATGTCATTCCTTCCCTAAGCCAAATTCAATGAGAGTAAGGTTGACCCTTTCTCTTTTGCCTTCCTGTTCTTCCTCTCCATTGTAGCATTTATCCCTTGCTTCTTCTATATAAGATAATGAGCCTCATTCTGTCTCTCCCTGTCTCCTCTCATTCTAATCCTCTCCCACCTCAGAATTTCACCTTTTAGAATATCGTCCCTTCTTATTCAATTGATCCTGTGCCGTCTATGCACTCATATAAATGCATACTCAGATATATGTTCGTATGCATATATAAACTCTCCTATATAGACATGTGTATGTGTGTGTATGTATATATGTATATGTATATATATATATATATGTATATATATATATATATATATACACACACACACATACACACACATTTGTATTCCCTTCACCTATCCTCATACTGAGAAAAGTTTCATAAGTTACAGTTAGCATTTTTCCACGTTGGCATGTAAATAGTTCAACTTTGATAAGTTCTTTATGATTTCTTTTCCATGTTTACCTTCTCATGCTTTCTTGTATTTGAATGTCAGATTTTCTTTTCATTTCTAGTTTTTTTAGCAAGAATGTTTGAAAGTCCTCCACCTCATTGAATGACCATAGTTTCCCCTGGACAGTTATACTCAATTTTGCTGGGTAGGTGATTCTTGGTTTTAATCCTAGCTCCCTTGATCTCCGGAATATCATGTTCCAGGTCCTTCAGTCCCTTAACGTAGAAGCTGCTAGATCCTGGGTTATCCTGATTGTGTTTCAGCAGAATTTAAATTGTTTCTTCTTGGCAGCTTGTAATATTTTCTCCTTGATCTGAGGACTCTGGAACCTGGCTATAACATTCCTAGGAGTTTTCTTTTGGGGATGTTTTTCAAGAGGTAATCAGTGAATTCTTTCAAGTTCTATTTTGCCCGCTGGTTCTAAAATATCTGTGCAGTTTTCCTTGAGAATTTCATCTGGCAAATTCGACTTTTTAAGGCATTCTTCTCATTGGCTTTTTGGGCTTTTGCCATTTGAGTTAATCTATTTTTTAAGGTGTTATTTTCTTCAGTCGGGTTGTTGACTCTCTTTTCATGATTTTCTTGCATCATTCTCATTTCTCTTCCCAATTTTTCCTGCACTTCTCTTATCTGGTTTTCAAAATCCTTCTTAAGCTGATCTATGGCTTCTAGACAGTCTTAATGTTTCTTGGAACCTTTTGGTGTGGGAGTTCTGTGTTGTCTTCCTCCTGTTCCATGCTTTGATCCTTTTTGTCCCCAAAGAAGGAATCTAAAGTTGGATTGCTGTTCTTACTTTGCTTCCTTTGCCTGCTTGTGTTGCCAGTGAATTACTTGACTTTTTAGCTCTGTGGAACCCTGCTTCCAGGGAGGAAAGCTCTGTCCCAAATCTTTGGGGTTTTCTCAGCTGTCAGTTATTGGGAGGCCGCTGCAGCCCCCAGTAGCTTTAGCTCGCTGAAAATGCACCCCAGGACAACCACCCAAGACTACGATCCGGTTCCAGGCTTCTCAGTGCAAGAGCACTGAGCCTCTGAATGCTTGCTTGGCCCCCCTGCATTCTGCAGACCGGAAACTCTGAAGCAGCCACATGGTAGCTTCTGTGCTGGACTGTTTTTCTTCCCCAAATTTAGCAGAGTTCCACTGGCCTTTACCTTTGTCCGTGTTTCTTATGGCTTGATAATTCAGGAAACTGCCACAGCTGCTGCTGATCTTCTGAAGTCTCCAGCTGCGGCTTATCCTGGCTGCCCCAGGGCCAAGCCATGGTTTCAGGCTGGGCTGGTTTTGGCCCCCAGCCTGCTGCGATGAGCCCTTCCTGCCAAGCTGCCTTCAGCAGGAGATGTGTTTTTCTGTATTTTCGTGTGAGTTTTGGAGCCCTAAAATTTGTTTAGAGTCATATTTTATGGGTGTTTGAGGTGGCTATGTGGGAGCTGCGAAACCTTGTTGCTTTCATGCCACCATCTTGGCTCTGCCCCTTGTTGAAATATTTCTGTTTTTCTGTAGGGTCTATTTTTTTTCCTCATAACTATGTTTATTGTAAAGTCTACTTATAGTTCTGGTGAATTGATGGTTCAGCTTTCCAGAGATAACAGGGGTAACTCCCTCTTAATTGTCTTATTATCTGTTAAAGTGTCAGTTTTGTCTTTGGGAATCTTTGCTGGGCACAATTCTTTTTTTGAACAGTTTTGGAAATGATGAGGTATGGCACTTCTCATATGATTTATGCAGATTGTATAGCTTTGGTTGTCCCTTATTTCTTTTCTCCCTAAGCCATACTTTCCTGGGGACTTCTGATTCCCACCTGTCCCCACCTTCATTCATTGAAGTCCTGGAGTATTTGGATTTTTCTGCCTCTTCCTCTTCTGCCGCTGATGCTGGCACACAGGCTGCATTGATTGTCATGGTGACCATTTTGCAGACACCTTTTGTTAGTACTATAAGGACAGCCACAAATGTTCTTGTTGATTTTGAGTGTTTAATAAGACCTGCTCTTTTAGCTCCTTTTGTTGCATCTCAAAGAGTACCTGTGAATTCTGGCTTAATTTCTGGTAGGTAATCAACAAACACTTGTTCAGTCCTGACTAAGTACCAGGTACTAGACTGAGGATAAAAAGAAAAGCAAAAACCCCTGTCCCTTTTCTCAAGGAACTCAGATTTTACTGAGGTGATGTAGAAGTAACAACATATGTACATATAAGATATAGAGTGAATGAAGTGGGGGGGAGGCCAGGAAAATGAAGTGAAAATTCCACCTTTTGAATGCAGTGGAATCTGAGCTTTCTTACAGGAAGCTGAGGAGTGCAAGCCAGGTAGGGGCACAGGCCAGGCTAAGGTGAGGAGCTGGGAGATTGAGTGCTTGGTCTAGTAACAGCCAATAGTCTGGAAGAGCTGCATTGTACAGGGTGTGCAGGGGAAGCACTTAAGAGGCATTAAAAGGCTGCCAGTTGCCATGTTGGGAAGGTCTTTAAGTGGCAAAAAAAATACTTTATATTTGATCCCGTATCATAGGGAGTTGCTTGTTTGTTTGAATTGGAGGCTTACATGGTCATACTTGAACTTTAGGAAAATTTCCTTTGGCAAATGATGTGGATGTAGATAGGACTTGGGATAATTCAGCCATGAGGTTTTGGGTGGAGAGAAGAGGGATGGCCAGTGTATGTAAGAGATGAGACTCTGGTAAGAAGGACCAGATTTGGGTGTGTGCAGTGTGTATAAGGATGACCACTAGGTGGGGAGCCCAGAAGCATGGGGGTGGGGTTGCCCTTCTCAGAAGTAATGGGAGATTCAGGAAGAGAGGAGGGTGTGGGGAAAGATCCTGAGACCTGGACTTAGCAGTTATTGGGAGGCTTGGGAGATGAAGAGACTTCCCTAGAGTCTCACACACACACAACCAGGTCCTTCTGGCTCCAAGGTCAGGGCTTGATCTCTCCTACTTCTTCCCCTCCCTCATTTAGGCCAATGTTGCCCCGAGGAAGATTTATGCTGGTTATTTAAAAGTACTAGGGAGTTTGAGTTAGACCATGACCTAGTTTGATCTACACTGGAGGAAGTCACTTTGGCAGCTGTGCCCTATGGTAATTATTTTCTCTGAGTGGGAATAAAACCTAATAATAGTTGGCAATCTAAAATGCTAATGTTGGCCTAATCCCCCAGAATGACCATTTTTTCCTCTGATACTGTATTTCACATAATTTCTTATTCTTGAATGCTTTTTTTTTCCATCAATCACAAGCGTCAAATGTCAGTCACAAGCACTTATTAAGCAATCACAGTATACCAGGAACTGTGCACTGGAAATTGTTATTGTTGTTTGGCCTTCATTCTCTGAAGAGGGCTGTGACATCAGGGAAGTGATGCCATGTTGTGCAAGTGAATTGGATTTAAGTGAGGCAGGACTGTGCAAAGTCACACCAGCCTCACTTTCTCCTCCAGAGCAATCTGGGTCCAGTACCCAGCTACTCAGGACAACTGGAGATGACCCTGGATGCCCTGTGATATCTTGGCCGTTTTTTTTTTTTAATTGGTTTATTTACTTTTACAACATTCAGTTCCACAGTCCCTTGAGTTTCAGATTTTCTCCCCCTTCCCCCATCATGGCGGCGTGCATGTGGATATAGGCTCTCCAGATATCTTACCATTAATCATTAGTCAGGTTGTAAAGAAGGATTGTAACTGATGGAATGGTAAGTGGAAAAGAGAAACAGAACGAAAAAAGAAAAAGAAACAGCAAGTAATTTGTTTCAGTCTGCACTCAGACTCCACATCTCCTCAAGATGTGGACACCTTCAATCATGAGTCTTTTGGAGTTGCCCTAAAATCTTGTATTGCTGAGAGGAGCCCAGTCTGTTGAAGTTAGTCATCACACACATATATTGATTCTGCTCTTCTCACTTAGCATCAGTTTATGTAAGTCTCTCCAGGTTATTGTGAAGTCCATCAGCTCTTCATTTCTTGTAGCGGAGTAGTATTTCATTACATTTCATATACCATGATTTGTTCAGCCTATCTTGGCCTTTTAAAGCTAAGGTCTGAACAGGTCTCAGTCTGAGGCAACACCCATTCAGTGATTAATGCTGATTTCTAGTAAAGAAGCCTTAATTACTGAAAATACAAATACTAACAGAAAGAAAGGCAGACCCTGATCTCAATGAACTTATATTCCAATAGGGGAAGAAAGGGGCTGAAAGGGGGTCCCCATGGAGGGCTCACAGCATCCTTGAGATGGAGGTTCTGAGAGGAACCAGCCAAGCCAGTCTGAGGAAGGGCTGCCTCATCTCAGAGTAGAGGGTACGAAGGCCAGGGTGAAGAGGCTTCTGTGGCAGGGGAGCCTGGAGAGGAGGGAAAGCAGCAGCTGGGAATATGAGGGACCTCTGAGGTGGACAACCTTCTGTCTAGTCTGGTGTGTCTCGCTTGGCTTTTCTACTTTGTTTGGAGCTTCACTCTTCTTCCTACCTGGTCACTTCAGCTAAACCCTTGAAGTAGCCCAGTGCCCCTGTTCAATTTTTGGCATTTTCTACTACTTCAGCCCCTCTCTGCTTAACCTGCCCTCCAGCCCCTTCAGCAGATAACCTTGAATTGAGAAAATTGAAGCAATAATATTACTGATAGCATTTATTTAAAGTTTGTTGAGTACTTCAGTAAAGATATCTCATTTAATTCTTAGAACAGTCTTGTAAGGTAGATGTTTGGAGGCCTCATTAGCACTCTTTTGCAGATGAAGGGACAGCAGTTAAGAGACTGGCCTGTGGTCTCATCTAGTGCACAGCCTTTCGGTCCCATTTTTTTCCATTAACAGGCATTTATTTTCTCTCCTTCCCACGTACTATCTCTCTTCCCCCAAATCGAGCAGAAGAAGGGAAAATAAAACCATTTTAACATATGCTTAATTGAGCATAACAGATTCTCTGGCTGGCCGTGCCCAGAACTGTACGTGGGTCACAGTCTGCCTTTCTGAGGTGTCTCCTTCTGTCAGGAGGGGGGCTCCCAGTCTTCGTTGTCAGCCTCTGAGATAGTGCTGGGTCGTTTCTTGTCGGCCTTCATTTCTATGGTTCTGTTTTCTTTCCTCGGTGTCTGTTCCTACAGGCTTTCCCAGGTTTCTCTGCAGCTACTCCTTTCCTCCTTCCTCAGAACACGAGAGGATTCCATTCATTCATCCAGCCCTCCCTGTGGATGGGCACCTCTCATCTTTTTGTGCCCCTGGGTCCTTTTCCTCTTGTTTTCATGCTCTCTTGACTACAGGGCCCAGCAGTGGCGTTACTGTGGAAGACTTGGACCAGGTCACAGATACTGCAGGGCATCGGGGATCTGCTTTCTTCTTGGCCCCTCCAGTGTTTGTCATCTTTGTTCCTCTTCCTCTCATCCTTAGTTCTTCTATTCCAGCTCTGAGAAGCCGGTGGCCCTTCCCCTTGTGCCTTCCTAGGTCCTTGGAATCTGCACCATCCAGCATATTCTTTTCTATGGACATTTTTCCTGTTGCTCATACACAGAACATACTCAAGTTTCTGTCACCCTTACCTTGCCTTCAAGACACCTCGAGGTCTCTTTCCTTTCACACTCCAACCTTCTCCAAAACGTTGTCTCCATTCATTCGCTACCCTCACTGCCCAACTCTGCTGCTCAACTGTACCCTGGCCCTGGCCCCTGCTGCCTCCTCTCTTTCCCTGAGGGTTCTCCGCTGCTTCATCTAGGCTGACTGTCCTGCCTTGTGAACTGGGGTCATTGTGGGTATCTCACCCTCATCAGAGCCCCAGGAAAAGGGTGACTGTTTGACTTGCCTTGTATGTCTCCCTCTCATCTGTGGTGTTGGCTATGAACAGTTTGCTGAGCCAGGACCAGAAGGAGATGGTACCAGTGGAACAGTCACATTGATGGGGTCCTTGAGGTAGAATCCCTGGAGGCATCTGGCTAACATCCCTCCACTTTCTTTTGTCAATTGCATAAGTATTTATCAAGTGCCAGCTGTGTGCGTGGCCTGGTGTTAGAATGGGAACCAAATAACCTCTGAAGGAGCCTCGAACTCAGGAGTGACTCCGTTGCTGGGGTTAGATCTCATCAGATGAATTATCTGATCATAAGGGAAAGACGATTGACATCCTGCCCACTTGTCCTGGTTCCCATCTTCTACCCCGACCTGCCATCAAGTTGTCCCTGAGTGATGATTCCTGGATGCCACAATTTAAAAAGTACATATTTTTGAGTTTTTGTTAGTATTTTCTCTTTTTAACGTTGCCTTCATTTTCATGCATCCCCCTCTCCCCTTTCCAGAGAGCCATCTTCTGTAACAAAGTATAAGGGGTGAGGGGTGTCAGCAAAGTTAAACCCCTAATAATGACTCCTGACCATCCCTGCCACATTCCTGGGCCCACAATGATAACTCAGCAGAGAAGGAAGAGGCCCAATGTCAGTGAACATTCCCTGAGTGCCTGCTGTGACCTGGGTTCGGTGCTAGGCATTCTGAGGTGAAAGGCAGATGATTTCTACATGATGTCCTTAGTTTAATAAAACCCTTTTCCCTCCACTCAAGGCAGGGAATGGAAACCAGCATTTCCCTCCAGGGGCTTAGTTTAATTAGAGAGATTTTAAAAAAAACAACAGATAAATGACTCATCCTGATTAGATGCCCTTGCCCAGGAAACATCCAGAAGGGCTCAGTCCCTTCTACTGGTGGCTGGGTTGGTTACAAACCAGGAAGGGAAGTCACTTCATAGCTGACTGTGTTGGCATGAATTTTAAGCACACAAGATGCCCTTTGTGCTGTCATCAGAAGGACTTTGGATGCTGGTCATAGAAAACCTGATTTTTTTAGAAAACGTTTAAAGTGTACAAAGCGTTTTATTTTCTTTGAACCTCAAAAAATCATATAAGGTGTTACATCATGGGATAAATATTTTCCAGTTTTATGGATGAAGTAGAAGACTCAGCAGCCTAGGGCTACACAGCAAGGACCTGGATTCAAATTTGGCGTTTACTACTTAGCAGCACTGTATGTTCTTGGGAAGTCCTGGAGAACCTCCCAGGACTCAGTTGGCTCATCGGTAAATTAAAGAGATTGGCCAAGGTAAAACGTAGCTGGGTTTCTCCTCCCCTTTCATAGCAGCCGTCCCACAACTATACCCAGAGCCTGTGGGCTCCAAGTTCATCCATCTTTTTAGTATGGCCAGCTCCCAGCCCCCTTCTTATTGGAGTTGTGGGAAGAGTCAAGAATGTGGTTGTGCAGAAAGAAATGGGGTGAAGAAGGAGTGCAATGGTCAATCATCTCAAATCCTACAGAGGTCAAGGGAGAGAAGTATTTGGAGGGGGAGGGGAAGACAGTTGGGCAACCTTCTGGAAGTGACCATGGGGCAGGTAGGTGGTGCCATTGTGCACAGAGCCTGGGCTGGAGTCAGGAAGATTCATCTACCTCGGATACTTAGTAGCTGGGTCAGTTTTTGAGTTGGGCCACGGAACTGCCCTGCTGGAAGTCAGTTATTAGTCTGTTTTAGATATGTCAACCATGGTGCTACGAAGTGTCAGTGATATCTTTCTCACATAGAAAGAAGATGGTGGTAGTGTTTGCTTCCCTGTGGCTAGTTAGGAAAAGCTTAAGTGTATGTAGCTCAACAGATGTTCCATTTAGGATAGGTTTCACTGTGTGTGTATTTCTGCCAGAGTAACCCGTTGATAATTATAGAAAGATTTTTTTATGGCATTAACAAAATGCTGACTAAAATGAATATTGCCATATGCATAGCAGAATGGAAAGTGATGGTTGTACACAAAACTTGGACTCTTGAATGGCTTGCTTTTCAAGTATGTGACTTTCTGAGCTGCTCCATCTGGCTGTGATTCCTCCCAGGCTTCCAGTTCTTTCCTTGTGTGTAGCTGTTTGTTGTCGGCTATGATGACATAATGCAACTATTTGTGTTAAGATATTTCATGAGTACTTTTGTTAAAATTTGAATCTTTTTTTGCTTTCTTTCTCCAGTATGGGTGGTAAAATCCCACCTGCTCCACATAAAGCGAAATCAGAAGAAAAAATCAAGGTAAGTAGAGATTAATTCTAATTTTATCATTGAGAGTGCAGCCAACTTTGGCTTTCTTTTTTGTTGTTGATTTTTCTTTTTTTAAAAATGTTTTTTATTCAGTCAAGATCTGCCTCTCCCTCCCCCCCCCCCAAAAAAAAAAATTGAGAACGCAAGACAACTCATTGCACACAGTTATCATTCTGCATTGCCCATGGCCTAAAAATATGTGTCTCATTTCACATTCTTAGTTCTTTACATGTCATGGTGGGTGGATGCTTGATTTCATTGTTACAGAGAAGAGTTCAGCGCCAGCACTGCTGCTGCTGTTTTGTTTAGGACTCACCCCCTTCACACTCTCCTCTCCCACCCACCCCCCAGTTTACCCTCTCTTTAATTCCCTTCTCTTTCCCTCCTTCCCTGTTGAGTGAAATGTATTTCTGTACCCAGCTCTTGATGTGAGTGTGTTTTGTGTGGTGTGTTTGTGGATTCCTTCTTAGTTCAAGTGTCAGGACTCAACACATCCACCCCACTTCTTCTTGGTATAGCTGTCACTTATATACCCTTCTGTGTGAGATAAGTTTATCCTGACCTACCTTTCCTCCAAAGTGTATTCCTCTTCCCCTCCCTTTCCATTCTTTGCTTTAAAAAGATCTTCAAGATTTAACAGAGCCACTCCTAGACCTTGACTCCTTCAGCTCTCTCTGTGATCTCTGGTGATGATGGGATTCACAGACACCCATATATCCTCTCCCCATGTTTGAATGGAAGCTGTTTATCCTTGTTTAGTCCTTTATCTTTTAAGTTCATTTGTATTTACCTTTTTGTGTTTATCTTCACTCCTGTATTTAAATCTCAAAGCTTCTTTGCAGCTCTGGTTTTTCTATCATGAATGCTTAGAAGTCCTGTGTATTTTTCTAAAAGGTCCAACTTATCCCCTGTAACATTGTATTCAGTTTTGCTGGGTCACTTATTCTTAGCCTTATGCCCTTTTTCTTTGCTTTTTGGAATGTCATGTTCCAGGTTCTCAGTAGTGGTGGCTACTCGAGTATGTGTACTCTTGACTTTGGTCCTCTGTACTTGAATTTATTTTCTGGCTGTTGGTATTAATTTATCTTTGCTGTGGAAGCCTAGATTTTGGCAGTGAGGCTGTGGGAAGTTTTCATTTTGAGATTTCTTTAAGGATGTGATTTGTAGATTTTTTTTTTTTTAACTTTCTCCTTTGGTTCTCAGAGGTCTGGGCGGTTTACTTTTTTGGAACATCATTTTTAAAAATTTTGAGTTGAAAATTCTTTCGCTCCAGCTCCTTCCCCACACCATTGATAAGGCAAGCGATATCAGTTATACATGCAGATGAAATGGCAAGTCTTAACAGAGTGACCACAGAGTCAGAATGAAAAGTTTTAGGAGCTTTATTAGCCAGCTGGCGGCAGTCCCCCAACTGCCAATCCGGAGGAACAGCCCCTGGCCTAGCTCAGGGGTGCAGAACCTTTTATACAGTACAGCTTCACTGTTAGGTTTACGTATCTAACATAATTTGTTACTAAGCAGGTGCAAGCAGGCTCTTACTAAGGCAGGAGGGTTGTGATTACATCTGTAGGGTAAGGGCGGGGTGTATGAGGTGTAAGACACACAGGATGTGGTGTGACAACCAAACAATCAGAAAGACAAAACTACCCTAGGCCAGTTTCTTGATTCCTATCTTAAGTCCATAAAGTTTTATTTGACTGGTTTCTAATTCCATAAAGTGTCGCTAGACTGGTTTCTGGCCACTTCACAGAGTCATGCAAAACAATTCCATATTAGCCATGTTGCAAAAAAAAAAAAAAAAAGGCAGCCAAACAAAAAGTCTGTTTCACTCTGCACTCAAAAGTTCATCAGTTTTCTCTCTCTCTCTCTCTAGATAGATAGATAGCATTTTTTCATCATGGATCTTTTGGTTCTTGCATCATTGTCTTGATAGTAACTAAGTCCTTCATAGTTGATCATCACTATAGTATCGCTGTTATTGTGTTGGTCTGGTGTATTCGTGTTGCACTTTGCATCAGTTCAGGTAAGTATTCTGGGCAGTTTTCTTTTATGATTTCTTGAATTAGAATATCTAGCTTTTTTTTTGTTATGGTGTTCAGATAATCCAATTATTAAATTTTTCTCCTCAATCTGTTTTCTAGGTTGGTTGTTTTTAATATGAGATATTTTACTTTTTTTTTTTTTTTTCTTAAAAAAAATTCCTCCTTCATCTCTTCCAGGAATTCTGGTTGAGTTTGTGCCCCATGTTGTAGAGCCATTCTTTCCCTCTGGGTCTGTATCTTGAGCTTCTCTGTACTGTTTGAAATGCTCATTAGGATAGGAGTCTTTTACTGGTTGTCTGTCCTTCCAGCCTCCTTGACTAGAGACTTAGATGGGCTCTGCACACTTCTGGAGGGAAGGTCTGGCCCAGTCCTGTTGCTGCTTTCTTGGGGTATTGAATATCATGTTGTTTCAGGGTCTCGGGTACAACTTGGGCTGGGAACCTATAAGGTATCAGTGCTCCCAGAGTGGTCTGACCAGGGCAGATTCTGATTGTTCTGCAGACTAGATGCTGCTGGACTTGGCTCCTGTTAAATGGCAGGGAAACCCTGGAGGTTCAGAGCGGCAGAATTGTAGGCTTCTGTTTGTTCTGGAATTCTCACTCTAGTTATTCCCCTGCAACCTGGGCTAGAGCCTGTAAGTGAGACCCTGCTCTGAGCTTAGGGTTTAAGCCACATTGATGCTGCTGCTGGTGGCAGCTTCTAAACTTCCACCTTAATCAATAAACAGTCTAGGGCCTCCCTGCCCAGCAGTACATTTCTCATTCTGCCTTGGGACTGGGTAGTAGGCAGTAGAGATGCCAAGTTGGCACCTGCCCCAGTTGCAGCAGACTGGCATGGGCCTGAGGGTGCCCGAGTCTGGGTCTGGGACCTTCTTTTGTGTTGATGCATAACCTCTTCCTGTGTATAAGGCACTCCTGCCTGGCATTGTTGCCATCTCTATTTGCCAGCCTGGGTCAGGCAAAGGACTCACGGGGAGGTTTTTTTTGTATTTTTCCATTAAGATTCATTCTGGTGCATTTTCAATCTCTCATTTGGAGGAATTGTGGACAGGAGCTCAGCTTCCACTCTTTGGGTTTCTTCTGGATGTGTTTATCTCTTCTTCCCTTAAATTCCTAAAGTAGCTAGCCCATTGTAGCTTATGGTCAGGTTTTAAGATGAGAAAAATATCTGTTTTTTAAAATTCTGACTTGACTTCTGGCATTTGTGAGAGAGATTTTCTGAACTGAGTGTTAAATCCTGGGCTTGTTAAATCAGAGTCTTTGGACCTAAAGAAGGAGGGTCTTCAGATAATGAACAACCTGCATACTTTACCAGATAAGAGTGTTTTCCCTACCTCCCAGTGTCTGCCCTTGGTGCTGCTGGTGAGTTCTAACACTCCTGAGTGGAGCCTGACTTTGTTGGCCCTTCTTTTGTCAGGAGGAAAAGACTGAAAGTGAGAAACCTGAAGAATCCCCCAAACTAGAAGAACTGGACAGTGAGGAGAGTGACGTAGGTGAGGAAAGCATGGTCATGTGATGTACCTGGCTGGGGCGGGGAATTCCTGGCAGCCCCCAGATTACTGAGAGGCAGTGTTTTCTCTGCTCCCTGCAGAGATTGATAATGAAGGAGTGATTGAAGCAGATACAGATTCCCCTCAGGAAATGGGAGATGAGACTGCCGAGGTGAGTTCTAGACCTTTCTTTTCTTCTACCTTGAGGCTTGGGCAGACATCAGGACTCACAGGCCCTGCCACGAAGGAAGTTCTGTGGGTGGGAGTGCTAATGCCCTCTCTTTTCTCTGGTTCTGAAAGCTAGAACGAGCATTAAGTACCTACTGTGTGCCAGGTGTGGTGCTGGGAGACAGGGATCAAAGGTGAGATAATGCCCATGCTATCAGGGGAGAGAGCAAGAGCCCGTCAGAGTATCCTCAGAATAAGTACATGGTGAGAGATAATGGCCTGGGAAAGGCTTTGTGTGGAAAGGGTGGAACATTTGGATTTTCGAGGTAGAGGGAGTGGGGAATGCACTCAGGCTTTTGTGACAGCCTGTATAGAGCCATGGAGACAGAGAGAGTAGCGTGTGTGAAGAACAGAGATGACAATTTGAACTGCCTGTAGAGCATAGCGTAATGTAGAATTAGACCGGGGGTGGGAGGGGGTGGGGGGAGGCGTGAGCCTGCTCCGAGGACTTTCAGCAAATGCTGGAATTTGTAATTTTATTCTGGAGATGATTGGGAGTCCTTAGGCGTTCTGGAAGTGACACGGTCTCGTCAGCTCCTTGAGGGAAATCATTTTGCCTTCTCTGTGTTGGGTGGACTAGAGTAGGAAGAGATATGAAAAAGGGGAAACCAGTTAAGGGATCATTGCTGTCTCCAGGTTAGAGGTGATGCCATTGAGCCTGAGCTAAGATGGCAGATTCACTGGATGCTGAAGAGGTAGAAAATTGTGCAAGATATGGCAGCCCAGTTTTCTCTGTGTCAGGGTGCAGGAGAATGAGGAGTGGAGGCTTATGCCATGGTTATGAATGATTGTCTTGTAGATGGGGTGCTGTATCTCTGTGAAACAAAGGTATAGAAGAAAACCACGCCCAGCTCTGTTTAGTACATGCTGGGATTGAGGTGTTTGGGGGGCATCTAGTTGGAATGTCCAGTAGTCCATGGGTCCTGGAAGTCAGAGGGTGGCCTGTCTGTCCATAAGTGGCTGTGAATGATGAACCAACCGAGGAAACTGGGAGAGAAGTTTTTACAGCCTAAGTTGAATTAAACGTACTACAAATTTAAAGCATTTTGAGATGGGTCAAGAAAGGTCCTAATAACAAAAGAAACATGCCCTGAAATCTGTTAAAAAGAAAAAAGGCTATGATTGTAGAAGGTAATTGTAGAAGGTACTTTTCTTGAAGATACTTTTACTTGTTCTTTTTAAAGTCATAAGGAGAAAGACTTAAATACTAATGAGCATATTTTTGGAAAAACTCCTCGGGGGCCGGTAAGTGGCACAGTGAATAGAGCACTCACTAGCCCTGGAGTCAGGAGGATTTGATTGAGTTCAAATACAACCTCAGACACTTAACACTTACTAGCTCATGTGCCCTTGGGCAAGTCATTTAACCCCACTTGCCCTTCCTCCCTCCAAAAAAAAAAAAAAAACGGCCAAGATAATAATATCTGAATAGAAGGCTGATCTCAGGCACATGATACAGGAATGTATTCTCTGCTCCATACTTGTAGAAGCTGCCTTTGCTGTTGTCACACGTTTGTGACTTTTTTCATGGGTAGAAATGATGAGATGAGGGTACACATTTCAGTTTGGATCTTCTTCCTTCAGTTTCGCCAATCAGTTAGCTTCCTTCCCTTTGGAGAAGGACTCGGAGCAGCAGTGTGGCACTTTCATGATGTGTTGTGGGCATTCTCTCAAAGAAGTTAGTCAGACCATCTCTAATCCAAGTATAGGCATTTATTTAAAGATTGACACCCCTCCAAATTGGGCATCCAAGAGGAACCAGCAACTTAAGTAAGACAACACAGACAAATTTATAGTGTAATGTTTCCGATTATGCAACAGAAATTATGAATATTAAAAGGCAGGAGGGGATTATTTTAAGGGATTAACTAATAGGCAAGGAGTCTCTTCTATGGTTCAGTGACGGTCAAACATCTTAGTTGTGCTGTTTCCTTATTAGGTAGCGCCTGTGGTCCTGTCTGGTCAAGATGGAGTTAGGCATTGTTGTGCTGTCTTAGGTTAAATGGTTGATGTGACTGTGATTGAGTACAAGGACATACCTGTTCAGATATGTGAATCAGGTCTGGGGATAGTGGCTAGCTAGGGACAATGACTGTATTGAGTTTGGGGGCCTGTGCTGTGGTTAAAGCCAGATTATATGGTCAAATCAGGACATGCCTGCTTTTCAGTGGGGCCCAAAAGGAAGTTAGAAAATTGGGGCTGGGGACAGCTTTATTCAGATTCCATCAGTTTTGACCTATGAGTCTGGCTGATGTGGAAGCAGAAGTTGGAGAGGGGGTTGGAAGTCTTTTCCTGGACATAGAGGTCAGCTAGAAGGAAGAGCTGAGGAGGGAGTGATCCTGGCTGGAAGAGCAGGGCCCAGAGTGGGGAGGTTGGAGAGGACATTGTGGGGCAGGAGGGAGGGACAGCCTTCCCTGCCTGCAGGCTTCCCTCTGTGCCCCTCTTACCCATTCTTCTTCCAGACCAGATAGAATTGATGCTTCCTCAATCTTTCTCTAGATAACAGATGAGATGATGGATCAGGCTAATGAAAAGAAAGTGGCGGCCATTGATGCCCTCAATAGTGGTGAGTAGTGGGGGCTTCTCTGATCCTCCTGGAGTGACTGTGAAAGTCAGCAAGTACCTGCCATAGACATATGCAGGTGCACTGGAAGAAAAGCATCTGGTCTTATTACCTCCGGGTACCTTTGGAAAAGATCTGGCAATTAGGTGTGTGAATGAATCTCGAGAGCCATCAGAAGGAGAAAATGCTGTGTTTGGAAAGTTTCTTAATCCAGAAAGTGGTGGTGTTGCCTCTTGGCTGAGGGTCTGCAGGTGCCCTTGGTGCGGTGTTTTCCTGACCCACCAAGACCTCAGCCTCTCCCTGGCAGGGACGCTCTTTTCTGCCTTCGCTCCTGCTGCTCTGCCCTCTTCCAGAGAGGGCTGGTTGTAACAGTCTTGATCTTTTCCTAGCTTCCCTTCATGGGGTATCTGATGAGTCTCCAGCAGCCTTTTAGATTAGGGAGAAGGCTACAACATTGAGAAAATAACAAGTATTGTCCCTGTGGGGTTTCAGATTTACCAGTTCATTTCCTTCCCGGGCATTTGCAGTTCACGAGACCTTAAAGCAGATGCGTCTCTCCTTTTCTAGTAGCCCATTTTGCACAGTGGCCTTTTGCTGAGCATGAGAAGAACATAGATGACTGTTCTAAATGTTATCTGGAAAATACTGGGAAAATAAATATTATAAAAAATAAGAAAGTGGTTTTATATTTTGTTTTTTGCTTTTCCTCCTTGATTATTACTTTAGGTGACCTTAACACCGCCATTCAGTTACTCACAGAGGCCATCAAACTAAATCCCCGTTTGGCCATTTTATATGCTAAGAGAGCCAGGTAAGGAGCCCCAGGAGATAAAGAAGCATGCCCCCTGATGTGCCCTTCCTCCCCTTTCTAGTTTGTGAGTCTTTGGATTGGGAGGAGGGAGGTTCCAAATGAGATTCTTCAGCATAAGCTTTTCCTCTTCTCATAGGGACTCTTGTGTCAAACTTTTGTGAAATTGTTTTTGCAAATGTCTATAAGTTTTATCTGAAAAGCGTGCTTTATAATGCCACATCTCTCCCTTTAGTATCTTTATAAAACTGCAGAAGCCCAATGCTGCTATTAGAGATTGTGACAGAGCGATTGACATAAACCCGGACTCCGCCCAGCCCTACAAGTGGAGAGGGAAAGCCCACAGGTGAGGGGGGAGTCTCTGGGCCATTGGTAGCCTTGGTGACACAGTTGGTCCCATTGCTTAGTGGGACAAGGTAGGGGGGAGGGGCACTGGGGCAGCTGGCAGGGAATGAGTAAGCAACAAGAGGCTGAGCACAGCCAGAGTCCACTCAGGGCCTTCCGTCTTAAGTTCAGCCATTTGTCTTGTGCCCTTTCTAGAAGATTGAGGTTTCTTCAGTTAACCACTAATATCCATTTAGCCCAGTGCCCATGCCTTCTACCCCATAATGTGGCATATTGAGGGCTATTGTCTTGATGGTGAAGAATTTGGCCCCTGGTGTTGGGTCTGAGGTTGATTTTCTTGGATTCCAGTGGTGAGGCTTAATCCCAGTAGTAGGGCTTATAAGGCCCCGGGGGTTATATAACAACTCTTTTCTCTCCAAGACTCAGTTCCTCTGGAAAAATATTGAAGTCCATTTTTAATGTAATAACTTTATGTATTATGTATTTTTCTCCATTCACACACATATTTTTCCTTTGAATGGATTGTTATGTTGAGAAGTTAGATGGGAATTGGAAAGGTCATCCTCTTCCTTGTCTATATAAGGAATATGAACCCAGAAAAAGGGGCAAGAAAGTAGAGGTGATTTAGCTTCCAAAAAAGAGCTTGATGCTGACCGTCCAGTCCAGCCAAATCCACACTGAGAGCAGGACCCCCTGGGGGAGATCATAAGTCCAGAAAAATGAAAGGAAAATGAAAGATCTTCAAGCACTGAGTCATTGAGGAAGGTACTACAACAACATCTGCAGAGCAGAGGCCAAAAGAGTAGGTGTATTGCAAGTGTTGTATTGACTGAAATCCTCCAGGCATTGGACAGGCACCAGCATGCCTGGAGTCAGGGAGACTGAGTTCAAATCCAGCCTCACACATGTCCTAGGTAGGTGGTCCCAGGCAAGTCACCAAATGCTGCCTACCTGTAAGTGCCTGGCGCATAGTAGGTACTGTGTAAATTGTTGCTGTTGAAATGGGCTAGTAACTTAGAGAAGGCAGAAGTCACTTTATTTCTAGGAGATTTGGGAATGGAAATCTTTATTTTATGATCAGAGAAAGAAGGAGTTATCAGGGTAGTAGGTTAGAATTCCCACGGTGTGAGATGGGGGAAGGAGAAGATGGAAGGCATAATGAGCTTAGACTTCTTCACTTAACTAGGAGAATGGCATCTCTTTGGAGACAAGAACTATGTAGTTTGTATCTCCCTTGGTACTGATCAAAATGAAGGCACTGAATGCAGTGATTAGTGAATTGCAGACTGCTCTCAGAAAGATTGATCCCATTTTCATTTAGACCCTGGTTATTGACAGGGTAGAGGTTGTATTTTTTCCCCTCAAGGTTAGTCTTAGATTCTGTTTTCTCTTCCTTTCTGTCAGTAAAAATAGAAGCAGCCCAATGAGCAGAGCTATGGGTGATCTACTAGAGTGGTTGCAGAGCAGGAATGCAGAGTTGCCTGGAGCCAGAGTGTACAGATCTCTGAGTGACCAACAGAGGAGTTTGAGTTTGGGAAGCCTTGAAGCTCTTGAGGCACATCAGTTGACTTGACTAGGTGTAGAGAAACCTGAGAGGTGGTTTGGGTAGTTCAGGGCAACGCGGAGGAGCGCCTGGCTGGGGATGCTTGTGTGAGTGGAGGGAAAGTATATTGCAAAGGGATCAAGAGGTGGCAATGTGGGAGACATGGGCAGTGTTAAGCCTATGCTCCACCATCCTCTGTCCTTCAGTCATATCCGACTTTTCACAGCCTCTTTTGAGAGGTTGTCTTGGCAGAGACACTGAAGTGCTTTGCCATTTATTTCTCCAGTTCCTTTTGCAGGTAAGGAAACTGAGGTCAACAGGGTGAAGTGACTTGCCCAGGGTCACACAGCTAGGGCGTTCCTGAGACCAGATTTGAACTCAGGAAGAAGAATCTTGCTGATGCCGCGCCTGGTCTGCTGTACCTTTCTGCTAGTCTGTAGCTTCATTTACAGAAACTCTAGTCAGTGTCTGTGTGTCAGGGCATATGGCTTCACAGTCAGGCCTTTGTTGTTGAGCTGTGCCTGAGATGAGTTCTGAATCTTCTTGGGTGCCCTGTGTGTCTTAGCCCAGCCCATTCTGTCCACCTGTTTCTTCTCAGGTGGAATGTTTAAGGTCTCAGTGCTTAACCCCATAACCCCTCATCCAGTGGCAGAATAGGAGCTCTTTCATGTTAATTAAGGGTCTGATAATGATAATCGTGAGTGAAAGAGCTCATGATAAAGGCCTGGCCCTGAGACCAATTACATTTTTACAAAAACAAGAGAAAAATAATAACTTTGATTGTCGGTTTCCTGAAGATTACTGTGGGGGAAAGGATTAAATGTGTTCCCCGGTTATCAACATATTTTGTCTTAACCTTGATCCCTGCTTTTT
>CM053597.1:230622589-230670788 GCA_028646575.1 Pseudocheirus occidentalis
GTTGGTTTGCAAATACCAAGCTTATCTTCCATTTGTCTAGGAGTGCAACATAATAGCCAAGCCTGTTTTTTCTTGTCCTAACAGCCCTACAAGAAAGAAAAATGTGAAAGGAGTTTGTTTTTTTGTTTTTGCTTAAAAATAGAAGTTATTGGATATTTCTAGTCACCTTCACAAATAAAGTGTGGTTTTCAAACTGGAAGTTTTTGTATTGTCTCAATTGACCAGCCAGACTGGTATAAAAGGTGAGGGCTGTCCCACATCTTTTTACCTAGCTCTGGGGGATCACTGATGGCAAGGGACTGTGTTTCTGGGAAGGTAAAGAAGAAAACCCCACTTAGACACAGGCAGCTTCAAAAGTGAGGTGCTAAATCTTTTCAGTCTCAGGAGGTCTTCTGGGCATTGCATTCAACCTTCGCTCAGGTTTGTGGCAGTTTTAGTGTCAGACACATTCTTAATCACATAAAGTATAGGTTTAATTCCAGTAATGGGATTTGAGAAGTGCTTGAAGCCAAGAAAGGAATGAAAGGTGTGAAGTCAGTGTTATCAGGGGTAAGTCTAAACCATTATTCATCAGATAAGTTGTCTGCTGTGTGAATTGGACTAGTCAGGGAGTAGAGGAAATGAAAGGATGAACACAGGTTCGGAATGCCTTACAGAGGGGTCCAGTGAGTGATTAACACGGAGGGAGGAAGCCCAAAAGGAAGAAAAGATCTGTCTTCAGAAAGGGAAAACAGTACAGACATAGCCAAGTTTGATGTTACTTGTGTCTCCAAAGTTTGAGTCCTAAAATTGCTTGTAGACTCCAAGACTTTAGCAACCAAGTTACCGACTAAGCAACTGAGAAACACTGGACAAAGTAGGAAGCAGTTTCTAGATTGTTGGTCTAGCACGGACTGTGCCCAAGGTATTTCTGTATTTAAAAGGAAACATTGATATAAAAAGCCAAGTAATACGATGTTGGCCAAATGTGTGCAAGATGTATTTATTTTTTAATTTTAAAATGACTAAAATATCTCCCTTTTGGGGGGGAAAATCATGCCAGTAGATTTCCAATAATACAGATTGAGCAGTTTCACTATGCAGGTAACTGTAGTTTGGGTCAAATTGCTTTATATGCTGTGGGTCACAAGCTCTCTGTATCCACTGGTAAACTGATGACACTTTGCCCCCCATATAACTGGGCAGGGCAGCTGGTGCAGTGCTGGACACCCCTGCTCAGGCAGGGACACCTGTCGGTGTGCTCTCCTTTCTTATAGCCCCCATCATGACACCATGGGTCCTCCCAGAGTCTTTGGGACTTTTTCATTTGGTTTACTAAACTTTACATCCTACATTTAAGCAATGAATCCTTTGGGCACCAAGAGATAGAAATTTTAATACATTAAGTGATCATAAATTGCATGTACTTAATATTAAATGGTATTTAACTTGAAATTAAACTTCTTATCCAAATAACAGTTTTAAAAATTGACTCAAGTATATACTGCTCCTCTCTCCTGGAAAGAGAAAGTAAATGTTACTTAATTGTATGTAATTTATGATCACTTGCATTTAAGTTTTTTATCTCTTGGTACCCAAAGGGTTCATTGTTTTACCCCTTACCTGAGGAACATTTTTAAAACTATCCCTGCTTAAAGAAATCTGTAGAGGAAGAGAAGGACCAAATTGTCCCAAGGAGAGGCAGCTAGGGAGCTTATCTTTAAGTAAGGTAATTGATGGTCGATGTAGTCATTAATGTGGTGAGCATTTTACCCTACCAGGAGTCAAGGTGACCCGGGAGAAGTTGGAGCCTAGAGGGACATTAGATCAACCCAATCTGGAGAAGATGAGTGACGTGTTTGAAGAAGTGCCCAGTGAAGATAGTTTAGAGATGCTGGACGTTTCCGCAGAGGATGAGATTTGGATCACGGGACAGAAGCCTGTCTCTGGCGCTTTTGTCCCTAAGAACAAGGGTGCTTTCCTTAATCATTACAAACCTGGAGAGGTGAAGCGCTGGGGGCGAAAGAAAGTGAGGATTGAGGAGTTGGCTGGTTTGAGCAGCGAAGAAGAAGTAAATGAAAGGCTGCCCTATATGGAGGATTGGGTCAGTGAAGAGGAGATGATGTGAGAGTGACCTGAGGTGAAGGCCAAGAAATAAATAGTCAAAGAGAGCCCGGCTTCTGTGGCATTTTTCCTAAGGTCTTTTACTTGCCTGTGGGCATTCTGCCTTTGTCCACCCTTAAACTCCAGGAGAGTCAGGTGCCTGGGGGCTTGCAAGCAGAGGTGGGTGACTGACCTAGGACCAGAATGGGCACTCCACAAGGAGAGTGAAGAAAGCACAGTCAGGAACCATGCCTTGTGGGTTACTGGGAGTGCCATGATGGAGGGTGCTCTGTGATGCCTTTTGTCACCTATGCATCCCATTGCGTACCCTTCCCTTCCCAGAGCTATCCTTTAGAAGAGAGAAAAGTTTTGCAGAGTAACCAAAATCATAAATTTGATGTAATATATCCCACCCTCCACCTCAGAAAAGGGGGAGGGGTATCCTATAGTGTCTACTATTTTCTGTTCTTTCCATTTATGTTAGTCATTGTAGTG
The DNA here is from genome assembly GCA_028646575.1 of Pseudocheirus occidentalis. Taxonomy (NCBI): domain Eukaryota; kingdom Metazoa; phylum Chordata; class Mammalia; order Diprotodontia; family Pseudocheiridae; genus Pseudocheirus; species Pseudocheirus occidentalis. Next base: position 230,625,167 of record CM053597.1, read on the forward strand.
GATGTTGTTTTCTTTAGTGGGGGCAGTTTTTAAAATTTTCCTCAGGTAAAGGGAAAAACAATGGGCACCAGGAGACAGAAATTTTTATACATTATGTGATCATAAATTGCATGTACTTAATATTAAATGATATTTAATTTGAAATAAACCTCTTATCTCCAAGAGTATCCCCAGTCCTATATCATTCTCCAAAAGAAAGAGCTGCAGTATATACTTTTGAGTTGGTTATATTGGATTAGCCATTATTGCTTACGATACAATAACATGACATGCACCATGATATTCATTCTCCAGTGGCTGCATCTACTTTGTATTCCAGATCATTGTTTCCATCAAAAGTGCAGCTTCCAAATGTTTGCATGTATCTGAGATCTTTCTGTCAAAGGACCCCCTAAGCTGTGGAATCTGGGTCTAAGGGTTTAAACTTGCTAGCCTCTTTCGGTGTGTGTACTGTGGGCCAGACACCCTGTAGGGAATGGGAAAGTGGCTTCAAAGAAAAAAGCATTCCCTTCTCACAAGAACCAGACATTTGGTTATGGGAGACAAGTACTAATCAGAGAGTTAAATCCCAAGGTAAGTTGGGGTGAACACTGGCAGCAGGCCAGGAAAGTTTGGAGGACGTGTGGAAAGAGAAGTTCAGTTTGAGATGTCTCTAGGACATCTATTTTTGAAATGTCCAATAGGTAATTGGCCAAGAAACCAAGAAATAGCCCAGTTTTATATATCATTTTAAACTCTGCAAAATAGTTTACAAATAGCTTAATTTTGTCTTCACACTCCTGTGAGGTAGGTGCTGTTGTCTATCCCCATTTTATAGATGAGAAAAGCAGGCTGACGGGGATTGTGACCGGCCCAGGGTGAGACAGGATTTAAATTTAAATCTTCCTGACTCCCAAGTCTACCAATAGTGCCGCCTAGATAACAGATCTGCTAAGAGATCATTGTATCTGGAGAGTGGTTTCAGTTGAACCACGAGGTTTGAACGTAGTAAAAATGTGTGAGCGTGAGTGAAGAGAGTGGAGATGCTGCCTTTTTCTAGTAGCACTTCACCTGATGAAAAGCAGAGATGCAGACCAGGGACTCGAAGGGATGGTATATTATTAACTTTTGCAGGTGGTGCGTTCCCGTTACGTTATCCTTGCTCCTATCTGGGGTGAAGCCTCCAAGTTGCTTTGCTTTTGCATTTTTCAGTGATTTGGAGCAGTCTTTCATAGAAAACTTCCTTTCCTTTGAATGACTTGGTGTTTTTAATTTCTGCTGACCAAATATCAGACGTCAGATATTTTGATTTTTTTGCTAGTCTGCTACTCATCCTAGTTGTGTTTTTGCTAAATATTTTTATTTCATATGATCAAAATTACATAATTTTTTTTTATTATACCATACTTCAGATTAACATTTAATAGTATCAGTGATTGCATATTTGGGGCTTTAGTGCTATGGTCCCTACCTAGCTACTAAAAACCTTGGACAGACAACGTGGTTCACTCTTTTTTGGGGAGGGAGGTGCTATAAAGTTTTTATTTTTTGTTTTCATGATATATTTTTAAAATTTGTTTTCTTATTTACATCATTCGTTTTCATGACATTTTTGAATTACAAATTTTCTCCCTCTCTTTCCCCTGCCCCAACCCTAAAACAGCAATCCCACTGTAAATCCCCTCCCCTGCTCTGCTCTCTTACTTTCTGGTAGGGCAGGGAGGGTATCCCGACCCCAGCTCCTGTATATCTTAATTCCCAGTTGCAGGTATTGCAGAACTTTAAATTCTAGATTCTTTTGGTTCCTCCCCCATCACCCACCCCCACTGGAAGGACAATCAACTCAATACAGGCTGTGGATGTGTAATTATACAGGCCATTTGCATAGTGGACATATTGTGACAGTGATCATATGTCCCTCCCTTATATCCCTTCCCCCCTGCTCCCTTCGCCACCCTGTCCCTGTCCCTTTACTGAAGTGTGTGCTTCCAAGCTCAGTCTCCTAGGGGTATCCCTCATGCTTTGTTTCTTATTCCAGAGGTCTAGCAGAGATAGCACTCCACTAGGAAAGTGTAGGTTTCCAGCAAAAAAGAAAATTTAGATAGAGGCACCTCCAGAGGACAAGCAGAAGGTACCAAGCCAGGAGACAAAAGCAGTGGATGAGGTGACATTTCACCTGAGCCTTCAAAGGAATAGAAGGTTTCACAAAGTGGAGGAAAGAGGGCAAAGGCACTTTTGGAACAATGGGTACCAGGAACAACTGGAGCATAATGTATATGAGAGTTATGTATAATCGAGCCCAGAAAGAGAGGAGTGGAAGGCCTTGGAATGCTAAAGAGGTGTTTGTACTGAAAGCACTGTTGTTTCATGACCACGGGAGTGCCGAGTGCTTTGGGAACATGAGTGTAAGGAAGGGTGGAGAAGAAAGACTAGTGGCAAGGCCAGGGGTCAGGAGCTGAATGTTTACCATTGGGAGGCTGCCCTATAATGTCAGGATGCCTGAGGTCATGGGCTGAGCCAAAGGCAGGTTGAGTCCTATATGATTTGTGCAGCATGAGGAAGGAGAGAGGAGAGTGAATGAGGGTCATAGCATAGGTGACTGGAAGAGAGGGGTCATGAAGAGTGAAACATGACTGAAAAACAAACTGGTAGAAATGGTAGAAACTGAGTGAGGGTTGCCACAGACAGAAACTAACATCAAAAGGAAGACCAGATTTAAGGAGGAAAATAGGGGTTACATATTGAGGATTTGAGGTCCTTGTGGGATAGCAAGATGGAGACACGCTGTTAGAGATGGAGCTCACAGTGCAGATTAAGATTTTAGTTCTTTGGGAGTGAGAGATCATTGTTATTAAAGTAGTTAAAGGAATTTAAGGTAATTAGAAGGATTGCTGAATATAAGGAGAAAAGAGTGAAGGACAGACATTTGGAAATCCCACATTAAGAGGTTGGTTGGAAAAGGATGAGCCAGTTGAGGGTAGATAAGTGGTAGCAATGAAAAGTAGGAAGAGAATCAGGAAAGTGTAATTTCTCTGAAGATGAAAGAAAATCTTTTTTTTTGGGGGGGGGGGTGATGTGTCACTAGTATAAGAAGCAGGAATAATCGAAGCCAAGGGGAATCAACAATGAATGTTAGGTTTGTCCATGAGTTCACCATCATGGCTTTGGTAGATAGGTGGGGGACCGGACAGGTGGCAGGTGGTTGAGGAGAGCACATGGGATGTCATCTGGAACTGGCCCACCTTCTTCACTGCCGTCTTCTTTTGGTGCTGAATGTCTGGAAGAGTTCAGGCCTGTGGTGTGTGGGAGCTGGTCACAGCCCATCAGAGGAGCCAGGTACAGATCCCAGATCAGCTTGAAGACTTGACAGTCACAAAAGTACTTCTGGTGATGCTGAGAACTCTAAGGAGATGCCCATTGATGGGCCGATATCTAAGATGCAGTCTGTGAATGTAATGGAATCTTTGTGCTGTAGGAAACCTTAATACAGTGAACTTGGAGAAGCCTGAAATTTCCATCAACTGTGAGAAAACCAATCACCATAATAAAGCATTTTCTAAGTATTTACTCTGTGCCAGGAGGGGCAACTAGGTGGTGTGGTGGAGAGTGCCAACCTGGAGTTAGGAGGACCTGAATTGAGATCTGGCCTCAGACACTAGCTGTGTGACCCTGAGCAAGTTACTTCACTCTGTTTGCCTCAGTTTCCTCATTTGTAAAAAATGAGCTGGAGAAGGAAATGGCAAACCATTCCAGTATCTTTTGCCAAGAAAACCCCAAATGAGGTCAGGATGAGTTGGACACGACTGGAAACAACTGAAGGCCACTCCCAAAGGTAATCAATGAAGATTTTTATTTCTCCTAATGAAGTATAGGGAGGGAATGGATTTCTATGAAATCCTTTGAGGGTTCTAGGTCCAGGCACAAGCTCTCTTGGCAAACTTGTAAAAGTTGATTACGCTTTTCAGCTGGCAGGGGGCGTGTCAGAAAAAGCCTGCAACTTGCAAGAATTAGGGATACTGATTATATAGTAGTAAAACTATAAATCTGATAGCCATTATGCTAACTAGGTGAGTAAAGGTGGAGCTGAGTTTGGGAGTTTAGGAGTGGTCAGTGCTTCAAGGGACATGCACTTTTTATATGAACTGCACAGGCATATTGCCCATAATTCACTGGGAGAAAGGGGGGAGGGGGGCGGCTATCAGGAGGTGTGGTTTTTGCCTTGAAACATCACTGAGTCAGCTAGTGGTCAATTCTGAGTGAGAGGTGCCCAATCTGTTAGCCATCAAAGTCCCTTTTGACAAGATGGATGTTAGGAAGCTGGGCTAATTGGGGATTCAGTATGTGTCTGATTGTGAGGAGTTACCTTACTAATAATGCACTGAAAGATTCATAGTTTAAAGCTGGCCCCTAGAACAAAGGACGTATACATTTCTCTAACTAAGAATTTGTTTATAGAATGCTTTTGAAGGATTCATAGTTATAGCTTGTTATTATACCAAGCAAGGATAGTTATAGCTGGCAGAATCAATGGTTTCTCGGAAAACGCTTTTAGTCTAGGGGAAGAGGAGAGACTGAGTTAATGCTTTATGACTGGGGGGAAGTGTGACTTTTGCAACTTAATTGCACAGGCTTGTTACAAACTGATAGTGTGTGGAATGAGTGAAAACTTCTCAATCTGGGATTGTTAACCTTCCCTTCCCCCCTTCCATGGCTGCTGTCAATCACTTTTACCTTCCTTGTCTGTTTTCCGGCCTTGGTGGGACCCTCCCCCCCCCCTTCTCTTGCTGTCCCAGTTGGAAAGAATTTGGTGAGGTGAGCCTCTCCACCAATGAGAGAGGAAACAGTCGGGAAAGGGGGCTTGATTAAGTTATAAATCCTGGTTTTACCCTTTGAAACATGCCCTCTCTCCCATACCCAGGCATGGGAGCAGACTGCCCTCTTCACCCAGGGAAGAGAATAAACTCCTGTTATCCTAAGGCATCTCTGTGTTAACTTTTTTTTTTTTTACTAAATTAAGGATGAAGGGAATTTTTAACCCAAACAATAGATACCTGAACACAAGGGAGATTTTTACAGAATGAAGTTACAACAACGTTACAGAGTTACAAAGGCACCCCCGCACCACGTCACTACATTCATCTCCTATGTACAACCAGGTGTCCTGTACATAGATATTTGATGTAAGCTCCTGGAAGGCAGGGACCCTTCTGGTTCAGTGCTGGCTGATAGATATCAGAGGGGCTCTGTGATAAGAAGGCTGCTAATCCCTCCAGTCTGCCCTTGAACACCACTGGTACTTAATAAATGCTCATCCGTGAAGCAACAATTCATGACGCCATAAAACTACACTAAGACATTAGGGACATCTGTAAGTCCCCTCCCCCCAAAAAAAGGTGGTCGGCTGCAGGTGCAGAATGAGGCATACCTTGTCTTTCAACACCCAAGGCACTGATTGATTTATTTTGGGGGACTCCCCTTTGCTGTTACCGAGGGAGTAGTTGGAGGGTCTACGGAAACGGCGTGTTGGCGGAGCTTTTAAAAAGGTGAGGGGGACCAAACATTCAAAAGGAAAAGGTTCGCAAATGGAAGAGGTTTGTGTACAAAACGAGAATCGCCTAGCGCGCCTGCTCCAAATGCCGGGCTCCCATTGGCGGGCCCGCGCTGCCCGCCTCCGATTGGCTTCCCCGAGGACCCGCCTTCTCTGTCGGAGGCGCCGAGCGACCCGGAAGTGGTTGCCATGGCGGAGGCCGGCGGCGAGGGCGGGGCCTGCGGCTGCTGGGAACCCGACGCTGGGCCGGCCAACACCTCGCTGCTTCTGTCCGCAGCGCGCCCTCCTCCCGCTCCACCCGCCCGGACTGCCGCGGCCGTAGCGTGCTCTGGGGTCGGACGGGAGCCGAGCCCATGGCTGCCGTGCTATCCTACGAGAGCCTGGTCCACGCCGTGGCCGGCGCCGTGGTGAGGAGGGGGCGGGGGTTGCAGAGAGGGTTGGGGGGTACCCGGATGTGAGGGCTCGAGCTTGGGGGACCCGGATGTAGAAGGCGCGATTCCGGACACCCGGATGTCCGGGCACGAGCCGGGGCGGACGGGGTCCGCTTCGGACGCTTCCAGCTGGGTTTTGGAACGGGACCGTGGAGTCTCTTGAAGGGGGAGAGGGTTCCCCGGGCCGGCCTGGGGCTGGGAAAGTCATGAATGTTTCCCATGAACGCGCAGTGGATTAGAGCCGGGGCTTCAATTTAGAAACGTGGGGGGAGGGGAGGGGCTTCCCGGGGTTCCGAGGCACAGACTTTTTAAGAACTTGGGGTCCTGCCCTGCCCCTTCATTTTACAGACAAGGGAACTGAGGCGGAATGTTTTCTAGGGTCCCGCATCAGTAAATGGCAGAAACACAAGTCGGGGTCTCGAATTCAGCATCCGTGGCCCCTCCCCCTTCTCCTGGGGCGTTCGAGGCCCTGTCCTCGGGCCATTCCTCATTGAGTGTGCCGGGGGCTCGGGCTGCTGCTGCTGTCCCACGGCCTGGCCGTGCGGTTGGGGCCTCTCTCGCCTCTTCCTTGGCCAACCCTCCACTCCCCTCCCCCCGCAGCGTTAGGAGCAGACTGGGCGCTGGTCAGCCTGGGTGGGGTAGGGGGCACTGGGAAACCTGGCTACCAGCCCCCTCCTCTCAGAGCCTGTCTTCCAGCTTGCATGTCCAACCACGCTGGACTTGGAAGTCTCGACCCTTTGGTTCAGATGCCCGTGAGGGAGAGGAAGGGACCTCCCCTGGCACTGCATGGATCTGCTTTACATCCCCCTTTGGGCCGTGTGGTGGGATACAGAGAGCCCCGAGGGCCTGGATTCAAATTCTGCCTCTGTGGCCTTCGGCAAGTCACTTAACCTTGCCGCCTGCAGCTAAGTTTCCTCTGTAAAACGAGGGGATTGGACTGGACCACTGAGGCCCTGCCAGCTTTGAGTTTGTGGTCTTTAGAAGTCCCTACCCCCTTTCCCTACTCACAATTAAATTTAACCACAAATTATTCTCCAGAAGTTATGTGAAGGACCATTAAGGATCTTTTCTATGCCAGGTCCTATGCTGATTCTTGGGGATCATAGCAGGCCCTGCCCTCCAGGAACTTGCTGGTGGGGCATGGGGAGAGAGCCTGCAGCTAGGGCCTGTGCAGTCTTCTTAGAGATGGCAGTGGTGCTGAGGGACTTCAATGGCTGCTCCATTTGGGGGTAGTTCAAATTAAGCACTTCTCCATTTGGATTCAGTTGAAATCTCCCTTCGTCGATGCTAGCTGTATTCACTGGTCTCAGCCAACTCCTTGGGCCCTCAGGCTCTCTCTCTTCGCTGTCTCAGCCTAGAGCAGTGGTTCTCAACCTTTCTAATGCCATGACTCTTTAATACTCGAATGTGGGTGGACATTCCTGGAGACAGTGGTGTCTGAGTTCCTAAGACCATCGGAAATATGTGTTTTCCAGTGCTCTTAGGCAACCCCTGTGAAAGGGTCATTTGACACCCAAAGGGGTCGTTCGACACTCAAAGGAGTCGTGACCCACAGGTTGAGAACTGCTGATCTAGAGGATGCTCCCATGGCTTCAAGTCAGGCCTGTATTGGCAGATCTCGGGCTCTGCCCTGCTAACTACAGCTTCTCCTTTCAGCCCTGCCCCCCACTCCCAGGCACTGACATGTCTGTTTTTCTGGTTCCTCAGGTTTGTGATCATCTCTGTTCTCTCCCTCTTTACTTCACCACATTTGATGTGTCATGCCATTTTTCTCAGTTGTGTCTTGATTCTGTTCTTTTTCCCCTTAGCTGTTGCTGTAGACCTCTGTCCAAGCTCCCCAGCTCTGCTGCTTCCAGTAGCTGCTTTTGGTAATCCAGTCCTGGTGACTGCTGGAAATCGAGCTAAGCCTTTTTCAAATGCTGTCATGCCACTCCCTTGCTTAGGAATCTTCTTGGTTATCTGATGACTAACTTCTGCTCTTTGTCCTCAAATCTCACTAGCCTCATTTTCTCCCCCTTGGGGTGTTCTCCTCTTCTTCACCAATCCCTGTTGCTCCCCTCCTTCAATAGTGGCTCCAAAGAAGCATTCCATGATTGAACATACCCTGATTATTCATTCAACCCCACCCCCCAGCAGTTCTGGGCTCACATAGATAGATAGTGTCAATTCTGCTATGTTCTGTAGTCTTAGAAAGTTTTCTTTTATCATTATGCATGTACTTTAGTTCCTGCTAACTCGAAAGTTCTGGGGACACAGTTTTTGTTTCTTTTACAATCCTAGCCTTTATCTTCAAAATGGAGAGACTCACTTAAATTCTTTGGCCATATTAGACTGAGAAAGCAGGCCTCTTACTGGCTTATTCATTCTACACAGAATTAAATTTGGAGTTTCTGAGACTCAGATTTCAAGTCAGAGGGATGTCAAGGGTTAGAAAAACCAGTATCTACCCAAGTCACAGTTTAAAATTCTTCAATAACCACCCATTGGCACCTGCTCTGGGCCTCAGCTTCACAGAGCAACCTGGTGGAGGAGCAGAGGGGTGCACAGATGAGGTGGGAGGGCAGTAAAGGGATGCACCAAGAGCTATGGGATTTCAGAGGAAAAAGAAAGAATGTTATTGAAAGGAGATGAAGGAAGGCTGTGTGACAAAAAAGGAGGCATTTGAGCCCCTTCCAGAAGAATGCTAGAATCTGGGTTGTGATGGAGTTGGGGGGAGGGCATTAAACTGAGAGGAGGAGGGGAGGAAAGGATGGGAGGCTGGTAAAGTGCAGGCCCCAGGGGAGAGGAAGTGGGACAGGGGCTTCTTCGGGTCTGCCTGGAACAAGATTATCTCCTGTTGTTCCCTCCAGGTTTCCATTTTGTAATGTGGCATTTTCTTCTAATAAAATCCCTACCTCCTTACGTAACACTTGAGCTTTACATAATTCAGAACTTCAGTGTTGCTATATTTTTATATTTCCCCTGTAAAAAAAATTAAGACTCTAAAACATGTATGTGAGCAGATAATAAAATGCTTTGTTTTTGCCTTCTTTCTGCCCACGTGGCACCCCTGCCTGTCCATAGACATACCTCTGTGGGAAGCTCTTTGCCTCTTCTGTAGCTTAATGTAGAAGATCTAGTCTCTGACTTTTTCATGTCATAAGCAAAATCTGCAAGGACTGCATACATTCCTCAGCCGTATCCCAGGCAGATCTGTCACTTAGTGACAGGGAAGATGGAGCCTTGCTTGAGATGGGACTCCAGTGAGACAGTAGCTGGGTTTTTCTTCAAACATCATAAGCTTAGGATCATAAAGCTTCAGCAGGGCTGTTGTACAACCCAGAGTTGTAGCAAGTCAGCTTGCCAGACTGGGAATTAGGCCTTCTGGATTTTTCTCTGAAAACCTTTGGGGCATTGTGAGTGGATGAATGAATGAATGAACAAGCATTCATTAAGCACCATGTGCCAAGGTACCATTAGGAAAGTAGACCATTCTGCCCTCAAGGGAATCTCATTCTCCACAAAGTCTCATGACAGATATACGTGGATCGTACGCAGTCTTTGAATGGGAAGAGACATCAGAGGTCATCTAGTCTAACTACATATGATCCCAAATCCCCTTTACTTCCATAAAAAATGGCCCTTGTGAGAGGCACTCCCTACTTCCCCAGGCAGCCTGAAGCACTTTCTGGTTGTTACCATTCTTGGGAGATTTGGTCTAAGCTCAAGCTTGATGGCCTTTGACGCCCAGTATCTGCCCGTTTTTTCATGGTTCTACCCCCTAGGGCTGAGCCTATTTCTTCTCATGACAGCCCTTCAGACATTTGAAGACAGCTCCCCTGGGCCCCCTATATGTACCACATTGGTATTAATAGAGAGCAGTATTTTCAGTTGTGATCTTTTTGAATACCACTTAGGTATGTACTGACAAATAGTTGCCCAGTATGACCCGGACTCCTCTCAGGTTTTGTACAGGTTACATCAGTTTGAGGAAAAACACCTCCCAGGTTGAGAGCCCTGTGTGTTGGGTGTAACTTTACAAGTGCAAACAGCCATTACAACCACAGGTGGCTGCCCCAGTAGTGCTGCCTGTCAGCCACATCACTGCCAGGTGAACATGCTTAGAAACACAAAGCAGACAGGCATTGTTGATAGACCCTTCCCCATTGTTACAGTTTCTTGACTTGCATTTTTGCAGAACTAATGAGTAACATTAGGGAAGAGTATGTCTTGTAAAGATATGTATAAAAAGTGGACTGAAATTTTTTTGGTGTATTATTTCAAGTTTTGTGACACCCACCAATGACATTTTGTTGGCAACTTGGGATGTTGTAGAATGAGGATTGAGAATTTTTTTTTTTTAAGGGAGTATGGCATTTTACCAGGAAGTGATTTAGAGGCTGAACACAATGGACTGAAACCCCTCGGTTAAGCAGAATCCATAAGACTTCAAAGAAGCAATCGTTGCAGACAGGCCTATCTTTACTTATCTGGGTTTCTTTTTTTTTTTTTTTTTTTTTTTTTGCTTTTTTGGAGGGCAGTTGGGGTTAAGTGACTTGCCCAAGGTCACACGGCTAGTTTTTTGTGTTAAGTGTTTAAGGCTGGATTTGAACTCAGGTACTCCTGACTCCAGGGCCGGTGCTCTATTCACTGCACCACCTAGCCACCCCTTCTTATCTGGGTTTCTCGCCTTGACTAGAACACTCATAATTTGTGGAAATAGAAATTTGGAATTTAAAAGGAATTTTACTCTTTTAAAACTAGGTTCTAATGCCCTGTAATGCCACAGGAGCCTTATTTTGTTGGAATGGTCTAAGAACATTGAGAAATCTTTGGTTTCAACATCAAAGCAGACTTTGGAATGATAATGATGATGTTAATCAGTAACTTTCCGGCCACATCTTTGCTCTGGCTTCAGACCTTTGTGGGGAAAGGGGCATTATTTCCTTGACTCTCTTCCCAGGCTCCTGCCTGTCATCTTTAGGTAGTTTCCAGGAACCCTCTGAAAGGAATCTTTGAGATCGTTAGTGCCACCTCTCTTCTCTTCTCCTTTTGCAGAAGCAGAAGCTGAAACTCCGAGAGATTTGTTCAGAACTCAGGTCCTCTGACTCAAAATCTAGCTTCTTTCCACTAGGTTACTCACTGCTGAAAAAAAGTATCTGTTGCCCGGGCCTGGCCTTGCACAGAGGACGCTTATGCTAAATGTGTCTGGCCTTCATCTTTTCCCCTGAACTAAAGACTCACAGCTTTCTGTCTTCTCTGGGATGTGCTCTGTGTATCCAGAACTGAATGCCTCAAATCTTGGCCCCTGGGTGGGAGTCATCATGGTAGGATGGAAAGGAAATGCATTGGTTGTGGAGGCAGGACCTGATTCTAATTCCACTTTTGGTATTTATTTACCACCTATGGATCTGAGGCAAGTCAGTATTCCTCTGGGTCCTCAATCACTCATCTCTATAAAATGGGAGAATATGTTCCCTGAGGTGCCTACAAGCCCTAAACCTTATTCACCCAGGCTCAGACCCGATCCCCCTGCTGTCATTCCACTGCCTTACCTACTGTATCCAGCTGGTGGCCAAAGTCTGTGCCCCCTGCCCTGCAGGGGGAAGGGGGTAGGCCTCAAGACGCTGTTCCTACCTTTACTGTGTAGCCTTGGGCCAGTCATTAGCCTCTCCAGGCCTCAGGTTCTGCCAGGCTAGTAATGAGTCCAGGGGTTTTGTAAGTTACACAGCAGTATCTAAATGAGACCTGTTTATGTCCTTCCCTCCACATCAGCTCTCATCCAGTTTGAGAGCAGTGGTCTTCCAGCTGGTGGCCAGCCTTTCCATCAGGCCTAGGTGCTACTGCCCCCCCTTACCTACTAAATAAATTCTGACTTGCCCTGGTATATATGTATATCCTGCCTAATGCTGCTATAGTTGGAGTTTGTGAAATATTGGATTTTAAGCAAAACAATTCTTCAAGCAGGGTACATCCTAGGATATTTGGACTAGATATCACAGTAATCCCTGGTGTCCGAGGTAACCACTGGTTCCACTGGCCTTCAAATGCTGGCTCAGGCCGTTGAAAATCCTCTGATTTTGACTCAGTTTAATTCAGCAGACATTTTAAGCCCTTCTCCCAAAGCCCTGGGTTCCGCTTTGGGGCTATGAGGTCAAAGATAACCTTTGGCCTCTAGGAGCTTATAGCCCTCAAAAACTTGAGGGACTCCCTGCCCAGCCCTATGAACCGGTGAGGCATTCAAGGTTCTGACTGACCTGGTCAGCTTCATACCATTGTCCTTTCCATCTCTAGCTTGCCACCTAAGCTGTACTATTCTCTTTCTCATCTCTCCTTGTCTGGTCCAGCCTGTGTCTTGTCACGTTGTCCCCTGTGCTTAGAGTGGCCAGCCCCACCGCCATCTGCTGAAGCATCTCTCTTTGTTTAAGGTCTAACTTCGATATTGCCTCCCTCATCTGCTCCTCCCATCCCCAGGTGAAAGTGAGCTCTTCCTTCTCTGATTTCTCCTAGTACTGTCTTCTCTGATACCTTGTGTACTTCTCTTCCCCATCCCCCACTAGACTATAAGCTGCTTTAGAGCGAGGCTAGTGCCTTGCTCGTGTTCATAGGCAAGTTTTAAATGACCGTTGAGTAATAAATAAATGATGTCATTGTTAGACACCAGGTGGGGCAGCAGTTTGGGACAGAACGTGCCCAACTTCCTCTTCCTGTTTATAATTTGTTCCTAGTCATGCCCGATGACTGCCTGGTTCTTGAACTTGTCCTATTCTTTACCATCTCATCCCCTTCTCTCACCTTCAAAGAAAGCCCCCTATGGGTCTGTTTGTAGAAATCCCTGGTCATCCCCAGAAACCTGACAAGTTGCAACCTTTGCACAAAAAACCTCAAGCCAAGTGGAAAATTCCTTCTGAAATGTCAGCATTTCTCTTTTGCCTTGGCTCTGCTTGTTCATATTCTAGGTTGTATAACAATCTGCCCTGACCTTTTACTGTTAGATTGTCAGCTCCTTGAGGGAGAGGATGGGGCCCCTCTTGGTCTTCCCTGCAAAGTACCAAGCAGTTGGTAGGTACAGGATGTTTGTTGAAATCAATGTGCATTAAATGAGTAGACACGTCAGAATATTTGTTGTACTTTGGATTGAATAATTATAATAATTGGTCAGACATGCACCGATTTTAACTTCACAAAGTACTTTTGTGTCTGTTATCAGTCAGTCAGTCAACAAGCACTGTATGCTTGCTTATTTGTTTTACATATGATAAAACTGAGAGCAATTACAGGCCCCAGTCCAGAGAGAGAAGTATTAACTAAACCCAGACTAGAGCCTAGGTCTCCTAATTCCAACATTGTGGTTCTTTCAACTCTGTGTCACCTTGTTTCCCCCATCTTCTGATTTTGCAGTTTTTGGTTATACTTGAGTTTGCTAATTAATTTAGCGTAACACCTTGAATCCTCAAAACAACACTAATAGGTCAAGTCAGTGACATTCCAATTTACAGGCAAGGAAATTAAGATAGGACTGTCATACAGGTTATATAGTTAGACAGTGAGTAGAGACCCAGCTAGACGATATTTCATGTAGGGGTAGGGGAGGAAGGGAGGATTATGGATTACAAGCTCAGTGATAAAGTGACTGAACATTTGGCATCAGCTTTGCCTTAATGGTCAGAGAGAGTATGGACAAAGGTGTCTGCTCCCTTGGCTTCTGTCTTGTCTCGCCACCTTGGGAGGCCTGGCTTGATAAACATGAGCCGCATGTTTAGAAGTGACTGAACTAAGGAGAAAGTTAAAAATGACATTGTGCAAGAAGAGTTCAGGCTGTTTTCACAGGAAAGAGTCTGTTACATTTGACAAACATTTATTTAATGCCTTCTGGTTACAGAGTCACAGTATTTGGTGTTGGGCATATAAAGATGAAAAATGACACAGTCGCTGCCCTAAAGGCGTCTGTGACTTAGTAAGTGGAGGTGCATCACGTACACAAAATCCGGTGTAACAGGAACAAGAGAGGTCTAGACAGTGCTTTAAAACATTGGTGGAGGGAGAGAACGTTTTTTAAAAAAGCTTTTTGTCAATATCTTTGGCTTTTATTTATTTTCTTTTTATATCTTTGACTTTTATATCAGTTATATCAAAGGGATCAATGTGTCCCTCCCTTAGCCAGAACTATCCCTCTTAGCAAAGAATAAAACAGGGGGAGGCTGGGTAAGCTATTAAGCAAAACTAACTCCTATAGCAACTAAGTTTGAAAATATATTCTGTAAGGGGCAGCGAGGTGGCGCAGTGAATAGAGCACCGGCCCTGGAGTCAGGAGGACCTGAGTTCAAATCCGGCCTCAGACACTTAACACAAAAAACTAGCCGTGTGACCTTGGGCAAGTCACTTAACCCCAACTGCCCTCCAAAAAAAGCAAAATATATATATATATATATATATTCTGTAGAGAGAATGTTTGGATTTTGTAGAGGAATTGACCCTACTAGAGGAGAGGAGGAGGACATACAGGGCAGATCCAGGGGACATGCCTGTCTACATCCAGCTCAGTGCTCTTCTGCCTGAAACATTAAGGAATTCCCTTGTTGAGCTGTGCGTGCTCCTCAGGGCAGATCATCTTCCTTTGCTTCCAGCATCTTATATAGACCCAGCATCACAACTGAACTGTGTGGTCCCCGTTGGTGTCTGACCCCAGAGCTTGGCTGTATTTCTCTGGGAGCTCTGGGAAGGTATGCTTGAGTGATCTGTGAGGGTTCAGTCTTCCATTGACCTTTCTCTCCAGTCTCTGGCCTTGATTCTTGATGACCATTCTAATTAGCAGTCTAATCTTGGGTTAGCTCAGTCAGTAAGCATTTATTAAGTGTGTGCCATGTGCCAGACACTGTGCTAAGCTCTAAGAATACAAAAAGAAGCAAAAGACAGTTTCTGCCTTCAAGGGGCTCCCAGTCTAGTGGGGGAGGCAACAAAGAAATATGTACAAACAAGCTTTATATGGGATAAATAGGGAATAATTAAAGGAATAAGAATAATTAAGAGGAGTTGGAAAAGGCTTCCTGTAGATGGTGGGATGTTTGCTGGGACTGGAAGGATGTCAGAGAAGCCAAGAGAAGAAGACGAGGAGAGAGATCATTCCAAGTGTGGGAGACGGTCAGTAAAAATGCCCGGAGCCGAGCAACGGAGTGTCTTGTTTATGGACCAGCCAGGAGGCCAGTGTCAGTGGACCAAAGGGCACACCCTGGGGTGTAAGGTGTGAGAAGACCACACAGGTAGAAATGACTAGGTTACGAAGGATTCCAAGCAGAGGCTTTTCTATTTGGTCCCAGAGGTGAAGGGGAACCACAGCAGACCACAGCTTTACAGTCACTGTTCCCTGAAAGGAGCAGAGAACCTAAGTTCATCAGTTTCTTCTCGTTTGTTGACAATAAAAAAGCATTTGATTCAGTAGCACAGTCCTCAGGCATTTATTTAGGTGTCAGGCACTGTGCTAAGGGCTGAGGACACAGAAAAAATGTCCCTGCCCTCAAGGAGCTCTTGTTCTAACGGACAGACACTGGGGAAAGGCTCCCTTCTGACCCATGGTCTTCCTTCTATGTATCACAACCATAGATGATTCCTTTAAAGTTGTAAGAGCAGAGATGACTTTAACCCCTTCATTATTACTTTCAGGGGAGACATAAAATGAGGAAGACGTTGGTTGGCAAAAGGCAGCTGCCATTGTCACAGAGACCCTTCCAGGCAAAGTCCCTCCAGGTGCTCCTGTTTGTGAAGGAGATTGTGCTGATTGCCCCAAGGCCAGAGACTTGGAAGAACTTTATTTCAGGAAGGGGGTAAACACCTAGAAGAGTGGCCAGTGTCTTCACTATGATAAGCAATTAGATGAAGGACCTGGGCTAGGGTTGGTGGGACAGTGAGCTAAATTCAGGATTGAACCAGAGAACCAGTTGGATCAGTTTTCGGGAAATGGCCTAGTCCATGACCCCAACCTTCTTCCTAGACTATAAGTTTGTATTTTTGTTATTAAAAGTGTGTTCCATTTTGTTTTCACACAAAATCACTTCACTTCCCACCACCCCTCTTGCAATTCCCCACTGAAGAGGGGAGCAAACTGGATTAGCTCTGGGAAGATGACCAGACATCTCGACAAAAGGAAGGTCTCTTTGTTTTTTTAAAAAATGTTTTGTTGTTCCCTTTTGTTTTTACACTGGTTACAGGCACTTAAATGCCTCCTCACCCCACCATATCTTCCCTTATAATATAGAAAAAACATTTAAAGAAAAACAACTGAACGTATTAGATAGCTTCGGCCAAGTTGTGCCTCTGGAGGAGCTTCTCATTCCAAGAATTTGTGTTTATGGATCTGTGAGGACATTGTAGCATCATTTCCTAGCATTCTGATACAGGGTGAGGAGAGTTCCCATTATGGCCTACAAAGAAGCAGTCTCCAGGTGGCATCTCATTTCATCTACATGGCCCAGTGACATAGATCGTATATTATTACCAGGTCTCAGATGAGGAGCCTCAGGGTTGGACAGGTTTGTGCTGACTAGGAAGAGTCCAGGCCAGCAGCAGAGCACCAAGTCCTTGGAGTACAGACTCAAGGCTGTTTCTGTCAATGGGCTTTCATGTTCCTCTGCAGCAGGGAGGGCACAGCCTGGCTTTTCCAGGGTTTTGTCCAGAGTCCTTCTTTTCCATGCTCACCTCCAGCTTCTCCTGCAGTATTTGACACTTCTGATGATGTCTCTGATTGCTCTCTCACCTGGATATTCTTTCTTGCCTGCACTTTGCTGACACTTGTCTCCTGTCCAGCTCTTCCTTGCCAATCTCCTTGACTGGACCACCTAAGAATAATCATCAGTAGCATTTGTAGAAGCTTGCTAAGTGCTTTACTTACAACCACCCTTAGAGATAGGTACCCCATTTTTGGCAGGGGGGATATATACTTGGAGACTTCATTGTCATTTTTAAAAATTTATTGACTTGTTTACAAAGTTTATTGACTTTAGTTTACAAGATTCAGTTCCAGAATCACTTAAGTTTCAGATTTTCTCCCCTCCTTTCTTCCCCCCCCCCTTGGTGGCATACAATCATATATAGGATCTGCAAACACTTTCACATTGTACAATAGACTGGTCATATAGAAGCGTTGTAACCAATGGAGCTAATAATGTGAAAAGAAAGAGAAAAAAAAATAAACAAAAGAAAAAAAACCAAACATGGAAAAGAACAATAGCATGTGTTGCTTTAGTCTCTCCATTTGAACTCTGGTCTCTCTAGATCTTTCTCTGAGTGTAGGTATCTCCTTCCATTCTGAGACTTGTTGAGTTGTCTTTTAACTGTGTGTTGCTGAGAAGAGTCCAGTTTATCAAAGTTGGTCGTCACACATATGATGTATCTGTGACTGTGTACAAATTTTTCCTGGTTCTGCTCTTCTTGCTTAGCATCAATTCATATAAGCCTCTCCAGGTAATCATGAAGTCCATCTCCTTCCCATTTCTTATAGCACAATAGTATTCCATTGCATTAGTATACCATAACTTGTTCAGCCATTCCCCAATTGATGGGTATCCCCTAAGTTTCCAGTTTTTTGCTACCACAAAGAGAGTTGCAATAAATATTTTTGCATATAAGGGTCCTTTTCCCAGTTGTATGATCTCTTTGGGATACAACCCCAAAAGTGGTATTACTGGGTCAGAAAGTATGCAGTTATTTATAGCCCTTTGGGCATAGTTCCAGATTGCCCTCCAAAATAGTTGTATCAGTTCACAGCTCCACCAACAATGCATTAGAGTTCCAATTTTTCCACATCCGCTCTAGCACTTGTCATTTTCATGTTTTGTCATCTTATCCAGTCTGACTGGTGAGATGAGGTACCTCAGAATTGTTTTGATTTGCATGTCACGCATCAGTAGTGATTTAGAGCATTTTTCCATATGCTTAAAGATATCTTTAATTTCTACCTCTGAAAATTGCCTGTTCATATCCTTTGCCCATTTGTCAATTGGGGAATGAATAGGTGCCCCATTTTACAGAAGAGAAAACAGACTGAGAGGCTAAGTGACTTGACTTGGGTCACATGGTAAGCAACTTGGTAAATGTGTGAGTCCGGATTTGAACTTGAATCCTCCTGACTCCAAGTTCAGGGTACTCTGTGATGTGCCTTCTGTTCCACCCACAATCCTAGTTGACCTCTAAGTTTTTGTTCTGAGCCCCCTTTCTCTCTCCTACATTCTTAGTGTCAGTGCCTCTGATGACTCCTGGATTTCTTGATCCAGCCTCCCTTTCACTTCTGAGCTCCTGTGGACTTCACCAGACAGTTACCTATTGGATATCAGCATCTGTAGGAGCTGAGGGCACATCAGACTCACCATGTCAGAAGCAGACCCCTTCTTCCCCCCAGCCTCTGCACTTCCCACTCGGCCTAGACATTAATTTTCAGGAAGAAATGTTTCAGATGGCTCTGATTGCTAAGAAGTTGGGAGATAAAGGAGAGGGTGAGGCATCATGTTTGGGATGTTCTGGGAACACAAATGTGTTTGAATTCCACATTGCTTACCACAAGTCAAACAGGTATTTTTCTGTTGGTCTGTCCTATCCCCTCCATTCCTTCACTTACCCAGATTTGCAATCTTTATGTCTCACCTACTTCCCCACCTCTCCCCCAGGTGACCTGAGGTGGACCAGGCACATTGTGAAATCTGCTGGGGACCTTTCCTCAGACATCTTGCCCACACTGCCTGCATGAACAAGGAATCACCATCTCTAGCCCTTCTGGCAAGGTGGTGATGAGCTTTATCATACACATGCCCTGCTTTGTAGCACCCTATGACACCCCACGTGGCCTTGATGTTTGGTTTCCTGTTTGGACCACTCAGCCCTTCCATCTGTCCTGTGGCAGAATCTTCCCCTATCAGAACGGATACTTTAATAAGCACTCAATCATTGATTTAGTGGTTTCTGTCCTCTGCAGTATTTCTTTTGTTCATCTCTCCTTCACCATCCCATCTTGGGTGACTCTCATCACATCTTGTCTAGGCCCAGGTACTTCTCTCCTATTCAGCCTCCTTTTTTCAGTCCACATCATTGCCAGGGATTTTCCTAAAATGCAAATCTGACCCTAGCACACCACAAGATGAACGACTGGGGGCACTCAGCAAGGTGCCTGCCTCCGTTGGCCATGCAGGACTTGGGGTCAGACCTGATATCAGGTAAGTCCTGCTACCCCTTCATAGGTTGGCTTTGTTATGCTCAAACCGGGGGCCTGTGTCGGCCATAGTCTCCCGAGCCAGTGAAGTTACCGGATGATATTAATAACTTTTAAAGAAAAAATGCATTTCGTCAACATGACAGAAATTCCCAACCAAGGAAAACAGGTCATTGTCCGTCCTGAGTCTTCAGGTCTGGAGTAGTCGCTGCATTGAGCCAGGTTCAGAGGTTTCGCCACATTATTGTGTCATTAAAGAGATTCTCTTGGTTCTGCTGACTGCTCTGCATCAGTTCCTATGGATCTTCCCAAGCTTTTTTTCTGGACTCCTATTTATAGTTTTATCTGGCACAGTAATTATTATGTCTTATTCTTCTAAATGCCTTCAGCCAGGCCCCAGACAATGGAATCCAGTTTGTTTTCCATTTCTTGCTGCTGAAACCCTACCTGCTGTTCCAACATCATAAGATCATAACTTCAGAGCTCAGAGACCCAAAAGGCCACTTGATGTAGTACAGATGAGGGCACTTAAGGCCCAGGGAGGCCAAATCACTTGCCACAGGTCACACAGGAGCACGCATTAGAGGCAGAATGGGAACCCAGGTACTTGGACTCTGTTGACAGAGCTCGGGCTACCCCCCCTTTCCCCCCTGCCCTGACTTGTACGTGATCATTAGACACCAAGTTCATGAGTGCCAGGTCTCCTCTTGCCTTTTCTCAGTATCCAGAGTCATAGCATAGTTTCCAACACATTCTAAGGGCTTGTACGCTTGCTAATCCCCAGCCCACAGAGATCTGTCCTTCCCCTAAAGGCCTGTGGCATTTGGGGGTCTGTGAATTCTTTGGCCCTGAAGTGTAGCTGTATTTTTGTTGGGTATCACCACCCTTCCAATCCCCAGCTCACAGCCTCAGGGCCATCCTTGACTTTCCTCATTGCCGGTGAGACCAGTCAGTTCTGCTACCTGACCTCTCTCACATCCTTCCCCTCCCTCCTTTCTACTACTTCCCATCTCATCTTTCCTCCACACTCTGAGTGCCTCCTTCTCTCATCATCCTGCACATAGATGCCAAAATAATCCTCCCAGGGTACATGTTGTACAGTGGCACTCTTGCTTACAATCACTCATGGCTCCCTCTTGCCTCTAGGGTAAGAGAGACTCCTCCGACTGATGCTGAAGACCCTCTATAATCATGCTGTAGCCTGGCCTTTCCAGCTCAATTTCCCATGACTCCCATGACACCCAGTGTCCCAGCCCAAGCAGACTGAGCTGCTCTTGGAAGTCAGCACCTCATCTGTCATCTCTGCTCATCAGGCCACCTCCCAAGGTTTGCATGCCAGCCTTCCTCATCTCCACCTTTTGCAGTCTTCAGCTTAGGGCCTGATGGCTCTGCAGAGTCTACCCTGATTCTCCCTCCAGAGCCCAACTTCACCCAGCTGCCAGGATTCTCTCCCTTGTTCCTTAAATCACCTCGTGTTTCCTTATCTGGGCATAGATTGCACACAGACTGTCTTAGTCATTGAGGACTGGGGCTGTGGGGACTCATTTCTTGTCTTTGTAGCCTTTGCACTGAGTACAATGCCCTGCATGTAGTAGGTGCTTAATAAAAGCTTGGTAAACTGAAGTGCATCTGTGCCTTCTACATGACTGCTCCTAAGGAGAAGGAACCTTCTCCCTTGGATCTTTTAGCACCAAGTTTTGTGACTTCCTGATGCCTTTGTCCAGTGACTTTGAGTCATTTATCCTTCTTTTCTCTTATGGTCTACTAGAGTGCTTAAAGCTCCAGGAGAGCTGGCTGTCTTCTCTAACCTTGTTTGGTGCTGGAGCCATACAAGGAACGAAGGGATCCAAGAGGCAGATGGGGGCTAAGGTTGCAAATCATGAGGGATGATGGGATGTCTTTTGTTTGGCTGGATGAAGCCAGTTGTGAAGGGCTTGCTTCAGATGGCCCACAGAAGTCTGCATCTTCAGCCTCCATCAAAACTTAGCTTGGCCTCTGTACCCCTTCCTCCTATTCCTAGCTCTGCCCTCAACAGTGCAGCAATAATGGGGCGATCATTCAGCTTCTCCAGGGTCTTGTGGGTGGATGGTCTAGCCTTCATTCTTCATCACCAGCAGAGCGCCAAATCCCAGTCTGGCTCCCTCCCTGCACACCTGAATGTCAAGCTTCAGCTCAATCAGAAGTTTGGGTGAAGCAGCCACCTCCTTGTACCTGGTTCCAGATTCATGTGTTGGTCCTTTTCCTGCTCTTTGTGCCTAAGACACAATATCCTGGTGGCCTGGTTTTTTTTGCTCTGTTCATTTCACTGATCTTTGCTGGCAATTAGATCCAGACCATTTCTTAGAATACATCCTGATACAGAGGAGACCAGATACCACAGAGGGTCTTATATGAGGCACTAGATTGTACAAGTTTGTCTTCAGCTCTCATTTAGCGAGAACTTGCAGCCAAAATAACCAAATACAGTCATAAGAGTTTAACATATTCATGCAGCCAAAGGTTCTTGAAAACATCTTTAGGTTTTCACTGCCAAGCCAACTCTTAAAATAGCTTAAAATGTCAAAGCTTTGTCTGCCCTTTAGGCTAAATCACAGAATGTTTAGACTCAGTTTCTCTCATCTGAACTGATGATGTGGCTCCCCCCAGGACTTAGAATAGTGACTTCTTTCGAAAGATTGTAGTGCAGGCAGCTGGGTAGTGCAGTGGATAGAGCACTGGCCCCAAGTCAGGAGGACCCGAATTCAAATCTACACTTAGACACTTGACATTTACTAGCTCTGTGGCCTTGGACAAGTCACTTAACCCTGATTGCCTTGTCCCTCACCCCAAAAGAATTGTAGTGAAGCTAGTCTAACAATGTTCTTAGCAATTGTAGGGTTTGGGGTTTTACTATGAAGCAGCATATATCAAAGACTCCTGGGCTGGGTGTGGGGTGGGGTAGGGGTGGTAAAGTGATCAGTTTTATAACTGAAAATATCTGCCTCACAAAAAAAGAAAATGTCGCCTTTCTGGATACTTGGTGTTGCTTTGGGCCATTCTCTCAGAGATGGTGGCAAAATGCCCACTCAGGCAGATAGAGGTGGAGGACAGATAATCCTGAATTTCTTTTTGTTTGTTACTGGTGGTATCCTGGAACACTTACCTTCTGTGTATAAGAGTAACCCCCTTGCAAATTGGCACAGATAATTCTCAGAAACAAAAAAATGACATGATAGAATAAATCTGACTGAAATACTGATGAAAAGACTGGCCTTACAGCCTTTGGCAGAAGATGGGCGCACACACATTAGACCTTAGATGATTAAACAGGCTGAGAAGTGCATGGCTGACTTGCCCAGATCATTCAGGGCTTTTCTTTACTTCCAGGCATTCCTAGCCCAAGACTAGCACTCTCTCCCCAGCGCCTCATTGAAGTCACAGCTTTTGTGCCAAGGATAGAAGAGAAAATTAGAAGGCCAGTTTGGGACAAATCATTGTCTCTCTGGGCCCAGTAGACCATCTTCAGAATGATTTCAACTCTTTGTCAAATTCATTTTTAAACCATTTTCCTGTCTCTGGGTCTGTTTTAGGACACCCTTGGATCTCTGGCAAAAGAAAGACAATATCCTTAGCTCATATTGCAAGTGATTACAACACATGGCTTGGCCAAGTTTGGTGCCCACCAGTTTCATCCCTTATACCAGCTCTTTTAGCTGTAGAAAGCTTCTTGAACTGGTGCCTTAGAAACAGACTGTGTCCCAGTCTACAGCTTCCCTTCACCAACCAGCAATGTTGAGCCATTCTTTGTAAATTGTTTAGAATTAGGAACAATTGCCATGAGAAATAGCCTAAATGGTGTTTAGGTTTGCAGACTATACCATAATAAAAGTGAAATACTATACATTGAAAATCTGAAAGTTCTAGCAATACTTTTATACTAATAAGTAAAAGACCCCCCCCCAAATTTGTTTTCATAGAAGACCGTCTTGGATTTAGAGCCAAAAAGGTCATATAGTTCAACTCATATAAAAAACCAGGCCTACAAATGTGAAGTGACTTTCCTAAGGTCACACAGCTAGTAAGTGTCAGAGTCAGGATTTGAACCCAGGTCCTTTGACTCCAGACCAGTATTGTTTCCAGTATACCACCTTGATACTAATGCTTCAGAAAACAGTAATCAGCTGAGTCATTGGACTGGTGAGTTATTTCTGGAGCTTCTATAAGAGGATCTTTAACAGCCCAGTATGGCAGGCATCTTGATCAGTGTATGGTGATTGTTGAACATGGAACAAATGGTAGTGATGAGAAAGAATCTGGAGTAATCAGGGACCTTGGAATAGTCAGGGACTAGCTGGGGAGTTCTTGAGGCCTGTCACAGACTAACTGACCCTTGGTGAATCAGACTGTGATTGTATTTATTTGGATACCAGTAGAATATTCTGACATAATCAGTGTGGGTACTCCTTTCAGCAGTGCAGGTTACAGACCATACATGCCTGTCAAGGGACCTTCCTTGATTCCTCTTGACCCCTTGACCATGCTAGCACAGCATAGCTAAATCATCTATTTGTTGTCTTTCTTTTTTACCATGGGACCATCCCAGTCTCTTTTTCAATAATCCTTTGCTCCAGTTCTTATAATTCTCTTGTTATAATTCAACTGCTCACACACCCACCACTGCCCTCTGGGTGATACGCTTAATTCCTGGGAGATTTTTGTGTTCCATAACTCATGGCCATACATTAATACTATGGAATATTGGTATTTTAAAAGATGGTTCTCTGTTTCTTGGAGAAGTACAGGGTCTTGATTAAAGAAGCTTTGTAATTTCCCAAAGGCAGTCCAGCCCACTCTTCCCATTCACCAGATGACTGGCTCAGGCTCATTATTCTGTGCATTGCAGTGTTTGTTGGAGATAGAAATGCTGATGGGTGAGCACTATAGGCTTGTCTTGCCTCCATAGCCAGAGCTGACATTTATATATGCTTACAGAAGACTTTCCACCCATCATGTACAGAGTAGCTCAACAGGTATTAAGTACCTAATGATTATTAGACTGGGATTGAACTAGAAGCTAGAGTAAATAAAAAATAGCCCCTGCCCTCAAGGAGTTTATATTATTAGAGGTCAGATCCCTTTTCTGGATTTCAGTTTTCTTATCTGTAAACAAGAGGCTGTTGGACTGATATGGCCCTAAGGTCCCTTTTACTTCTGAATTCTGTGCTCCTATAAGTCAGTATGTATGTATAGTTGGAGAAAATCTCATAGGGAAGGCACTAAGTCAATATTGAGGAGGATTAGGAAGGGCCAGGAAGTGGAGGTGAGGAAGGAGAGAATGGAGCACAGCCAGAGGAAATGCCTGGAATCTGGAAATGGAGGGTCATATTCATGGACCAGCCAGAAGGCCAGAGTCACTGGATCAGAGTAGGGGGAAGGGTGTGAGGCTATCAGAAGACCATGAAGGGGAGAGGGTTTGAATGCCAGACTAAGAATTTTCTTTTTGTTCCTGAAGGCAGTAGGTGGCCTCTAGGGTTGACTGAACTGGGGAGAGGAAGGTGATTGGTCCAGTTCTCGTTTTGGAACATCAGTGTAACAGCTTGTGGAGACTTTCCAAGCCAAGACAATGAATGGCACAGGTTGGATCATGGGCTTCTGGAGTCAGTCTCATTATTTGTAAAATGAGGTGTTCTGAAAAGCATGTCACAAAGATCACAGAGTCTGCAGGAGAAATCCAGAGAGTGCTGGATGTGAGGACTGAGCCCCAGCTATGACCCATTTACTTAGTATCTCTGGGGTCAGTGGCTTCCTCTGGAAAGTTACCAGCCTGGACTGGACGGGGTTTTTCTTAGCTGCTCTCAGCCTCCAGATGCTAATGATGCCAGTAGCTGTGTTTTGTGTGTCTGTGATGTTGGTCATGTGGATGAATAAACAAATTGTCTCTGCTTGCCTGCCTAACATTTGTTTCTGTTGGAAGAAAAGTAGACATTTCTGTGAGAGCAGATTGTGGCTGTACACTGTCTTGGGAGAGAGAGACAGAGACAGAGTGTGTGTGTGTGTGTGTAAGTGTAATGTGTGTGTTCAGCCTTTGTACATCCCTGTGTTTCTTTGCTGGAACACCCTTCCACCACACCAGCCCCCTTCTCCCTTTGATGGGTTCCTCCCTGGGACTCCATTCTGGGGAAAGACCCAGGATGCCAACTTTTTTTCTTCTCAGCTAAGCTTCTGATTTCCCAGACTTGGACCCATTCAGAGCCCTCAGCTGGAGCCTTCACCACCTCTTCCTTTTCAAACTCTTTTTTTGAGGGCTTGTATCTTTCTTCCATGAGAATGCATAAGCCTCCCAAGGGCAGCGCTGCCACGCTTTCTGAGTGCTGAGCACATGCCTAACTCTTGTTAGCACTTCATAAATGCTTGTTGGTTGCCTTCCTGACAGTGTATAGATTGTACCCTGTGTGTATAAAAGTAGATTGTGTGATGTTTGTGTGTGTGTATATCCAAGGTATGTAAATGTACATGCCTAAACATAGAGCTACCACATATTCCCCTTATGTAAGTAAACCCATATGTAAGACTGGTTTGAGGGCCATTGTGTGCAGCAGACATGGGGGGGAGGGAGGGTTACATGGGAAATGAATTGGAGTTTTTCTGGCTGCTGGTTCTCAAAGCAGAGAGTCTTTAAATGAAGGAAGGCGAAAGAGCTCCAGCCAAAAATCATTCTACCGTTTCTTCATGGCCTCTGTGTGTAACCGGTCTTCAGATTTCTCATAAATAACTTTGGGTACTACCATTATAAAAAGGGGGAAAAATGTCATAGGCATTTTCTCCAAAGCCATGATATTACTCTTGTGAAGTCTCTAAAACTCAATTTCAATTGAGTGAGCTTGATTCACATTTTATGGTTACAGAGCATCATAATTTCATTTTAATTATATAATGACCTCGAGGTTGTATAAAGATTATAAGCCTTATTTGACAAATGAAGAAACTAGATGCAGGGCTATGATCTGAACTGATCCTGGAAACAGCCCTGTGCGATAGATCCTCATTCAAAAGATGGAGAAACTGAGGGCACAGAGTTTTCTTGACTTGTCCAGGATCAGACAGACCTAGGGAAGTCAGAGATGGGAACCTGTGTCTTCTTCCTCTAAGTCCTGGACCCTTTGCTTCCCATTTCACGTGTCCTGAGAGAGATTTGGCCTTTATACAGGATGGGCGCACCTCTCTATCCTTCATCTTCTGACTCCCACCCATCTGCCCAGATATGCCTGGGCTGGTCTTCCACAAGTGGAATTGTGCCATACAGTCTTGGTGATGCCAGTGACTACTGTACTTTGGATCTCCAGCATAATGCCAGGCAGATAGGAGGTACACACTCCCTAAAGGTTTACTGAGTTGGCATCATACTCAGGCCTACACTCAATGGTGCATTTGATATTTTGGTGATATATTGAGTCTCTGACTTGAAACTGTACTGGCTCCAACTTATCTATTAAGCCTTTTCTTTCACATTCCAGCCAAATTGGCTTGCTGGCTGTTCTCAGAACTTGACCTGCCACTTTGTGCCATCCTGCATTCCTTCAGCCCATTCTCGGTGCCCAGGCTAAGCTGAGCTCAGGGACTGCATCTTTGGGGAAGCCTGTCCTGACGTCCCCCACGGAAAGTGGCATCTTCCTCTGAATTTCCTTAAGCCTCTTGGTTATATTTCTTCTTCACCTCATTGTGCATTATATTCTTTTTATCTTTGTTTGTATCTCATTTCCTTGAGCAAAAGACAGTGTCTTTTTTTTCAATCTCCGTATCAGTACCTGGGGCAACTCGATGTTTCAGCCAATACAGATCTCTGGGCCTGGAGTTAGGAAGACCACAAGAATCAAACTTGGTCTCAGATGCTTACCAGCCATGTGACTCTGGGCAAGTCACTTCACCTCTGCTTACCTTGATCCACTGGAGAAAGAAACGGCAAATCCCTCCCACGCCTTTGCCAAGAGCACTGCAGAGCTGGGCATGAGTGAGCCAGCAGACAGCACTCTGCACTCACAGGGAGCTCCGCACACAGCTGTCTTTGGTGGATGCTCATTGGGCCACACTTTGTTCCTCAGAAGACGCTTTTGTGTGTTTTTCTTTGCAACGTCAGATAGTAGCTCAAAGAAAAATCTTGAACAACACTTACCCCAGTTTGTTGTGGAAAACAAGACTGAACAATTACATTGTGTGAATTGAATGGGAAAAGACTTGTATTTTAATCCTAGCTCTGCCGTGTGACCTTGAGTAAGCCAGCTTTACCCCTTTGGGCCTCAGTTTCCTCGTCTGTAAAATAAGAGGCATGGACTAGATAGTGCCTTTTACCTCTAAATTCTATAATCCTTGGTTTTTTCTGTTTGAGGAAGGCAAGAAAGTGTTGACTGAATAAATAATGAGAGCGTGAAAAGAGGTTTCTTTCCCATTGACTCCTGCCTGGTACCTCTGGGCAGCAAGAAGAGACTGACTATATTCCAGTGAAAATTGCTCATGTTGCCCAGCTCTTGCATTAATGCCTTCACCAGGGCCCCTAGATGTACCCCAGCATTTTCAGAACTTGTTTTAGTAAACACATAATCACAGATTCCTTTTTGCTTTGGAAAATTCAGTTCTTCCATCTGTGAGTCTTTCAAATGATATAGAAATGTTGTTGTTATTCCTATTTTTATTCTTAGCAGAGGTGTGACATGAAGGAATGATTCCCAGAGGTGCTAAGAGTGCCTAGAAGCTGGGCTTTTGAGGCTGGGGAGGCCCGCTCTGACTGCCGCCTTGTCAAAGGGGGAGGGGCTCTCCATCAGCTCTGGCTCAGGTCTCCTCCTTGTGAAACTGTGAATTAAGTGTTCTTTCTGCTTTTACAGGGAAGTGTGACTGCCATGACGGTGTTTTTCCCTTTGGACACTGCCAGGCTTCGCCTTCAGGGTGAGTAAGCTTCTCCTTAGGAGTGAGCATGCTCACATTTGCTGGATGGTCAGCAGCTGCCCATACTCCCTTCTCTGGAGCAGCACATGGGTGACAGCTTCCTTGAAGGACCTGCTGTCATCCTTTTCTGCCAGCTCTAGATGTCAGTTAGAGCCTTTTGCTAACGAGCAGGAAGAGCCATTCCCAGAGGACATAAAGGTGTACCCATTTTGGAATCTGAGAGAAAGAAGATGGATGAGATTGCTTGATTACCATTTCTCACAAAGGAGCCTCCCACTTCATTGAGGCTAGCCCACAGTAGAACAGGAATCCCTGCTGCAGTGTGCACTCCCTTGGGCAGCTAGCCTGTACTCAGGGACCCCCAAGGACCAAAGACATTGGCATACTCTGATCTTAAATTGCTTTCATTGTTGGGAAGCCAGAGTGGGTCTCTCCATAGCTCCTGGCTCTTCATCAGTGGGTAGGGGGCCAAGCAGAATGAGTCTAGTTCTTTCCTTAGCGTAGACCTTCAGCTCCTCAAAGCCAACCCTCTTGGTCCCCTGCAATTTTCACATTTTCCTTTTCTTCACACACTACTCATTTTCATGGTCCCCCAGAACCCTTGTGTGTCAGCATCCCCCAAATGCGGTGCCCAGGACTGAGCACCTTTGCACTGCCTTCTCTCCTTTCTTCCTCTTACTTTCTTACATGAGTGATTTTCAGATCTATGAAAAGTGTTTTGAGACATGCAGAAATACAAGGTTACCAAGCACCTTGCATGACTGGCTCTTAGAGCAGAAGGTGGCTGGTCAAGCCTGTTTGCTGAATGGACCCTCCCGGCAGGGGCTTGTTGGGAAAGAAGTATGTCTGTTGACGTCCTTTGTTTTGTTCACTCATTTCGGACCTCTTAACACCACCAGAAAACCCCTAGAAGCAAAATCAGTGTTGAGTCCAGGGAGACAGACCATGAGGGGGAGACAAAAACATGAAACCCGCTCCACTCTCCTCCACTGATCCAAAGAGTTGACCATCAGACCTGGCATTTTGATTCTTCCCCTTTGTAACTGATGCTAGAAGAGTGTCAAGATATATATGACCGACGAGAAGAAGGGTGTAGTTTTACAATGATTCTTGTATTTAGCAAGCCCTCCCTACCTCACAGTAACACCACTGTAATTCTCAGAAAATGGCAGGTTTTTAGGTTTACTGATTTCAGAAGTCATAATTATGATAAAGCCTGCCTCCTAACCTGGAGGACCTAGACCTCTGAATTCTCCATCAGTGGGAGAGCTCCCTTCAGCAGTGAGGGTCACGGACCATCCAGTTCTGCTCTGGTCTACAGCCTCCTCTTCCCTATGTTAATCCGGGGTGATATAGACAAGCCTTGGGAGGGCTCCTGCCCTCTTTCTTGAGATCGCAGGTATGCTGGGGGAGCCCATGAATGCACACGAGTGAGAGATCCTAACAGTCTCTTCTTTCATCTGCCAGTTGATGAGAAGCGGAAATCCAAGACAACGCACACTGTGCTGATGGAGATCATTAAAGAGGAAGGCCTGTAAGTGCAAGGCAGTGAGGCCCCTGCTCCTCCAGGCACACAGAGAGGAGGGGTTTTGCTGCCTGACTACACAGGAAGACAGGAGGTAGTAGCCCTTGAGACTGGAGGCTTCCTTGCTCTCCCAGTGTGCCCCCAGAATCTGGGTGGCCTCTCCAGGCCTGGCTTCTGTAGGTGGGGCTGGATCTCTGCAGTTACTGGTGCATGCCCCTTGCCACATACATCTGTGAGGATCGACTGTTTGGCAAGCAGCAGTGATAGCTCAGCCACCGGTGCTACAGCCACTGTGGCGCCCATCCCAGCCTGTGCACTAGGAGTCCCAACTCATGGTGCCCGCACCACCCTTGGTGTCCTGAGCATGTGGCAGCTTTTAGAATATTCTGATTCTGGGGGCAGCCAGGGGTGCCACAGTACATTTAGGGCTCAAATGTGGTTGTGTGATCCTGGGCAGGTCACTGGACCCTGACTGCCATGCACAGCAGCGTAGGATTGGGGCAGGGAACAGGCCAACCCGGGCCCATTCTTGACACCTTGTTTGTTTTCTCTTAGCCTGGCACCCTACCGAGGCTGGTTTCCAGTCATCTCCAGCCTTTGCTGCTCCAATTTTGTCTATTTCTACACTTTCAATAGCCTCAAAGCTGTTTGGGTCAAAGGCCAACACTCCACAACAGGGAAGGACCTGGTGGTTGGATTCATTGCAGGTA
Source organism: Pseudocheirus occidentalis (assembly GCA_028646575.1). Taxonomy (NCBI): domain Eukaryota; kingdom Metazoa; phylum Chordata; class Mammalia; order Diprotodontia; family Pseudocheiridae; genus Pseudocheirus; species Pseudocheirus occidentalis. The sequence goes on from CM053597.1 coordinate 230,655,450, forward strand.
ACGAGGGCTTCTGAGGGAAATGCGGGTTTTTCAGACATCGGTTGTCATGCTATGCATGTGCCTTACATAAGGGATTGTGGCTTCTGCTGGGTTGACTAAGCCAGCAAACATTTATTAAGCTCCTGCTGTGCACCAGGCACCCTGTGAAGCAAAGCATCAGGGTCCTGCCCTCCCTCCAAGAGACCACCAGTGGACAGCTAGATGGGATCCCTGAGGGCATTCGGCCTACGGAAGGCGCTGGAATGGAGCCAGGGGCATCCTGGCGATTGTAGGGGAAGTTCAGGGAAAGGCCATGGGTACCCCTTCCCCATCTCCATCCCCCCTCTGCCATAACTGCAGTTAAGAAAGGCTTAGGAGGGTGGACTGTATCCAGAGATGTGGTGAGGGGTAGCAAAAAAACAAGATGAGGAGGATACAGACCCTCAGGGAATGCACAGAGCACCCTGCATGGAGTCAAGAGGACCTGAGTTCAAATCTAGACATTCAGACACTTCAATTAGCTGTATGACCCTGGGCAAATCACTTCACTCTGCCTCAAAAAAGAGAAAAAAACATTGGGTTGGAATGTTCTGAATAAAGGAGACATCAGAATGGAGAATGGATTATGTTTTTCTGCCTAAAGACAGCAGTGTTTTCCCTAGGAAAGAACTTTCCCATCATCCCTCAGGGGCCAGTATCTAGTGACTGTAATCTCATCTGTCCACAGTCCTTTGCAACAGTGTCAAGTTTCAGAAGCAAAAGAGAAAAGGATGGGCCTAAAGTTCTGTGTCTGCTGTGCTTAATCAGTGGGTGTTGAACATAATAGAAAGGCCCCCTTCAGGGACTCTCCCAGATTTCTCAGCACTGCCAGGGTCACACTCAGCCCCATCCTCCTTCTCTCCTGTCCCTTGCTCCTTGTGGCATCAGCATGTGTGAAGTTGAGCTGTGGAGGCCCTTTGTTATCTAGTTGGCATTGTGCCCTCTTCTGTGGACCCTGGAGAGTCTTGACCGGCTCTGTGGTGCCCCTCCTGTAGCATCTGGGCCCAAAGGGTTTTGGGGAAAGCCCTGTTAGGCCACATGGGAAACGTCCCCTTTCTAGGACACCCAGGAGAATGCCCAGGCTGTCCCTCTATAATAACTGGCCCTTATCTAGCACCTTAAGGTTAGGAAAGCCTTAAACTTCCTTGAGCCTCACAAAAGTATTAGAAGATAAGTGAGGTCACTGAGGCACAGCTCTGCTAAGTGATTTGCCTAGTCTCACACCTCACACCTCACACCGGTTGGAGGCAGAATTTCAGCCCAGGTATTCCTGATTCTATGTATTCTGCCCTCTGCCCTCTAATTAGGGAGTCCCTGAACCATCCTGGGCCTTAAGCCTGATTTTGGATGAGTCTTGTTTAAGCTGTCTTCCTGTTATGAGAATATTATGTTTTGGACATTATCCCAATGTTAATTTGTGGAATAGACACAAATGAAATAATGAAATGATGTTTTCAGTCCTACCACCTTGCCTTGCCCCATTGGCTCTTTCTGACCTTTCCCTTGTAAGACTGGACTTGTGGAGGGCCGGGCACAGGGGCTTGTGCACAGTGAAGACCACCAAGGGCACCTGGCCCAGCCACATCCTTCTATAAATGTGCAGACTAGGAGGGGGGCGTAGAGGGAGGTGAGTAGGAGGTGTTGTTGAAGTAGAAGACTGCTTTGCTTTGAGCCTTGTCATTTCTCATAATAACTGTTGTTTGGGGTTTTTTTAATCTTATTGCCAATATATTCTCCAAGTAATTAGAGAAATGTTGCTTTTCCTGCTGGGAGCCCTGTCATGGTATAATAAACCGTGTGGGAACCAAACCTTGTTCTCTCCAAAGAATAGCAGAAACCCGGCTATTGTTACTCAAACTCGGCATTAAACTTGGGAATTTATTCCTTGTTATTGTATTTATGCCTCAGACCCACAGCAGTAAGCCCTCTGGAGCAGAACTTTGGAACGGAGCCTTTCTAGATCATTGTAGTGCAGGTAGAAGCTAGAATGGGTAATTCCCTTCTGGTACTGTCTGGGGTGGGCTGCCCTGGCCCTTAGGGCTCATGTCTGCTGAGACTTGCTGGGATCCCAAGGGCTCTTCACGCTGCACTTCAGGGCTTCAGCTGTGGCTTTGAGGCACTGCCTACCTTTCATGGAGTGCTTCCCCTGTAGTTAGGAAGGCTTAAAGCAGATCAGAGGACTTGTGGGCAGGATTGCAGAGTTCCAGTGATAGGCACCTGTCATTTGCGTGATGCTCTCTCCTCTGCTTCCTGTTGGTGGGCTGGGGCCTGGCCCAGAGGGTGGCCGACTCCTCCCCTTGGAGTGCTGCAGGTAACCTCAAAGAGCTGGGGTGTGCCTTCTACTGCTGTTGCTCATGATCCCCTTCCCATGTGCTCCCCATTGAGCATCTACTGTGGTAGCAACTGGCCAGCCAGAGGTCATTAGTTTTTTGTTAAGAGCATTTGCTAAGGAAGTAAGAGAAGCTGGTGCACCATGTTCCCTCTGGAAGCCTGGGACCTGAAGCTTACATATCCAGAAGCCAGGGTAGGAGCTAGATCATGCTTAGAGCATGTGTGTGGCCTGTGGCCGCTGGAAAATCTTTTCTCTTTTCAGGGCAGTCCTCCCTGCCTTTCCACTGGGCTGCTTCTAGAGCCCCAAGCTGCCTTTCTTCATGGGGTCTAGTTTGTCCTTGGATACTGCTCCTGGCTCTGAGAAATCCAGACCCCCCAGCTCTTTGAAGGTTGGGGGAGGGGGTGGGCAGCCCCACGTCTCAGGAGCTTGGCTGGTGATTGATTCAGTGAAGGAATCTAGTCTTTTCATGTTCAGTTGGGATGGGGCTGACCTTCAGCTTGAGATTCATATTTACTTCTTGTTAAAAAATCCGTTTGTGAATCCTTTCCTCCTGGCCCAAAATTGAATCCTCCCTTGTAACAAATGCAGCTCTTCAGTTAACATCGTGCACAGTGTGCCGACCCCTCCCTCCCCGCCCCTCTCCTGAGAGGAGGGAGGAGGTACATTTAATTCACTTTTATTTCTCTAGGAATAGCAGAGGCCCCAACTTGTCTTCAGCCCCTGCTGGACAGCGTATGTCCTGGGCATGTGACTAAACATAATTACATCTGTGTAGCAGCGGGAGGCTGCTGGGCCAGAAGGCCATGTGTGCTGTCTGAGGCTCCCATTGGCTTGATTAGGAGAAGATTGGAGGTAGAGGGAGGGACTCACCTGGACCCTTGCCTGTTGAGAGTCAGTAAGCATTTCTTAAGCATTCTCAGCCCAAAGGCAAAAATGAAATGCTCTCCTGCCCTCCAGGAGTTTCTCTTGGGGAAGGTGTGTACATGAATGTCTGGGAGGCAGCCTTTGGAAGAGTTGCTATAGCAACAAGCCCTTTGCTGGTGATTGAGCCTCTCTGGAGACAGCTGGACTGGTCTTTCAAAGATAGGGCCACAGCCAGTCCATCCTTGAAGCCTTTGGGGGGGAGGATGGTGCGCAGGTGGGCCAGGGTCACACCAAGCCCACTGAGGTGCCTCAGATTTAGGGGAGCTTGGGGGAGGCCAAAGCTATTGGAATAGAGCTGCTGCAAACCTGGAGTATGACAGGGCTGTGTCATTTTATTGGCATTTTCATTTGTCATCAAATGCTCTTGGGGCTTGAACCAGTAGCCTCCGTTTGGAAGTTCTGTACAGCAGGAGAGCAGATAGAACTTGAGTCTCCTGGGCATTCCCTGTGGCGTTCTTGGAGGAAGCTTCACTCCCTGTGTACCTGCTTTGAGATTCCTGAATCAAAGCATTCTGGGTCCTGGAGCTTCCGGCCTCTTCTGCTCCCAGGGGTCCTGCATGCTGGGGCTGGCTTCTTGGCATCGCTCCAGGTAGATTGACCAGGCCTGCCTCCTCAGCCCTAGTAAATGTCACTCTTCTTTTGTTAATTATTTCAGGATTGTCCTTTAAAAGAATCTGTTAAAGTCTCAAGATGATAAAAAATGGGATGATGTGTTTTTCAAAGAGAAGCACCTGGCCTCGCGGTATTGTTCCAGCCCAAGGCCTCCCTGTGGGACCCAGGTCCCTGCCCCTCCTGAATCTTGTAAGCGGCAAGCAGTGTGCTGCTTGTGACACTGTCCCCAGCTCACAGCTTGCTGCCTGACTGTCCGAAGGGAAGTGCTGATGTGTGGGAGGGAGCTCTCCCCAACGGGCCCTCTCTGGGTCTCACTGTGTCTGCATTTGTCTCAATAAGGACTGACCCACACTCAAGCCAGGGGCAGAGAGCAGTGAAGGTGCCTGCCTGGGCTCGTGCTGCTGCTTGCACTGTCAGCAGGTCACTTCTGCCTGTCCTCACATTCCTCATTGGAAGAGTGGGGGAGTCTTTTCTTTGAAACAGGCCACGATCAAGATGCCAGGTTGCATCTTGGGCAGTGCTCACAGCAGTGTGAATGCTGCTGTACCACTTGAAGACTGGAAGGTTGTGCCCTGATTTTCTGATGAGAAAACCCCAGTTTCATGGTCAGAGACAGTGCTGTTAATTGTTCTCTCTCTGTCTCTCTGGGTTTCTGCATGTGTCTGTGTCTGTCTTTCTTTCTCTCTCTGTCATTCCTCTGTCTCCCACCAGCCACATTCCCTCCTGAATCGCTTCTAACAGTAGAGGCTTGTGTGCCCCCCACCCCCAGCCCAGTCCAAAGAGGCACAGACACTGCTTTGACATTGGTCTTTGTCCTCCATGGCAGAAGAGGTAGGTCAGAGGTGGCACTTCCCTTAGCCCTGCCTCTTTCTCTTTTCCCGCCCCAGGTGTGGTGAATGTGCTCCTGACAACACCTCTATGGGTGGTGAACACACGGCTGAAACTCCAGGGGGCCAAGTTCAGAAACGAAGACATCGTGCCCACCAACTACAAGGGCATCTTAGGTGAGTGCCTTCCAGGCAATGGCTTCTTGCTCTATTCATCCCCGTCCTTTGGATGACCGTGCCTCAGGGGTACCCATCTTGTCCTCCCAGTCTTTGTGTATTTGCCTTGAGGGGCATGTCCAGTGGAGAGGAGGGGCAGGTGCTTCCTACATTGACCAGACCCTCCCATTGCCCTGGAGTTGTGCAGGGAAGAAAGTGTGGGAAGAAAGTGCTCACCATCAGAGCATTCTGAGCTGTGAAATAGCAGCCACTGGGCAGACATCTCTGTGACAGGGTTTGCTGGCCTGGTGTCTACGCTGAAGCTACAGGGCTAAGGCAGGGATTTCCTTGGTAGAAAGAGAAAATGCCCTTCTCCAGTGCGGGTTGGCACCTTCCCTGTACCTTAGAGCCTCAGAGAACTGCCTTGGGCCCTGGTATGGCAATCCATGCCTGGGATCCATAGCCAGTTGGAATCAGTGGAAGGACTGGGATCCAGGTCTTTTTGTCTCCAAGGCCAGCTCTGTCCCCGCTGTCATGGCAGCCTACCATCACCATCTGTCAGGGGCATGTCTGGGCCTCTCTGGATAACTGGTCCCCAAGCTGCCGGCAAGGAGCTGCTCTGCCTTTGGCTTTGGAGCTTCCTGTCTCTTCTTCCTCAGATGCTTTCCACCAAATCATTCGAGATGAAGGGATCCTGGCTCTGTGGAACGGAACGCTTCCCTCCCTCCTGCTGGTCTTCAACCCAGCCATCCAGTTCATGTTCTATGAAGGGCTCAAGAGGCAGCTCTTTAAGAGACGGGCACAGGTACAGGCCACATTGGGGAGGCAGGCCTTCCTTGCCAGGTTTTCTTCCTCTGAGGTGGAGGGCAAAGGGGCCTCTGGCCCTTGTGGGCAATGGTGTGGGGCTCTGGGTCCTGGCCCTTGTGGGCAGTGATGTGGGGCTCTGGGTCCTGGCCCTTGTGGGCAGTGGTGTGGTGGCTCTGGGTCCTGACCTTTGTGGGTAGTGGTGTGGGGGCTCTGGGTCCTGGCCCTTGTGGGCAGTGGTATGGGGGCTCTGGGTCCTGTGACCAGTGGCATGGGGGCTCAACTGTTTTCTTCCCTCTACTGGGCAGCTTTCTTCTTTGGACGTGTTTGTCATTGGGGCCATTGCTAAGGCCATTGCCACCACAGTCACCTACCCGATGCAGACAGTGCAGTCCATTCTGAGGGTGAGTATGGGCCTGTTCACAGGAGCCTTTGCCCAGGGCAGCTCCCAGGAGCAGAGGCTCACCAAGCCTCAGCTGTGGGTATTAAGGCCTCAGTGTTTGATGAAACCTGCTGGGAAAACCAGAAGGCCTGGTCTCCCATGTCCCACCATGTCCCAGCGAGAAACCCACATGTCCAGATGGAAGCATGACCTCAGCATAAAAGAGATCACATCGTAAACAAATTGGAGGAGCTTCATACAGGAGAGCAGTGGGGTGGGAGTAGAGAAGAGCATGGAAAATGAAATGGATTGTTTGAACGACACAAAATTGAAAAGGTTTTGTGCAATCAGAATCAGTGCTGGTAAGAAGAGAAACAATTAACTGGGGAAAGAGCTAGGCTTTGAGCCATGTCCTTGCTTTTTACAAGTGTGTAGGCCCATCCTGCCTCTCCCCAGAAGCTCTGATGGGCATCACTGTCCAAGAGGAGCAGCACAGAGTGCCATGCCCACTCTGCACTCCTGGGTAGTCTTCACTGGGTAGTTTCCTCTTGGATTGGATAGAACCTTGTGTTGGGCCATTTCTTGAAGACATGGGATTTTAGAAGACTCCAACTGGGGATGTCTTTACATTTTAAGGACATAGGGTCCTCAAACCCTGAAACATTGTCCCTGAGACAATGAAAAGCCCAAGAAACAGTTTCTGAGTAATTAATAATCAATTTATTAATTAGGCTGGCTGATAATCAAACTTGATGATCAGTGGTCTCTCTCAGTAACCAAAGACAAAACCATGGAGATCACGGAATATTAAACTACCTTTGGGAAAGGGGGTGCCCCTGAAAAGTGAAAATCAGCCCTGATTCCTGAGCAGTTAATGAGAGTCTGGACTTTGAGATGAGGCGGTGGGCTGAAAGCCCTCAGCCCTTCCTGCAGAGAACATGGCCTTGATCAGGAGACTCAGCCACCTCTAGCTGTTTGGACAAAGGAATCCGTCTTTACAAAGACCGCTCTGGATGGTTTTTTCCTTCTGAGGAGGGGTGCAAGGACATGGGTTTATCATTTTGGACTAAAGTTCACCTAGATTGGATTATGTTTATACTCCAGGCAGAAGTAAGGTCCTCCAGTTGGGTGGGGTCCTGCCCAAGATCACAGAGCACGCAGGATTAGGCCAGTCTCATCTCTCAGCCTTGTCCTTCAGAGACCAATGACCTATAGGGGCTGGTCCCTGAATGAGGAAATAGAAAAGACCTGACTTTAATCCGAATTTAATAATTGGTCATTAATACAACAGAAAAATCATTGCTTCTCTCATTGCTCCAGTCCTGCTTCCCTGCCACCTTCTGACTTCTCCAAGCATGTGCCAGGGTAGACTTTGGTAGATCTGCAGTCTGGACCCTGCTAGCCTTTGTGCCTGGTGCTGTGGGCAGAGGGTCATCACCATGTTGGCCCCAGGAAGATGAACTTGGAGGGGTACTGTCAAGGCACAAATGAGCTGAGAAGTCTGGAGATGATAGAGGAAAGATTCATTGATGAAATTGCAAAAGAAAACCAAGATGGGGCCCACTTGCTGCCCTCTCATTCTCTCACAGCAGATGCTCCGTGAGCCGGTCTCATCAGTTACAGGCATTGGACAGAAGTCAAGGCTCCGGTGGCCTCTCCAGCTTCACCAGGAGCACTGCAGGGGCTAACAAAGTCACAGCTTTATTTTAGGGCTGAATGAAGTAGATTCATTTTGAATTCTTTGTGGGAAAGGTGGAATGCTGATGGATTGCTCCTTGCTCAGCTCATTCTTAATCATGCTTAGATTTCAAAATGGCCACTTAGTGGAAAAGTTTATGCCTGGTAATGGTACTCCTCCATAGTCCTTGGTGGCCTGGACTTCTCCCAGGCAGTGCCAATGGAGGCAGCCTTGGGGAAGACCAACCATGTGGTCCCCAGCTAAGAACCAGCCTGGAGGTGTTTGCCAGGGGCTCCCCCCTAGGTTTGCTTTTGAGCCCCAGATGCTGATCAGAGGACATCTAAAGGACCTGTCCTCTGGGTTGGTGGAGAGAGGACCTTGCCAGAGCTCATGGGCCCCAGGAAACTGGAAGCCCTCGGTCCAGTGGCTTCCAGAGATGCTGAAAGGAACACTCTAGTGATTGGTTCCTGAGCTCTCTGCTGATTAGGCTCAGGTAGAAGAGAAGAGCAAAAGGAAATGGTCAGCGTAGACTTGGATGCCTGGGGCTGGTGAGAGACGCCCACTGACAGCTTCACTGGGGTGTGAGGCCTCTGATGGAGTGTGACAAGCTGCTCATAGACGTCTCTGTCACTGCCTATGGTCATTGTTAGCCCCCAGCTCTTCTCTCTGCAGATACTAAGGTGAGTGCAGTGCAAAAAATAACTGCTAGGGGAATCTGCATTCTTTTCCAGTTTGGACGTCACAGGCTGAACCCTGAAAACAAAATGTTAGGAAGCCTTCGGAACGTTCTTTACCTTCTTCACCAGCGAGTGAGGTGAGTCCTTCCCTGCCCCTCCTGGTCCTCTCTTATAACAAGGAGACCTCTGCCAGTGTTGTTGGGGGGCAGGAATGGGCTTCATCCCTTGGCTTCTCTGTTCATTTACAAACTCAAAATTAATTATTAAATAAAATATACTTAAATTTAGGGCTCCCACCAAAAAAATCTGTGAGAACTCTCCTTACTGTCTCATTGTGAAATCTCTGCTGCACTCCCAGACAGGCAGGGGCCTTCTAGTCCTGGCTTTTCCTGGGGTGTAGGGGCCACCTGGACAGGGGTTCTAGCCAGGCTGTCTCTTTGCTTCTCCCACATCACCATAAAAGTGAGGGCAGGAGTGTAGAAGTCAAGACTGCTTATTGGAGCTCTGCCACTGAGCCTGCATAAGGAAGCATTCATTCACCTGGCCTTCCCTAGCCAGCAAAAAATCAGATGTTACCTCTCCACTTAATGCCTCTCTCCTTTTTCTATAGAATTTTACTGGGGCTGTGCCTCAGTGAAATAAATAGATTGGACAGTTGGGGGTAGTATGGATTCACCAAGGCATCACAGTTTGTCCCAGGACACACAATATAGTAGCATGGGGCATGGTGGCCAGTGGGGCTGTTCTGTCAAACCTCTGGCCGGAGGCCAACAGTGACCCCCCAGGTGCTGCCTAGTCATTTCACAAATGGCTTAGTTCTTTCCCTCTCCATTCTGGCTGCTGGTTTTACCCCAGGTTGGGTTGGGTGGTACCCAGAGGGGCCAGGGAGGTGAGATAGAACTCTGTTCTGCTGGAAGCTGCATCTCCATTCAGCTGCTATTTGGAGGTGGAGAGGGCAGTTGAAATAGCCCTGTGATTGGTCTCTGCTTTTGGTATCACAGTGGCCCTCCAACTGCTGACAGTCTGTGTCCCTTTCCATAAGATCCTGTCAGGATCCTGTCAGATCCTCATCTCCTTGGTTACTAGTTTTGGAACCAGTGGGTCATCCCCACCCAGTTGTCCTGCATTTCAGGGAGATTGGAAGTAGCTCCAAGATTTCAGCAACAAAAAGTCTGAGCTGGATGTGATGTCTTTCCATGGCTGGTTTCTGTCTTGGGGATAAATGTAGGGCTCTATGCTGTGGTACCATCCACCCTGTCCTCTTCCAGGCTGCTTTTGCACCAACCTCCCCACCCTGTTTTCTCCTAGGCGTTTTGGAGTAATGGGACTTTACAAAGGCCTGGAGGCCAAGCTGCTGCAGACCGTGCTCACAGCTGCCCTCATGTTCCTAGTCTATGAGAAGCTGACCGCTGCCACCTTCACGGTCATGGGACTGAAGAGTGGGCGCAGACGCTGAGTGGGAGCCTGGCAGTGGAAGGGGACAGGAGGAAGGTCGAGATTGGGGTCTCCTCCATAGAGGGGGAGTTGGAGGAAAAGACTCACTTCTGATGCCTGCTGCTCTCTCTCACTGGCTCCAGAAACAGCCAAGGGGATATGCAGCCTGAGGCCCACTGGACTGTTACCAACTTTTATCAGTTGGTTTGATGTTTGTGGACTGATGGTCTCTTAAAAATAGAAAATTATTAAAAATATGCAAATGAAAGCCCTGATTTCTTACAAGAGTTGGATAGTTTCTTTAGAGGGGTGACAGTGTGGCCCCCTTGGGCTCTAGCCTTTCTTCCCAGTTTCGTCCTTCAAGTTACTGACTCAGCTCATTCTATGGCCTTGTCACCAGCCTCTGGAACAAGTCCTGTGCCCCCCACCCCAAAATAACTCAGGGCCATGGCTCAGGCTCTTCGCATCCCCTTGCCCTTTGCCCTTGAGGGGATGGGGTCTTGATTGGGCTCTTACTGATGCTCTGCTCTGGGTGGTCTTTTGTTCCAATCTCATGGTCATTCCTCTGATACTCCTTGTTCCCTCCACCCCTCTGAGAACCCTTCCTTGGGGAGAAGACCTGGGCTTGGACCCCAGACCATGTGGGGAACTCCCAAATGAGGAAAGTCCTTCTACCAGTGTGGGTCAGCACCCCTGCAGCTGCCTAGGGCACCGGGGAGTGAACCAGTTTTCTCAGGCTCCCACAGCTCACCTGTGTCAGAGTTAGGACTCAAACCTGGAGCTTTCTGGCTCCAGGACCAGCTCTTTCTGCTAGACCTCATGGATCATGTTCAACACAGCACATGTGAGACAGCGAGTCAGGAGAACCTTCAGTCCAAGGACTGTGCATTATGGGGGAGGAGGAGCCATCAAATGGGGAGTATTGATGTGGCACTTTACAATTTTCCAATAAAGTCTTCTCAAACATTTACTGTGTGCATACTGGTCTGTGGGGGAGAGAACATTTGCATAAGAACATTTGGAAAACCCCCATTTGGGGTTTGCCCATTTTGCTCCATTTGGGGCAAAGATCCTACAGCGGTCTGCCATTTCCTTCTCCAGCTCATTTTATAGATGAGGAAACTGAGGCAAGCAGGGTGAAGTGACTTGTCCAGGGTCACACAGCTAGGAAGAGTCCGAGGCCAGATTTGAACTCAAAAAGAGTCTTCCTGACTCCAGGCATGGCACTCTGTGCACTGCGGTTTAACCCTAGGTACCCGAGAGCTTGGTCAGGATGCAGTGCCCACCTGGATGGCTGTGATGGATGCTCTTCTTTCCTAGTGAAGGCAACAGTGTGTGAATAGCACCTTGAGATCTGAAGGGGAAGGAAGCCAAGGCAAAGAGGCAGGAGACCACAGGACATGTCCAGTCTGGCCAGAGCTTAGAGAGGAGGGAGGGCACTAACATGAGATAAGACTGAATAGAGAGAGTGGCACTGGCCATGCCAGAGACTGTTCAGCAGCCCCAAGAAGCACAGACTGAGGAGGAAAGAGTGGAGCAGAGGGGCCTCTGGGAAAGCCATGGTGGTCCAGGGGGGCTCGGCGCCAAGAGGCCCTAGCATGTATATTCCCTTCAGTCAGTCTAAACGTGGCTTGTTCAGGAGTCACTGGCAGGTACGGTGTTTGCCTTCAAAATCATCTAGAATCAAAGTGCTAATTGCCATAAAGCTTTTCTGGCTTGTGGGGTCCAAGTTCAGAGAAGTGCTGTGTTGGCGCTATTCTGATTGACTGCGTCATCCACCTGGCATGGCGAGACCAAAGGAAGACTTATGCTGCACCCTGTGAGATCACAACTAAGTGATCGTGGAGCTGGAAGGGGCATTAGCAGGATGGGCTTTAAGCTGCCTTATTCTCTGCCATTTTACAGATGAGGAAACTGAGGCTCAGAGAAGTAATTTGTCCAAGGTCACCCAGGTAGTAAGCTGTTCAGTTGTGTCCAACTCTCTGTGACCCCATTTGGGATTTCCTTGGCAAAGATTCTGGAGTGGTTTGCCATTTCCTTCTCCAGCTCATTTTACAGATGAGGAAACAGGCAAGCAGGATGAAATGACTTGCCCAGGGTCACACAGCTAGGAAGAGTCTGAGGCCAGATTTTAATTCAAGAAGAGTCTTCCTGACTCTAGGCCGGGGACTCTGTGCACTGCAGTTCAACCCTAGGTACTAAGTAGCAAAGCTGGGTTTTGAACCCATGGTTTCTGACTGCCAGCGACTGTTGTTGACGTGATTTTAACCCTGAAACCCTAGGCTCCTTCATAAACTTGGGATCTCTTGGAAGCAAACCTTTGCCTGACTCTCTGGTGCCATTTTTGAGACCTCGCTTATAGTCCTTTCTCCATTTGCAGAAGTGGCCGCTTCTTCTAGAACAGCCTCAGAGCCCGGGGAAAGGGTGACTGACGCATGGGAGAGTTCTGATGAGAGGAGGGGCCCCACCTGCTGCGGCCCCATTGGCTCTCCACATACTACAGTAAGGCCAGGCTTTCCCCAGGCTGCCAGCTTCCTTTCCACAGGAAGGCCGCCCTGCAAGGAGGCCAGTTAAGCATAGGGAATCACTAAGAAAACTGTCAGTGGCCATCCTGGACTGTCTAGGGCTTGGGTGCTGAGTCCTTCACCCAGATCCTGCAGCCCCGTGGAAGCTGCCTCCTGTCTTCATATTCTTGTTCCTAGAACTTGGCCAGTGTGTCCCAGTCACTGTGTGTTCCAATCATCTCTGATAAGCCCATGACCCTCTGTGGGAGTTAGCTGGAGGATAATGAGGCCACTGCCTGGGCCCCAGTGCTTGACCTTCATCCGGGGGTGGGAATTTTGTCTTTCTCTCTGCTTTGGTTCCTATGGTAATTGGAACAGAAGTAATTATCAAACTTAGAATGGTCTCACAATTGTTAAATCTCCCAGAAAATTGTAATTAGGTAAAATTAGTGATCTTGAACAAAGCAAAAACACAAGCTCTCTACCGATGCTGAAAAGGCAACCCCTTCCCTCACTTCTTATTAAGTTTACCTAATGCAGAATTAATTTCTTTCACTCCTTATGAAACCAAAATCTATGCATAAAGGTGCTATTAGTGTTATTCTTCCTTTCCTTCTCTTCCCCCATGCTTTCCCTCCTTCCCTCTTTTCTTCTTCCTTTCCCTTTCTCTCTACCCACCCTCCCCTCTCTCCTTGCTTTCTCCTCAACCCTTCTTTCTTCCCTTCCTCCTTTCCTTTAATACCTTCTTTCCTTTCCTCCCCACAGCCCTCTTTCCCCTCCCTCAGGGCTTTCCTAACACTGATGGCATTTGTTCTGAGTTCTTGGAGAGGTCTACTGAAGCATGAGCCATTTTGAAGTCAAGCTCTTAGGCGCCAAGTTTGGGCACCACTCTGGGCTTTCTTCCAAATCACCCATTCCCTTCACACAATTCTGCTGCTCTTTTTTTCTGCCTGTTCTATCAAGGGTGATATTTCCATAATCACCTAAAGTAATGGCTGGTCCAGAGTGGACCACCATATCTGGCAAGGTGCAGGTTAGAATAAGTAATGAGGTGTCTGAGCAGGTCAAAGCCTGTCTGCCCTATCACTGTGCCGAGGGGATGAAAACAATTTCCTCCAGGTTCTGTCTGGTGACAAACATCTTCCCTGAAGAGAGGATTAATGACCTTGGAGATGACAGCATCACTAGATGGAAATTTATGCTCTCCATATTCATTCCCTGTCTCTGTAGAATTTGTATCCTGATCTGTTAAATTTGAAAGAGAGGAAATCATTTTTCTGTGAAAAACCTAAAGAGGATTTGGAAACTCTGGGTTTTGCTTCCTGGGCTTGAGGTTTGTGCTGAGTGGAAATAAGAGCCCAGGCTCTGGTGGGGAAGGCCTGGGTGAAAACAATCCATGTTTGAGCGCACAGAAACAGTTTTCCTTTGTAGAGTTTGCACATGATGTTATCCTAAGTACTTAAGCATCTTTCTGATAAAAGAGAGCAGATATTACCCTGCTTTTAATGAACAGATTCATGACCAGTTAATTTCTGAACTCCCAGTCTGTTAGTCAATTGATAAACACTAAAGTGCCTACTATGGACTCCAGATGCCAAAAGAGGCAGAAGACAGCCCCTTCCCTCAAGGAGCTCATAGTCTCATGGGGGAGATAAGATATATACAAGCACGCTTTAGAATAGATAGGAAATAATGAATAGAGGAAGGTCCTAGATTTAAGAGAGATTAGGAAAGTGTAGAAAGTGGGATTTTGGTATAGACTGAACTGAAGCCAGGAGGCAGAGATGAAGAGAGACAGAGTTCCAGGCACGGAGGACAGCCAGAGAAAATGTCCAGAGCTAGTCCTTGTTTGTGGAATGGCCAAGAAGCGAGGGGCACTGGATTGAAAAATGCTGGGGGAGGGAGCAAGGGGGGAGGCCCGAGGGGTGAAAGGGAGTCACTGGAGTTGATTGGGTAGGTGGGTGTCATGATCAGACCTGAGCTTTAGGAAAATCACTTTAGTGGCTGAATGGAGGGGATGCCCAGCAGCTATTGCAGTAATTCAGGTGTAAAGTGATAAGGCCCTCCCCTGTGCTGAAAGGACCGTCAGTCAGGCCCCAAATCCCTGTTTCCTGGTTGGTCTAATCTTGGATTTCTCCCTCTCCTGGCATTCCCCCAATTCTACTACCAGTCAGCTTGTTTTATTTAATATTCACATGAAACACTATATTTAACTTTTAGTCATTGAAATATAAACTGGTTTTACAATAAAGCAAGCAAATCAGTTTGTCCCCAACTGGGCCAGTGACTCAGAGCTCTGTCATGATGGTCAGTCAACCACCTGCGGCCAAAACTTCTTTTATGCAACTGCTGAATCTCAGGTTAAGCCTCCCTTCTCTCCTCTTCCATCCCCACCCCATGAAAATTATACTTATCTGAAAGTTTGAAAAATGCTTTGGGTGGAGGTGGGGGCCTTGCATTGCTTAAGTCATTAACGTACAGTAGAAGGATGTTGGCTGGAACAGCCAACCCTGTCAGGATTTCAGTAAAGGACAGCTGGATTTTATTGCGTAATATACTCATGTCAATACTGCTCCACAGTACAGCACACCGGACCCACAAAAGCAATGTTTTATTTTATCTTTTTGTAACAAATTTTATTTGTTTTCTTGTTTACATCATTCATTTTCATGAGATTTTTGAATTACAAATTTTCTCCCCATCTTTCCCCTACCCCAACCCCAAAACAGCGATCCCACTGTAAAGCCCCTCTCCTGGTCTGCTCTCTAACTTTCTGGTAGGGCAGGGAGGGTCTCCCTATCCCAGCCCCTGAATATGTGGATTCCTAGTTGCAGGTATTGCAGAACTTTAAATTCCACATTCTTTCGGTTCCTCCCTTGTCACCCAACCCCACTGGAAGGACAACCAATTCAACACAGGCTGTGTAGGTGTGGTTATACAGGACATCTTCATAGTGGACATATTGTGACAGTGATCATATGTCCCTCCTTC
>CM053597.1:230671288-230693082 GCA_028646575.1 Pseudocheirus occidentalis
AGCCCCCCTGCGGGATCCACAGACCAGGGGCTCTGAAGCAGCCCAGTGGGGGCAGCCGCTGGTTACAGCAGTTCCTGCCCTTCCCCCACTGCTTCCTTGCCCTGGGGGTAGATTGACCAAACTGCTTTTCCTCCCCCAAATTTAGCTTGAAAGCTTCACTCACTTTCATTGACCTCTAATCCTGGCTTAGTAGATGTGAAGATTGCTCCAGGTGCTTTAGATCTTCTCTGAAGTAGACTCACGCTGTAGCTTGGGAGGCTCGGCTCCTCCCAGCCGCCCTGGAGCCTGGCCACATGGTCGTTTCAGGCTGGACTGGTCTCGGCTCCCAGCCTGCAGGCCTGCGCATGAGCCCCTCCTGTTGAGCTGCCTTTCTATAATCCCTATTTTTCACACCTTGCTAGATGTGGAGTTGCTGGAGGCTGTAGATCTTCTCTCTTGTAGACTGGCTGCGGCATGGCGCAGCTGGGCTCCTTCCTACCGCCCTGGGCCTGGCTGCGGTTTAGGCTTCAGGCTGGGCTGGCCTCCACTTGCGTCCTGCCACTGTGATCTGCTGCTGCTGAGCTGCCTTCCACGAGAGATGTGTTTTCTGTATTTTTGTGAGTTTGAGAGCTCTAGAATTTGTCCATAGTCATATTTTATGGGTGTTTAGGGTGGCTGTGTGGGACCTTGCTGCTTCTACCTATGCAGCTTGCTGCTGCATCTTGGCTCCACCCCCTCGGGAGTCTCCAAAAGCAAAATTTTAAAAGGGCACTCCATTTTGGCCCCCAAAGGCATGCTCAGTGAATCTTCAGTGGGGAAGGAACAAAATTGAGAACCATGGAAAGAGCAAAGGGAATTGAAGAGACAGGAAGGGGACAAGACAGAAAGGTAAATGCAGAATGGAGAGGTGAAGATGAAATGCATTGAGAATACATTTATTAAGCACTTGCTGTGTGCCAAGCATTGTGCTAAGCTCAGAGGATGCCAAGAGAAAATGAAGACAGTCCCCATACATTCCAGTTGAGGGAGACCACACATAAGGGAGGGCGCATGCTTACCTCTCAGTACAGGGCAGATAGGAAGCCCCAGGGGTCTTAGGGAGCAAGGGCAGAACCAATTATTCTCAGTGAATTCAAAGATTGGAGTGAGAGGGGGATCAGGATGCCTCCAGCAGGGGTGGAGGTTGTGAAGTCTGCTTCCAGTTACCAGTGGGCGTCTTGTTCCCCCAATGGAATTAGGCAGTGGGGATTAATGAGGGAAGGAGAAGACCCTTTCCCGATCCCTGCAGTGGACATCTTTGAGACTCCTGTTGGTGGGCTGGGGCAGGAGAGGGGAAAGGCCCTTAGATGAGGGTTGGTAGTGAGGAGAAATTGGTACAAAAATAGCACAATGAGTAATGATTGCCCTTGGAGACACCTAATTGTTGTTTCATGAATCAGCCAGGAGCTGGGGATTCAGCATCAATTCAATTTGGCAAATATGTCAGCCCAGCATAGTGATAAAGAGCCAGCTTTGGAGGTAGGAAGGCTTGAATTCAAGTCTTGGCTCTAACCTATCCTGGCTGTATGTGGCTGCCAGACAACTCTCAGAGACTGAAAACACAGAACAGGCTCCTCTCTGCCTTGCCTAGAGTTCCTGACATCAGTGAAATTGTCAGTTGGGACCAAACGGATAAGGGGCAAAAATGAAACCAGCCCTGCCCTCCATCCTCTTGTGTTCTTCAGAGAGACAGAGCATGTGCCTAAACTATGAAGGTGTAAGCCTTTGGGGGAGGTGGGGAGGGAGCCCAGAGGGGTGGGGGAAGGGTACTACCTTTTCTTGGCCTTCTCTGACCGCTGCCTTCCCCAGGATTCTTGTCCCCGAGCTTCCTAGGTCCATCTTGTTGTCATAACCTCCCTTGAGTCTTCCCAGATGAATTCTTTCACACTTGTTCCATTTGTTGTTGTGCCCGCTTTATTAGCCTTTGGGGAGCTGGTTGTTTCCTCACCTCTAATTGGTGTTAGTAAAATCTTTGGGTTTCCCAGTATCACCTATGGCTTTTGTTAGCATAGTTTATTCTCTACATACACAAGTTCACAAGGGATAGCATGGACACATGGAGAGTGCATTGAAGAGTTGAGCCTTTACATGCACTGTGCCAAGCCACCATTCCTCGTCTTTGCCAAGAAGCATGGAGGCTGCTGTCTTCTCACCTCTCCTCTTTGGTTGGTTATGGTTGTCAGCTGTTTCCTGGGATCCTCTCCAACATAATAGTCAAGTTGAATAGGTTTGGTTGAAAGGAGAGAAATAGAATAAAATGGAATAGAAATGGAATAAAGCCAATGGGTTCTTGCCGGGCCTCAGAGTTCTTCAGGGGATTTCAACAAGAGCAGATTTGCTGATGACCTTCCCCTTTTGTGACCCAAGCTCTTGCCTTTCTTTGGGTCCCCAGCACCTAGCAATATGCATAGAATGCAGTAAGCACTTAATAATTGTTATTAACTGACTGTAGATTAGCAGTCCTAATCCCTTACCCCAGTTCTAATTCTTATTCTACTTTCCCTCAATACTACCAGTTTCAAAATATACATATTTTTGTTTATCAAACATTTCCCAACATTAAAACATTTTAAACATTCATTTGAAAAAACTTTGAGATCCAGATTCTCTCCACCTGCCCCTTTCCCACCTTAGAGAGAAAGCAATATTACATCAATTATACAAAACTACCTATTAACATGGTGGGAAGATATATAGAAGTCAGGTTTAAGAAGGGGAATAAGTAGTAGTAGTAGTAGTAGTAGTAGTAGTAGTAGTAGTAGTAGTAGTAGTGGTGGTTGTGGTGGTAGTAGTAGTAGTGGTGGTAGTTTTAGTGGTAGTAGTAGTGGTGGTGGTTGTGGTAGCAGTAGTAGTGGTAGTTGTAGTGGTGGCAGTAGTAGTGGTAGTTGTAGTGGTGGCAGTAGTAGTGGTGGTAGTGGTAGTGGTGGTAGTAGTAGTAGTAGTGGTAGTGGTAGTGGTGGTAGTAGTAGCAGTAGTAGTAGTGGTAGCAGCAGCAGCATTTGGATAACATCTTCTCTGTGCCCAGCACTGTACCAGATTCTTTACAAATGTTACCTCATGTGATCCACCTATCCAAGGAGGTAGGTACTATTCTTATCCTTATTAACAGCTGAAGAAACTAAGTCAGACTAAGGTTAAGTAACTTGCTCAGTAACAGCTGGTGAGTGTGTAAAGTTAGATTTGAGCTCAAGTCTCCTCGACCCCAGGCCCAGCCCTCTCATCTCCTGCACCGGCTGGCTAGCGGTGACGTTCCTCTTCAGCATGAACCAGTACCCAGTATCCAGGACCCGAGGCCTGGAGCTGAAAGGGCCTCTCCTTTTACAGAAGGAGAAATTGGGGTCCGTGGAGGTTAAGTGATTTCCCCAAAGTCACCCGGGTCACCAGTGTCAGAGGACTGGAGCCTGGGATCCGTCTGTGGCGCCATCATTCCTTTTGCTCCAATGAATCTGTGATCTCCTCACCTCGGATGTGACCGTCCCTTCTTGTACTTGTGTCCTGGGAGGACCTGAGCTGGAAACCTGGCTCTATGTAATACTGCATGACCTTGGGAGGACAAAAGGAAGAAAATAAACATTTCTGTACAACTAACAATATGCCAGAAACTGTGTCAAGCACTTAAAAGTATTAACTCATTTGATCCTCACAACAACCTTGGGAGGCAGGTGTTCTATTATCTCCATTTGACAGTTGGGGAAACCAAGGCAGACAGTAGTGACATGACTTGGTCCCACAGGTATTAAGCATCTGAGGCAGGATTTGAACTCAAGTCTTCTAGTGCTCTGTGAACTATGGCACCACCTAGCTGCCTCAGGCAAGTCACTGCCCTGTTCGGGACATCAATTTCTTCCTCTGTCATACAAGGAGGTTGGACCAGAATTGAGGATTTTTAATTTGAGATCTGTGAACTATCTTTAAAAAATACTTTGATAATTGTAATTCAATATCATTGGTTTTCTTTGTAATCGTATATATATATATATATATGTATATATATATATATATATATTTCATACGTATATATTTTATTTTATGCATTCTAAGACGTGATTTGGAGAAGGACACCCACCGTAGACATATGTAAATCCTGAAGGGGTCCAGGACCCAAATAAGATAAAGAACCCTGGGCCACATGGTCTCTGAGGGCCCTTCTAGCACGAGAGCTAGATGGTCCGGGGTTGGTCAGTGAACCATCAGCCTTATTGATAAAAGACAGAAGCAAGTGAAAATAAAATATCTGGGGCCTGTAGTTTTAGGATTAGTGAACAGCTGCTTTTTATTAAAAGCCTTCAAATTTGCAAGAAGCGACGTACCTCATCTCATTTCGCAGCCAGTGACTTAAGTTGGTGGTAGACTGCCTCCTTGGTCATCTGCATTATGGCTGTGGTCATCAACGATGGTCAGTTCCAGGAGGGTGGAGACCTTGGCATCACTGCCTTTGCATCCCTGTATCACAGAACACCACACTTCGATAAGTACATATGGAGGATTTGTCTTTTCCTTGGAGTTAGGAGACCCGGGTTTTAATCCTGGCCCAGCTGCTTATTTCCTGGGTAACTTTGGACAAGTCACTCACTGTCTCTGTGCCTTATAGTTTCGTCATCTGAAAAATGACGAAGTTATGGTAGATGACCTCCGAGGTCCCTTCTATTCCCAAATCTCTTCTGTGACCCTGTGAACCTCTCAAAGTCCAGTTTCCTCAGTAATAGTACAGAATGTCCATAAATACCCCTCCCATGGTCTTATTTCTTGATGGGAATGACTACTGAGGCCAAAGGAAGCCTTCCCAAGTTATCCAAGGAGAACTTCCATCCCAGGAAACATCTTATTTTAATTTTAAAGGTAGCCAGAAACAAGGTCCTTGTTTTCCTTGGGGGAATGGATGCTCCCCAGTTTTTTTGCTGTCCGAGGGACAGGCAAACCTTGAAGCCACCAGGGGGCAGTTGGAGCCTGCTGGAGTACAGGATGCTTTATTCAGGTCTAGATAGATGGCCTGAGTGAACAAAGGGACGGTTCTTCCCCAAGTAGGCAGGGAAAGAAAGATCCTCTGGCTTGAGAAGGAATCTCTAATGGGAGATTCCTGGGTTCCAGTTGGGTGACAGTATTTATTCAATCCACCTCCAACAAAGGCCAGAAAGGGGAATGGGCTGTTTCCTCCCTGAAACAGCAAGATGCACACCCACCCAAATATACGGATGGAGAAGATTGAAGGAGATGCTGCTGCCAGCCTCTGGCATCACTCCACTTTCTATGGATTTTGAGGACAAGGGCCGAGTTCAAAATTCATTTCAACCATCTCATTTTAGTCCATTTCCACTGCTTCCCAACCACAAACAGGTCAGCTACTAACAAGTTGTTAAATTGACTGATTTACTGGGAGCCTCCTTCCTACGTTCCTACCCTTTGGGAGAAGCCGTTTTGAGGAGTGAGACGATGAATAGGCAGAGAATGCCAGGAGGCTGCAGGTGAAACTAGGCAAGGCTGAGCTTCCTAGAAGCCAGTTCCCATCACCAGTGGGCTGTGTGGGTCTCAGTAGACTTGCCCCTTTCTTCCCCAAGGAAAATAAGGTTGTGGGACTCTTGAAGATTTCCAAGGGTGGTCGTTTGGTCAGCCAACACTCATTAAGTGCCTACTACATGTCAGGTGCTGTCCAGAGCATTGGGCGTGGCTGTTCTCATTTGGATCATGTTGACATGGCTCAAAAGCATCTTTAGGGAGAGGGAGTGCTTTGTGTCCAAGAAAGAACCCACATGGGGCAAGTCATTCCTGAAGGGATTTGCAGGTATCTCAGATCTCATCTTCTGTGGAAGGTCTTTGCTTCCCTGGTCCCCCTTCTGAGATGACCTTCCACCTGCTTTGTCTGTATCTTGTATGGACCTAGTTACTGACATGTTGACTGCTCCATTAGACCTGGATCTCCTTGAGGGCAGAGACTGTTGTCGCCTTTCTTTGTATCACCAGCCTTTAGCCCAGACTCTAGTGCACAGTAGGTGCTTAATAAATGGCTGTTTACAAAGTAAATGATAGGTAGAGAAGACCGCTAACTGTATTATAAACCCAGTGTTACTTTTCCATCTATACAAATCCAGTTAGTTCCCTAGTCCTGTCAGTTAGTCAACCAAAAAAACATCTGTTAAGCACCTCCTGTATATCAGGCTCTTTAGTAAATGAAGAAGAGAAAAAGCATTTATTAAGTGCCTACTATGTGTGCGCGCTAGGTGCTTTACAAATATGATCTCCATTGGCCCTCACAGCTAGGTGCTGGCATTATCCCCATTTTTTTGAGTAGTGGCTTAAAAAGGCCAAGGTCTCCCAGTGCGTCCAAAGCCATCTCCATTCATCATGGTCTATATCTTGCCACTGTACCCAGATGGCTCTGGAGGAGAGAGTGAGGCTGTCAACTTTTCCATAACCTTGCCTCACTTAAATCCAGTTTACTTTTGAGTTAAGCCATCACCTTCCTGATGTCATTGGTCCTCTTTGAGAACAAAAGACAAACAACAATCCCTATTTTACAGTTGAGGAAACTAAGGCGGGGCAGAGGTTAAGCACCTTGCCCAGGATCATTGAGCTAATATGTGTTTGAGGCTGGATTTGAACACAAAGCCCAGAGCTCGGTCTACTGTGCCACCTGGCTGCCTCTGCAGAAAGTCTCTTGTAGAAGGTACTGCTTGAGCACCTCCATCATTCTCACCACCATCATAATCCTCACCATCAGCATCCTCATCACCACCATCAAGTGCTTAGCACAGCACAGTGAGTGCTTACAATATGCTTATTGACTGACATTAAACTTTTAACTGAGGAAGAACTGAATTCAAATCCAGCTTCAGACACTTACCAGCTGTATGACCCTGGTCTTAAGGTCTCTTCCTGTTCTGAATTCTGTGATTCGACAAGCCAGGGTCTCTTCCCCTTGGCCCTCCTGTCCTTTGGACTCCCAGAATATTCATTACAATTCAGAAAATATTGCCGGAGAGCTTACTGGGCACAAAATGAATTTCACTCAGTCCCTGCTCTCAGAGAGCTTGCTTGAAGCAGATGCCTGGACCTGGCCTGGCTCTGGACCTGAAGTGGCACCGGCCCAGCTGGTGTTCTCACATGTAAAACATACCTGCTGAGCTATGCACACAAGGCTGTCCTTATCAGCTGTTTAATTAAAGCCTGTTTTATCTCCTTATAGAGGAAGACTGACATGTGATACTGCTCCTTTTCCTGATCACATATCCCCAATTCTTTTGTTTCTCTCCGGTGTTTGCTTGACATACATCCTTACACTCAATGTGCCCTCCTCCTCTTCCCCTGCTCCTCCCCCCCATCTCTGTCTCTCTCTTCCCTCTTCCTCTCCCTCTCTTCTTTCTCTTCCCCTTCTCTCTCTCCTCTCTCTCTGTCTCTCTCTTTCTGTCTCCTGTCTTCTGTCTTTGTCACTTGGTCTCGGTCTCTGTCTCTATCTTTGTCTCTTTCTGAGATGCTGATTGTGTCTCAGATCAGGTTCTGGGTGGGTGCCTTCAAGCTTCTTTCTGGATCTGGATCTCTGTCAGCTGGAAGCCAGCTGGGCTTCCCCTGGCTCACTCTTTCCTCTGCGCCATGACCAGGGCCCACTCCTGCTTTTATGCTTTTCAGTTTTTCCCTGGCTCTGCCAGCTGTGATCATTGCCTTCAGCCTGAAACCCAGCATGAGGCCGGCCTTGGACTGGTGCCACCTGACATCTGACGGCGAAGCGTCCACTGCTATTATCCGTTCTCCTCTTTTAGTCGACTAAAATCAGGTTCCATCAGGAGCAGATGGGATAACAGGGCCTCATTTGCCTGTCATCCTTGGCATCAGAATTTTTTTTGCTCAGGCAAATGTTCCAAATACTTGCCTCACAGACCTTGCTTTTGTTTTAACTATGTGGGACAAAAATCCTTCCTGAACAGACTACGATCCCTCTTAAACTGGATATATTGGAAATAGTTGAACAAATAAATGAATGAAAAAGCATTTATTAAGCTTTTGTTGTATGCCAGATACCCTGATAAGTGTTGCGGATACAAGCAAAGGAAGCAAGATTGTTTCCTGCCCACAGGGCGCTTCCATTCTAATGGAGAAGACAGCACA
The DNA here is from genome assembly GCA_028646575.1 of Pseudocheirus occidentalis. Classification (NCBI taxonomy): domain Eukaryota; kingdom Metazoa; phylum Chordata; class Mammalia; order Diprotodontia; family Pseudocheiridae; genus Pseudocheirus; species Pseudocheirus occidentalis. Next base: position 230,679,404 of record CM053597.1, read on the forward strand.
TATACAGGAAGTCACAGGGATGCTGAGTGGGGTCTTAGAACAATTGAGTCAAACCTTCTCGGTGGGGCCGCCAGGCCAGACTCCCCATACTGCCTGCAGTTTGCTTCCTGGGTCATCTGATAGGATAAAAAGACTTCACGGTTTTCCTGGCTGGTGTTGGCTTAGCTGGGCTTGTTTGCCCCCAGTGCCGGGGCCTCTCCTGGCCCATCTTTGTCTGGGCTCTTCTGCCTGGCCTGCCGTTAATGACTGAGCTTGTAGCCCATCCGATAATTACCGGATGAGTATCAGGGGTGTATGTGGGGGCTGTGTTATGGGCTCACCTGATGGATTTACACCAGAGCAAAACGGTCCCATTACTTTTATTGCTCCCAGAGCTGTCGTTCCCACATTTTCCATTGACTTGTTATTAATTACCAATCTAGAGGAGTAGGAGGAGCATCCCTGCTCAAGGCTGAAATGCTGGCATCCAACCCAGGGAGCCCAAACCACCTCATCTCCCAGACACCTGTAGCCTTTTCAGAGACAGGCTCGAGTGTGCTGGGTCATGTTGGCCTGTAGCCATGGTAACCAGAGCCTTCTTTGCCAGGCCTCATTTCGGGACATTTGTAACCTGAATTTCCCTTTTCTGGGAGATGGGCTTCAAAGCCTGTTGGGACCTTGGAGGGATTAGGTGTACTCTTGGGTTGTTTGGGATTTTTCCTTCTTATGCTTCGCCTCTCTGTTGCTAAGCCCCAGGTCTGATGATAAAAGACACGTCATGGGAGAGGCATGTTCTGGGGGAAAGAGGAATGAGGACCTGGGTGGGAAGTAAACTCCCCAAACTTCACAGGAAGCAAAGCCTCTGGGCTTTGGCATCCTCAGTGTCCCAACAAGTACTTCAGCTAATGAGACTGATGAGGCTCTTCTTCTGGTCTGAAAGGGACTTGACAAAAGGCCCTTTCCACAAACAACAGTAATCAGTGGATCAATTAACACTATAAAGTGTAAGCACTGGAGAGTAAAAAAATAAAGAGTCCTTGCCCCCACAGAGTTTCCAATCAAATGGATTATGATCTCATTACAAGAACAGTACTAATGACCAATAATTAATACTAATAACAATAGTAGTGTCTTTGATGTAGTGTTTTAAGGCTTACAAGCATGGCAGCTGAACAGTAATTCCCTCTACGAACACCTGAACATCCATCCTCTGATTCTGCCTGACTGCTCTGTTCTACCCTACAATCCTTGTTGTACTGGACCTTGTCTCCACTCGGCACTCTCTGTCCCAGCTTAAGCCTCATTCCCTCTCTCCTGAACTAGAATCTGGTCCGTCTCCAGTATTTCCAGTCCAGTATTTCTTCCACCACTGCTGCTATCCCTAAAGCCCCTGGGTGGTCACCTCACTCCTTTACTCAAGAAGCTTCAGTGACTCCCCACTGCCTCTAGGAGAAGGTAACAACTCTTGGGTCATTTAAGGCCCTTCATAATCTGCTTCCAGACTGTCTTTGCAGATTTATTATATGTGACTCCCCTTCAGGCCTTCTACATTCTAGCCAAAGAGGCCCCTCACTGTTCTCTGTCAATGACCTTTCATTTCTCACCTTGCCTTTGCATGGGCGATTATCCCATGTCTAAAATGCTCCTCCCTCCTTACCCCTGCACCCTGGAATCCTGAGCTCCCTCCAGGGCACAGCTTAAGTGCCTACCAGAGGGCTTTTCTCCCCTCTCAGCTATAGGGGCTCTCCATTCCCCAGAATTATTAATAAAAATCATGTCATATTTACTTAGCTGGACATGTGCTACCTTGCCATGAGTAGAATGTGAGATCCTGGGAGACAAGGACTAGTTAATTTTTCTCTTTTCGTCACCAGAATATGACACATGTTGGCACATTTAACAAATGCTTGTCATATTGAATTGAACTGACTCCAGATGCAGTGTTCTGTACCATTACCGCCTGCCCACCCATCCAGGGCCTTTTCCTGCTACGTGATGGCACCACATTTGGCAGCACCTGCTAGAACTTTGAAACCAATCGCATTGCCTTCTGGAGCCCGAGGTCACCGTGTCACCATGAGCTTCTCGAGGAGGACATCAGCAGTGAACACAGCAGATTCGGACCAAGATTCTTCTCTCTCAGGTAAATCAGGGAAGATTCTCATGCCGTCAGTATTTGAAAGACAGATTTTTTTCATGCTCTGTTTATGTTGTGTTCTGGCAGTGCTCCTGTCTGAGGTGACTTTCTTCCCTTTCTGCGTCAGACTTCCCATCCATAAATAGAAGGCGTTAGACTAGAAGCAACTGGGTGGTAAAGTGCACAGAGCGCCAGGCCTGGAGTCAGGAAGACTCATCTTCTTGAATTCAAATCTGTCCTCAGACACTAGCTGTGTGACCCCGGGCAAGTTACTTTACCCTGTTTGCCTCAGTTTTCTCATATGTAAAAATGAGCTGGAGGACATGTCAAGTCACTCTAGCATCTTTGCCAAGAAGAGCCCAAATGGGGTTACAAAGAGTCAGTCATAACTGAGAGAGACTAAACAATGAAGACTAGATGGGTCTTTGAAGACCCTTCAAGATCCTACCATGTAAGTATAGGGGAAAGAAGCCTGTGCCTGGATCCAGAAACCCCAGGTTCAAAACCAGCTCTGATATCATGAGCGACTCATGTTGCTCAGTTGCCTCAGTTGCCAAATCTGTGCAATGGAAATTTTAACATTCGTACTCTCTGCTTCCCTGTATTGCTTCCCTACTGTGTAACCCCTACTGTATGGGGATTTTCTTTATCTAGGACCATTGGCATAGAACACTTCCAGTAAGACTCTGCATCCACCAAGGCAGATCAGAAACTGTCCTGAAGCTTGGTCTTAGAGTGTTGCCTTTGGCACTGCACAGATCAATGACTAGCCCAGGGTCACACAGTCAGGATGTGCCCAAGGCAAGGCTTGCACCCAAGGCTTCTGTACTGAAGCCAGCGCTCTCTGATTCAACATGCCACCTCTCCTGGCCAAGTGATATAAACCCTGCAGTGTGACTCTTACCACTTCACCTTCAGCAGGATGAGCTTTTTGAATTTTTGCAGCAGGGGCAAGAAGCTGTCATCAGCAGCCTTTTACCCACTTTCTGAGACCCCCTTGTGACCAATACCTCCAGAGAGTCAATCACTCAGCTGGTCTAGAGGGGCCACCTGGAACTCCCCCTATCCATTCATTTAGTGAAGTTGGATTTGGATTCAGGAGACTTGGGATGGAAGCCTTCCTCTGCCACTTCCTTAACATATGACTCTGGGCAAGTTTCATCTGTCTGAACCTCAGTCTCCTGATCTGTAAAATGGACACTTCCCACCTCTCAGGGTTTGGGACGGGGAGTGCCTTTTAAACCTCCGAGCACCGGCCTTGGAGTCAGAAGGACCTGAGTTCAAATCTGACCTCAGACACTCTACCCAAAAACTAGCCATGTGACCTTGGGCAAGTCACTTAACCCCAATTGCCCTTCAAAAAAAAAATTTTTTTTTAAATTAAACCTCATTAAATCCTCATGGAAATGTGAGCTTTGATACCAGAAATAGTTTCTGAAATCTTATCTCAGCACCTTGGTCTAAATACACCAGCTTATGATGAGTATTCCTTAGGCCTCCTGTTTTTATTCTCTGAAGCCTAGACTGCCTTGGTCATTACCCACGGAAGAGCTTTGCCCCCAAACAGCTCTGGAGTGCAGGGTGATCATGATGGTTTTCTCTGTTTTCTGAATTCCTTCCATTTTTCTATGAGGATGAGGGGGTAGGAAGGTGTAGGTGCAGCCGGGAAAGCCTCCAAAGGCTCTGAGATCCTTCTCCCCACCTTTCCTTTGTCCTCCCTTCTTCTGTCTCATGTCTTCTCTCTCAGCCAAGGCTGCTTCATGAGGAGGTGCCCAGTCTTCTTCCAGAGTTTCTTTATTCTGGTGTGAATATTTTCACTATGCTTTTGGGTCATCAAAGCGGGAGAATGTCTCTAGGAAAAAAAGGGGAAAAAAATGAAAAAACAGGCCCCCTGGGATCTCCTTAAGTAGACCTCAGATTTTCCTTGGCCATTAACAAATAGCTCCATTAGTGACTGACTCAGAGGAAAAAGGGCAGGAAAGCCAATTCCCATAACATACAGGCTGAGGTCTGTGTCTGCCGACTCATTGTGGGCCTTCTCCAGGCTTCACTGGGTGGGGTTTGGGTTTCATCTATTTGGTTTTAGATGAAAAAAATCTGTGTGTCGGGGAAGGGAAGCAGAAGTAAGCAGAATTTCAAAGTAGTCAGTTTAAAAACAACATTTTTAAACATCTTGTTGATACACCAATAACTACAATAACCCTATAAAGAACAAAGAAGGTAAACAAAGCCAACTGACCAAGTACCTGTGCTTCATTCTACACGCAGTCCCACCACGGTAACTTGCTCACTTAATAAGAGGAGGAAAATAAGCATTTATATAGCACCTACTGTATGCCAAATGCTTTGCTAAATGCTTTCCAAGTAGTCCCTCATTTGAGCTTCACAACTGCCTGGGAGGTAGGGGCCATTATGATTCTCATTTTACAATGAGATGAAACTGAGGCAAACAGAAGTAATTGACTTGCCCAGAGTCCAAATAAGTGCCTGAGGCTTGATTTAAACTCAGATGTTTCTGACTCGGCTCCTAGAGCTCTCTCCACTGTGCCAGTTAGCTGCTCTGTAGTTTTTGAAGGGGAATGCTTGGATGCCTTAGCCGAATTTCCCAAACTTCTCTGAGGCTTTTCATTAAAAAAGAACAACTGTCCATCTTCCTGTCCTCAAAGGAAATAACATGTTGACCTAGGCTTTCCCTCCACAGTCTCTTTTATTGGGATTCCTTTTGATGCAGAAAGCTGGTGCTTTTCCTTTCCCCTGTGATCACCTCTCATCCAGACAATGAGTGAGATTTTAGCAAGTGCTTAATTCAATGAACCTGGGCCTGGCCATACATGTGTCATCCAGGCAGTATCCCCAGAATCTTTGCCTCCCACCCAGGCTCTCCTCTCCTGAGATTGGACCATGAATTTCAGCCAAGCACAAAATTGAATTTGATACTCGATTTGCTTTTTCTATGGGACCCCTGAGCACTGGACACATGTAGAGGCAGAAAGGAGAGATGGAGAGAAGGAAAGAGGGAAGGGAGGGAGGAAGGGGGAAGGAAGAGAAGGAAGGGAGGGAGAGAAGGAAGGGAGGGAGGAAAGGAAAGGGAGAAGGGACGGAGGGAGAACATAGGAGCCTAGATTTAGAGCTTGGAGGAACCTTAAAGGTGACCTAGTCTGACCACCTCTGAGGCCCATAGCAGTTAAGTACTTGCCCAAGGTCATGCAAACCCATGGTCTCTGATTCCAAGTCAGAGAAAGGACTGGAGGGCTAGACCTTCAGGGCTGCTCATAGTACTTCAGCAGCATGGAACTGGCCCAGACTTAGTGCCCAGACACCAAGAATAATTTGTTAAAATAGGAAGCCCTCTGCTAATTCCCCATTCAGGTGAGCTCTACCCAGCCCCTGTTGGCAGACTCTTCGGGAATGGCCTGCTGGTATCCCAGAGATCCCACTCTACCACCTTCCATCCCAATTGAACAATGGGTACTTTTGGTGCTGCCTGCCCCTGGCACAAAAAATGCTGGTTATGGCTCTGATGTGCAACAAAGGCAGGATTCCCCTCTCTTCTGACTCTCATGAGAGGGGGTAAAAGGGAGGGATCTCCCTGAAAACACCCATTTTCCCAGTATGGCCTTTCCTTGGGTTAGAAGAAGAAGGAGCACTGACTTGCTATATTTTAGACGTTTCAGAGGAAGGCCTTGAACCTGAGCTTGGATCAGTGTTGCCCCCTCCTTCAGCTCCTAGGAATTAGAGGGTTCTGGTCCATCTGAAAAAGGTCTGCTCTGACTGGACCTAAGGAAACTGAAGCAGCCCTCTGATCAGTCAGTCAGTCATTCAGCCAGTATTGATGATGTATTCTAGGTGCTGCGCTAGATGCTGAGGACACAGAGGAAAAAGAAAAGACTACTCACAGGGAGCTTATGTTCTAATGTGACATTAGTATATACATATAAACATAGATATTAGTATACATACATATCACTGCATCCTGAATAAATGCAAGGTGGTTCGGAGGGGGAGCCTGAACAGCTGGGGAGGCCAAGAAAGGCTCCACATAGAAGGGGGCTCTTGAGCTGATTCTTGATTAGGAATTTCAAGAGACAGAGATGAGGAGGTTGGTATTCCAGGTGTGGGGCATGCCAATGCAAAGGCATGGAGACTGGAGATGGGGTGTCCTGTGTATAAAAGGGCAAGCAGGCCCCCATGGTAGAATCAGAGAGTGTGTGGCAGCGAGAAGGTATAAAAAGATCAGAAAGCTAGGAAGGGCATTGTCTTTGATCCTGGAGACTTCAGGGGGCTGCTAGGTTCTGCTGCGCAGGCAAAGGTGATATTTCCAGTAAGAAGATGGCTTTGGCAGCTGAATGGAGGATGCCCCACTAGCGCCTGGAGAGAGACTGACCAGAAGAATATTGCAGTGACCCAAGAAGGGAAGTCAGCTGCCATGCCAGCCTCAGAGCTGACTGCTCAGCTCATCCTGCCCTGGGGATCCCAGGCACTTAGGAAAGACCTGCTCTGGGAACATCGCTCAGGGACATTTGATCCCTGCCAGGCCTGGACAAAGGGGAGAAAGGATGGGGACCCAGAAGATGAAGAGGGAGCTTGGAAATGCCTAAAAATAGCCTGGGTGATTCAGCTGTGTTTTGTGGGGGTGGAGGGAGAGGAGGGAACGTCACCAAGTGACCTAAATGTTTCCTGGAATGAGCTCAGGGCCACGTAAGCTTGGAGACAGGAGAGAACATTCCAGAAAACTGATCATCACATCAACCAGGGGGAGGAGTGGGAGGAGTGGGAGGAGGTGGGAGGGGTGCCCTGAAGCTGCAGCCGACCAGATACTGGGTTCTGTCAGCAGATGGAGTTCAAGAGAAGCAGCTTTGGATTCTCACTGGGTGTGTGTGTGTGTGTGTGTGTGTGTGTGTGTGTGTGTGTGTGAATGCATGTGAACGTGGATGTATTGTGTGTGAGTGTGTGTAGATGGTGTGTGTGAATGTGTGAGTATGTTGTGAGTGTATGTGGTATGTGTGTGGTGGGGTATATGGTATGTGGGGGTATATGGATGGTGTGTGAAGTGTGTATGTGTGTGTGAATGTGTGTGTACATGAGTGTACATGTGTGTGTAAGTGCATGTGTGCTTGTGAACGGGTGTCTGAACAGAGTTTTTGGTGGGTGCAGAGGGCCTGGGGATTGAGGACCAATAGGCAGGGACCCAGTGCATGCTTAGTGCTCCCTGTTCAGCATCAGGCATGGCGCAGCCGATGATCAGCATCTTCCGTGAACTTCGTTTGAAGCACACCCCTCACCCCCCAAACACAAAGATGGATGGGACACAGCAGAAAGTGCCTTGACTCTGCAGCCTGAGGACCTGGGTTCAAATTCCCTGTGGGACCTTGAGCAAAATACTTCAGTAAAATGAAAGGGTTAGACTGGAGAGCCTTTGAGGCTCCTTCTTCCCCTGGGTCTCTACCCTATGACCCTACTCTGTTCAAGAAGACTGTATTCAGCCCCTGCTTCCAACCTCTGCTGGCTGCGTGACCCTTGACGAGCCACCGAACCTCTGCTTCAGTTTCCTCATCTGCGCAATGGGAATGACAGCAGAATCTACCTTGCCAGTCGTTATGAGGAGTGAATGAGACAATAATTTCACAGAGCTTACTTAGCACAGTGCCTGGCAATGGTTAGTGCTCCATAAACAATCATAACTGTTATCACTCATGTTCATGTAGCACTCTGCATCTTACAAAGCACTTTGCAAATGTTAACTCATACATGTGTGTGCACATATATGTGTATAGACACGCATACTCATGGACAAGCTACATGGATTGTCCCTCGGGCTGCATATAAATGACTAGACACTGAGCATTCTCATCCACTTGGCTTTTCTTCTGTGGATAGTCAGGCCAAAGTCTTTGAAGTGATTAAGAATCTCATGCAGAGAAGAGTCCAGTTTCTCAAAGCTGGTCGTCACACATACGATGTGTCTGATTGTGTACAAATTTTTCCTGGTTCTGCTCTTCTCACTTAGCATCAGTTTGCATAAACCTCTCCAGGTGAATATGAAGTCCATCTCCTCCGCATTTCTTATGGCACAATAGTATTCCATTACATTCATATGCCACAATTTGTTTAGCCATTCCCCAATTGATGGACATCCCCTTAATTTCCAGTCTTTTGCCACCACAAAGAGAGCTGCAATAAATATTTTTGTACATATGGGTCTTCCTCCCACTTCTATGATCTCTTTGGGATACAATCCCAGAAGCGGCAGTTATAAGACAACTCTACAAGTCTCAGGATGGAAGATGATATCTACATCCAGGGAAAGATCTAGAAAGAACAGAGTTTAAATGGAGACTGAAGCAGTCTACATGCTATTGTTCTTTTCCATGTTTGGTTTTCTTTCCTTTTTCGCATTGTTCACTCCATTGGTTACAACCCTTTTATACAACCAGACTAATGTCCGATGTGAAAGTGTTTGCAGATCCTATACTTGATCGTATGTCTCCATGGGGGGGGTGGAGAGGGAGGGGAGAAAATTTGAAACTCAAGGGATTGTGGAACTGAATCTTACAAACTAAAATTAAATCAACAAATCAATTTAATAATTAAAAAAGAATCTCATGCAGGATGATGCAATCCCTACAATGTCATCTGTAGATAGGACCATCACAAGGACCCCAGTGGCCTCTAGGGACACCCTCTTCCTCTCAGGCTCCATTTTGGGTCTCCTCCATGGTGACAGTGAATGCCTCTGAGGAACACACTCATCCCCATCTTAGTGCTTGTGGATAGTAATGACCAGAAAGTAGGCTGTCAAACAAGGAGAAGCAATTCCCTTCATATCTCAGGGCCTCGGTTTCCTCATCTGTAGAACACAGATAATAACAGCATCTACTTCATGGAGCTGTTGTGAGGATCAGATGAAATAAAGAATCTTCTTTGTTCAAGTGCTGAATAAAGATGAATTGGGGACAGAGAGAGGTAGCAGGGCCCAGGTGGGCCTGGAGTCAGGGAACCCTGGTTCAGCTCCAGCCTCGGGCAGCTCTCCTCGTGTGGCTCTGGGCAGGTCACTTCCCTCCTGAAGCTGGTTTCCCCATCTTTCAAATGAGGGGGTTGGACCAGAGGGCCCCTGAACTCCCTCTCCTCTTTGGATCCTCATGTACTAGAGATGTATGTGCCCTGGGGGCAAACTGCATTCTTCATTGAGGTCACAAAAAGTACCCTCCCTGTTCCCTTGGGAAATAAGCTTCAGCTTGTGTCTGACCTTCCTTTTTCTGAAATTACTGCCCTATGAGGGAGGATAGAAGGAGAAAAAAAATCAATGGAATCAATACTTATCAAGCAGTTGCCTTGAAGGAGGAAGATGCCAGTGAAGGAGGCTATGCAGGGCTAAAGGGCACTGGGGAAGATGCTCTTCTGGCTGGAGGTCTGCCCCTGCTGCCTCTGGGGGGTGGATGTGGGTGAAATGCCTCACTAGGCACTTGGCTGGAGATGCCCACAAACCCAACTGAATAGGCCTTCCCATTACTTCTTGTCCTTCAATTGTTTTTGACTGTCTGGGACCCCATTTGGGGTTTTCTCAGCAAATACACTGGAGTGCTTTGTCATTCCCTTCTCCAGCTCATTTGGCAGATGAGGAAACTGAGGCAAAGTAAAGTGACTTGCGCTCTTAGATAAGTTAATTTCTGCTTATAGGATGTCAAGGACAGTGGGGAGGGGGGGGAAGGCAGGTAAGTACTTTTCTCCAGGGACTGGTTATAGTGAAAGTCTCGAAGGAGAGAAATGGAAGGGTGGGATGGTTCCCTCACAAGCAGACCTAACTTCTCTGGACTCAGAAAATTGATCCAATGTCCCTGGTCTTGACCAAGCAGTCAAATGCTGCTATTATACTGATGCTGAGAGGCAATACTTTTAGTGTTGCTGAGACCTCCAGCCAGAAGAGCATCTTCCCCGGTGCTCTTTAGCCCTGCATAGCCTCCTTCACTGGCATCTTCCTCCTTCAAGGCAACTGCTCGATAAGTATTGATTCCATTGATTTTTTTTCTCCTTCTATCCTCCCTCATAGGCAGTAATTTCAGAAAAAGGAAGATCAGACACAAGCTAAAGCTTATTTCCCAAGGGAACAAGGAGGGTACTTTCTGTGACCTCCATGAATATGGAGTATGTTTAGTATGCTGAGAAGCAATATACTTTAACCGAGAAGCAAACTAGCTCAGATGTGGCCAAGTGACTTGTCCAGGGTCACACATTTAGCGGGTCCCAAAGTTTACATTTAAGCCCAGGCTTCCCAGCTCTCACTGCACTAACTTGACTGACTAGGGACCCTCTCCCTTGCCACCCTCCCCATCCTCCACCTGCTTTGAAGGGAGGATGGTATAATAGCATCAGGCTTTCTCTGGTGTCAGAGGATCTGAGTTCAAAACCTGCCTCTGCTGCCTACTGCCTGTGTGACCCTGGGCAAGTCACTGTGCCTCCCTCTTCCTCAGTTTCCTGATCTGTAAATTGGAACTCTGTTTCTAGAATCCCATGTAGTTCTCCAGCTCTTACTTAAATGACTCGAGGCCTTCTCTAAATAACCTCACCCCGACCCCAGAAGATGGGCAGGCGGGCAGGGGAGCCAGGGATGCTGTAAGTTGTACACTTGAAGAAACCTGATTCAAAAGCCAGATAATGAGTGGACTTGGGAGGTAGCTGGTTGCTGTGGCAACCCGGCCCTCCTGCTGAGGAGAGCCCCTGGCGTGTCTTTCTTCTGGGCCTGGCATGAGCTTCTTTTCCCCTGATGCTGCTTTGGAAATATCACTGAGGGCAGCATCCAGTTGCCATTGATGAGAGGCTTGTCACAGAGACCATGGTTTTTGTTGTAAGCAGCCCAGCTGGTGGGCGCAACCCAAAAGCCCCTAGCCCCAGAGCAGATGGCATTCCTTCTCCCTCTGCCTCTCCCCTTTAGGGTCAATCCTTCAAGGCTCAGTTCATGTGCCAGCTTGTCCAGGCAACCTAGCTTCATCTCTCCAGTTGTTCATTTCTTCCTCAGATCCCATCACATGGACACTGATCTGTTTACGCATCACATTAGCCTAGGAGAGTGAACAAAGAAGTGATCTCAGAGTCAGGAAGACCTGTGTTCAAATATCACAGACTGGCTGTGTGACCCTGGGTAGGTCACTTCATTTCTTAGGGCCCCAGGCAGCTGTCTAAGGCTCCAAGCTATAGAGAAAGTACCAGCTATATGAGTGGAAGGAGTTATCAAATCCCATGTATAGACTGTATGTGTGTCTATATGCGTGTCTATATGTGTGTAGGTGTGCACATGAATATACAAACATGTACATATATACATGTTATACACACATATATACTTTAAATATGTACATTTATGTATGTATGTATGTGTGTATATATATATATACATGTATAGGCCAAATCTCCAGCCTTTGCTGCGTTATGGAGCAAGCAAGGGGATTCCAGAAAAATATCTTCTGCTTCACTGACTATACTAAAGCCTTTATGTGAGTCACACAGAAATGTGGCAAGTCCCCAAAGAAATGGGAGTATAGATCACCTTACTTTTCTTTTTTTTTTTTTTTTTTGCTTTTTGGAGGGCAGTTGGGGTTAAGTGACTTGCCCAAGGTCACACGGCTAGTTTTGTGTATGTGTGTGTTAAGTGTCTGAGGTCGGATTTGAACTCAGGTACTCCTGACTCCAGGGCCGGCGCTCTATTCACTGCGCCACGTAGCCGCCTCGCCTTACTTTTCTCTTGAGGAACCCATATGTGGGCCCAGAAGCAAGAGTTAGAGCCCAAACATGGAACAAATGATTGGTTTAAGATTGGGAAAGGAGTATGACAAGGCTGTATGCTGGCACTTATCTCTTTAACTTACGTGTAGAATGCATCATGTGAAATACTAGACTGGACATATTAAAAGTTGGAATTAGGGTTTCTGGGAGAAATATCAACGTTGTCAGTTATGCACACGATACCACTCTGATGGCAGAAAGTAAAGAGAAATTAAGAAGTCTCTTGATGAGGGTAAAAGGCTGGCATGAAGCTTAACATCAAACACCTAAGATCTTGGCAACTGGACCCATTGCTTTCTGGCAAATAAGGGGAGAAGAGATGGAAGCAGGGTCAGATTTTAGACTCTTGGGCTCAAAGATGACCGTAGAGAGTAGCTGAGATTATGAAATGAAAAGATGTTGGTTCCTTCAAAGGAAAGCTTTGGCAGATCTGAACAGTGTACTAAAAAACGGTCTGCTGAGCTGCTGACCCTAGGGTTGGGGTTCACCAGGTTCTGATCCTCAAGGTGTCTCAGATAACTGGGAAAGGCTCCCCACCAAGTTACACATGTGTCACAACCTGCATGGGCAGCAAGAATTCCCATAGTGGTGGTTCTCCATACTGACCAAATTCCAGTTTCTTCATACATGTGTTTGCATACATGTGTAGGTTAACAGTACAGATATATAAATGTGTCTATGTATTTGCTTATATATACACACACATATACATGCTTTACACACACAGATACACACAAAATTTAAAACAGATTTTTTGTTGCTCTTTGAGGATTTCAGAGCACACAGGTCTGGCCTAGAGTTGGATCTTAACAAATGCACATTTACTTCCTAAATAACTGTCTGTTATTCCTTACTTGAGGCCCCTGAATCAGAAGATGACTGGGCTCGCTTCCTGCCTCTGCCACCCCTAGTGTGACCTTGGGCAGATCTCTTAACTTCCCCCTGCTTTTGTTTCTTCTACAAAATGAGGGGGTCAGATTAGTTGGTCTCCACGGTGCAGGCCAGAACAGCAGTCTGCTCTACTGCACATTGTCCCTGCCAGTGGTCATTCAGCCTTTGCAGAGGCAGGGGAGAGCATAGAATCCAACTTGACCCACTTTGGGAGAGCCATCCTTCATGACCTTAAACCTAAACCTACTTCCCTGCGATCCATTGTTCTTGGTTGTATCTACTGGGGCCAAGCAGAATAAGACTGATCCCTCTTCCCACTGACAGCCCTTTAGTTAGTGGAAGATCAGCATCAAGTCTAAATGCATTAAATGATGAATAAAGAAGCATTTATTATGCTGAGTTCTAAATGCTGGAAATATAAAAATGAAAAGAGGACAGTCTTTGCCCCTAAGGATCTTCTGTTCTGATGGTGAAAACCGAGCATATAAGGTAGGGCTGCCCCCACCCCAAGTCTTCTCTATGCTCAACATCCCTGGTTCCCCAGCAACTTTTTTTAAATGCCCTTGAAATTCTCCTAGAAATCAATCACATTCCCATGTGTAGCGAGGCTCTGGGGAAATTTAGAAAGGCAGAAACTGTATAGATTCCATTAACTTGGAATAGATGCCTGGAAAGCAGAGACTTTCATTCCTGTGCTTACAGCCCCAGCTTCTAACACAGTACTGGACCCATTGAAGTAGGCGCTTAATAAATGCTTATTTTGATTGATTAATGCAATAAAATAATAAGAATTAGAAGTCTAGGACTCTCAGACTCACAAAAATACAGAGAACACAGCTCTCGCTGAAGGCAGCTTGGCAGCAGGGGCTCATCTTGGCTGCCGGAGCAGAGGCTG
>CM053597.1:230693582-230713390 GCA_028646575.1 Pseudocheirus occidentalis
TTTTTTAAGACATGCTCTAAAAAAAATAAAATAATAAGAATTAGATGTTTGGATTTACTTGTAATTTTTTAAAAGAGATTAATTAGCCAATACTTGAGCTAAAGGAGAAACTATGAAAACAATAGATTATCTTGTGCCACCTAAAGCAGCATTTCTTAATGTTGCAATGTTATGTAGAGCCCACTATGCACCAGGTACTCAGCACTTTACAAATAGAATCTCATTAGATCTTTTTTTTTGGAGAGGGAGAGCAGGGCAGTTGGAGTTAAGTGATTTGTCTAAGGTCACATGGCTAGTAAGTATGTCGAGTGTCTGAGGTTGGATTTGAACTCAGGTCCTCCTGACTCCAGGGCGCTGCACCACTTAGCCACCCCATCTCATTTGATCTTAACAATAACCCTGGGACTAGCACAGCCATTTGGCTCTTTGGAGGATGGCCAGGATCCTGGTGGGTCTCAAGCCTAGATCATGTAGGCAATGGAGGATGACCACAAGCTGTGAGGGTCAGCTGGTAAGTGCCCACTTTGCTTCCAGGGCCATTAATAACATCAAAAGATGCAAAAAAAAGTTTTAATCAAAAATAGCATCTGTTTATGTTTTAAAATTTTAAACGTATTGGAATAGGAGAATTCTTCCTGAACGGATGAGTGAACATTTAAGAAACACTGCATGCTAGGCTGTAGGGACATAAATTCGAAGCACAAGACAGTCCCTACCCTCAAGGAGGTTATATTCTAATAGGTTAAGACAGAACGTATAAGAGCTGTGACCAGGGAGGGATGTTTTGGTCAAGTCAAGGAACATTTATGAAGTGCTTACTGCATACTAGGCTAACAATACAAATAGAAGCAGAAAGAAAGACAGTCTCTGCCCTCAAGGAGCTTACATTTTAATTGGGAAGAAAACACATAGAGGGAAGCCTAAAGGGGGGGTAGAGAGGGAAGGAAAAGGTATCTGCATGGGAGGTCATGGTGGGCAAACCTGGAAAGTCAGAAGGGGCTGATGCAAAGCTGGTCTGAGCTGGTCCTCGTAATGGGAGCTTCAGAAAGAACTCACCAATGGGAAAGTAGGAGAAGCAGTCCGGTCAAGATGGGGAAGTCCAGAGAGAGTTGGGAGCACAGCCAGAGTTAGAGGTGAGAAGCAGAAATTGCAGGGAGGATTGTACCCATGTGGGAGTATGTTGGGAAAGACCTGAGCATCAGGAGCAGAGCTGGGAGGAGGAAAGCTGTGAGCAAGACTGGTCTGGGTACCTCCTCAAACGGGGGTTCTGCCAGGAACTTGCTGATGGGAGGAAGGGGCCATGGGGAAAGAGGAAACTTCCAAGATGAAAAGTCCTCAACAGTGAAGGCATCCTCCAAGGTGAGAAGGTGTCTAGGGAGTGGTGGAAAGGTCCAGACAGAGAGCATCAGGGCTGGGAAAGAAGTAAACCAGTGTGTGTTGGTTTGGGAAGTCACAGGAATAGTGAGTGGAACCCTAGTTCGGTCAATGACTCATCCTTTCCAGAAATGGTGGCATGGATTTGATTATTGTTGCTGGAGAATGAGTGGAAAGTGAAGGAGGGGAGAGGGAGCAGCGTGGTGGGTCTGGACTCTCCCCACAAATAACAGCCACCCAACTTCAAGCCCTCATCACTTCTCATCCGGGCTGTCCCTACTTCCTTTCTCTCTCCTCTCTAGTCCATCCTGCGCACAGCTGCCAAAACAATGTCCTTAATACTGCTCTGCTGGAAAAACTCCAGTGTCCCATGTTGTCTATATAAACTCCTCAGCCTGTCTATAAAATGAAGACTCCACAATTTGGGGCTCACCTCTCGTTCTAGCTTAATCTCATCCCAGACAGGACTTTTAGATAGTCTTTGACCCCCATTCCCCCTATACATTTGTAAAAGACAGCCCCCATGCCCAGGTTGCCACCCTTCTCCATATCTGTGTTTCAGAATTCTTGTCTTTCTTGAAGGTTCAGCTCAGATGCCGGTACTTTTATGAAGTCTTCCTGGAGCCATCTCCCCCATGCTGTTTGGTTAAGCCTTCACAGGTTCCTAGATCTAGAGCAGGAAGAGACCCCAGGAAGAGACTCCTTTTAACTCTCTCATTTTACTTTTGTTCTTTTTTTGCACTTAAAATTTTTTTAAATAATTAACTTTTTCCAATTACATGTAAAGACAATTTTTAACATTCATTTAAAAAATTTCTGAGTTCCAAGTTTTTCTCCCTAAAATAGTAAACTCTCTTGTCGTACAGAGAATGAAACTTTGGTCCGGAGAATTGTAATGATCTGCCCAAGATCACTCAAGTAGTAAGTGGTGGAGCTGGGATTTAAACCCCTGCCCTCTGACTGACTCCATTTCATTTCTCTTTCCAACACCTGATGCTACCTCCTAATTTACCTTGCCTTTACCTTGTCCATGTGTTCTATCCCTCCAAGAGAAATGTAAACCCCCTTGAGCAGAGGCAATACTTTGTTTTTATTTCTGTCTCTAAATGCCTATACCATAGTGCTTAGGGGCATCTAGGTGGCACCATGGGGAACACAGTTGAAATCCAGCCTCACATACTTAGTAATTGTATGACCCTGGGCAAGTCACTTAACCCTGTTTGCCTCAGTTTCCTCATCTGTAAAATGAATTGGAGAAGGAAATGGCAAACCAGCCCAGTATCTGCCAAGAAAACTCCAAATGGGATCATGGAGAATTGGGCACAACTGAAACAACAACCATAGGGGTTGACATATAGTAGTTGCTTAATAAATACTTATTAAAGTAAGCTGCAGAATCTAAAATATCCCTTTTTCAAATGACAGGATTGTTTCTTTAGAAAATCCAAAAAAAGCAAAAAAAAAAAAAACCCCAAACCACCCAAATTGAAGTGATAAATATCTTTAGTAAGGCAGCGCCATATGCCATCCATCTACCAATCTTCATTTCTTTTTGTACGTAGCTAACACAGGGAAAACTTTGTAGGGAAATAACATCCATAATCACAAAATGTGTCAAGTTTGGGTGCATTAATCTACAATGATATACAAAGCATATTAAAAAAGCAGCTTAAACATTATTTTTATGCAATCTAGGGAGGAAATGAAAAAGTGAATGACTTTACCCTGCGCTTGGGCAGCTATGTGGCACAGTGAATGGGCCTGGAGTCAGGCAAAGTCCTCTTCATGAGTTCAAAGATGGCTTCAGACACTTTCTAGCTGTGTGACCCTGGGCAAGTCACTTGATCCTTCTTGCCTCAGTTTCCTCATCTGTAAAATGAGCTGGAGAAGGAAATGGCAAACTGCTATCTTGGCCAAGAAAACCCCAAATGGGGTCACAAAGAGTGGGGCATGACTGAAACATCTGAACAACAACTTGGTCAAATCAAGACTAAAGTCAAAGTAAATATTCCAATGTAGTTCTCAAATAAAATCCTAGATTAATCATTCCAATTAATCAACTGGCATTTATTAAGTGCTTACTGAAAGCGAGGCACTGTGCTAAGCCCCTGGAGAAACACATGCAAAAGATAAAACAACCCTTTCTCATGGGGAAAACAATTGCCCGGATCTCTCATGAACAGGGCAATGCTGTCTCCATCCCCAGGTTCCACATCATTCCCAAGGGGGATTGGGTGGAGGTCCTTCATCCACTGGGGAATGGAGGTCTCTGGCTGCCCTCCAGTGGCTGGCTACTCCTTTTCTTATGCCCTTCCACAGGCTTCCCTTTCCTGGCAGGATCTTGGCTTTCCTACCACATGCTCCAAGTAAGGTTCCATAGTGAGAGCATAGGCATCCAGCAGGCATCTAATTCTACACAGTAACAAAAGTAGGCTGATCCTGCCTTCGAGGGGCTTACATTCAACTTAGGGAAAACAATATAGAGCCAATATATGCCAAGTAAGTAGGAAGGGGGCATGCTAGGCATGGGAGACAGCCAGGGCAAAGGCATGGAGAGAGGAGAAGGGAGCAGCAAGGAAGCCATTTTCACCGGAATGTAGAGAGTATGAAGGCTGTGCGTCTTTCCTTCGTTCTTGAAGAGGACCATGACATCAGGGAGATGATGATGTGACTTGCAGTTGACTTGGATTTGAGTGAGGCAGGGCTGTGCAAGGTCACCAGCCTCACCTTCTCCTCCAGAGCCATCTGGGTCCAGGGACCTGATATTCTCAGGATGACTGGATATGACCCAGGATGCAATGGGAGACCCTGGCCTTTTCAGGTTTCTCTTTGAGCGAGGCAACACCCATTCAGTGAATAGGCCTCTTTAAGAAGGGAGTCAAGAGATGGCCCCTTTAATAATAATAATAATAAAATGGCAAATAAGGCAAAATAAGCTCGAAAATGTGGGGTGGAGCGAAGGGCTTTAAATGCGCAACAAAGGATTTGTTTTTGCTCCTATGCTGCTATGCCACAAATCATAGGCAGGCCACCCCTAGGAATCACAGGTTCAGGACTCTGTCCAGCCACACCCTCCAGTACTTTTGACTCCAGGCTCACCCCTTTCTTACATGCCTATCTATCATTTTATTGTATGAGCTGAACTACCAGACTGCTTTGGTTTATTGGGAGTGGGATGATCTGCTGGGGTCTCCAAGCTCTTCTTTCAAGGCTTTCTGAATGACCTTCACCAAGACTGCCTCCATCCAGCCCCACATGGCTCCTAGCTGATGAAAGGCCTTATGGACTGTAAATACATAATCTCCTGAAATGAAGATGTGTCATTTGGGGGGCCTCTCACATCTTATACTCTGGGGCGCAATTTTTAAGACTTAGAAGATGGGGTGGCTAGGTAGCACAGTGAATAGAGCACTGGTCCTGGAATCAGGAGGACCTGAGTTCAAATCTGGTCTCAGACACTTAACACTTACTAGCCATGTGACCTTGGGCAAGTCACTTAACCCTGACTGTCCAGCCTTCCCCCCTCCAAAAAGAAAAAAAAAAGACTTAGAAGAACTGAGAAAGTGTCCATATCTAATTTGTTTAACCTCCCGAAGATCCTGACAAATAATGATCTGTCGAAGGAACTGAGGATGTTTGTCCTGAAGGAGAGAAAAATTGGGGGGTGGGATGCACATGTTTTTAAGGATTTGTAGGCCTCTTACATGGAAGAGGGACCCGTCTAGTTCTGCTTAGCTCCAAAAGGCCTGGCTTCCTAACAATTAACTCTATTAAAGATGGAAAGATTGAACACCTCTTCACTAGACAGCTTCAAGCTAAAATTTAGTGACCACTTGGCGGATGCTTACTCAGAGAGTAGTTGGACTAGATGGCCTTTGAAGTCTATTCTAACTCAGAGATTCTGTGATTGCCCTTGGCTGGGCCAGACATCTTGACTTTTTCCTACCATTGGACTTCAATGACTCTGGGGGACAGTGAGGCTGACATCTTTGCACAGCTCTGTCTCACTTAAATCCAGTTCACAAGCAAGTAAATGATGTCACTGACCTTCTTCAAAAATGAAGGAGAAACCACAACAATTCAAGGTATAGTTGTGAATCACCAGGACTATACCTGATCCTCAGGGAGGATCCCCCTTACCCCCATCCTCAGCCTAAGAAGGGAGCATGGGACTATCTTAATTCTCTGAGAGCCTAGGTCTCAGTCCTTTCCATTTTTTTATTGTGTTAATAACAAAACAAAACCAAAAACCTAACCACTAAAAACCAATTCTATGTTAAATGCCCTTGTTAGCCTGAATGCTTGCAAAGGAACAAATGGTCATTCTTTGTGAGCATTTAAAAACCTGACAACCAGAATATGTAAGGAAATTGGGGGAGGGGAGGGGGAGTAATGCACAGTTACCAGTGGTTAAGTAGCATGGGCTTAGGAAGAGTTTTCAAAAATGGAAACACAAATTCAATTCAACAAAACTTGATTAAGTGTCTATTATGGCTAAAGTGCCATGCCCCATGGACCCTGACAAAAACAAACCTGTAAGGAGCTTTTGTCATGGTTTGGGAATGAATTCTGGGATATTTGAAGAAATGATAAATATGAATAAAGGATACATAGGAAACTTCTATTAGTGATGCCAAGGAAGATACAGAATTAGAAAAACAATCTCATCAACTGCACTATATTTTTTTAAAAAGCAGCAACAAAGCTCTAGAATTTGGAATTCTTACACAAATGACTCTCTGACCCTCAGTTTCCTCATCTGTAAGAGAGATGACACATGTAATAATTGTAATGTTTGTAAGTACATGTGATATTGGCACAATGCCCAGCATACAGCAGGCACTCAATAAAGGCTTATTTATTTGTCTTGTTTCCTTTCCCTTTTACATGGTTATGAAGGAAGTGACTGTTGCTTTGTAGAAGTGGAGATGCTATTGTTGAGTACACGGGTGAAAAGAAGACCAGGAAGTGGCACAAATATATTTTATTATTGAGGAATCACAGTTGCAGGAAAGCCCTGAGGACAATGGTTGGTCCACAGTGTGGGGAAGCCAAGATCAAACATGTCAGGATAAGGAGATGGGGCAGTCCTCTAGCCAGGATGAGAGATAATAGGTGGAACTGGAAGAAGACCTGGGATACATTGGGTGCCCTGTCTATGGAGGTGTCATGGGAAAACCAGGCACTCAGAATGAGAAGGCATGGATAGGCAGTGACCCGCAAGGGTGGTGGATGGGATGTCCACATTGATAGATGCATTGAAGAATTTAAGTAATTCAATTTATAATTTTAAATGATTTTTAGAGCATTTTCAGAGCACTTTGTTTGAATTTTTCCTCTGTATTGATCATGTGCCGTCTGTCTACCAGAGAGCACTAGCTTCTCTTGGACTTGGGTTCATATTTGTTGGGGTGCCTGGGGGGCACAGCAAGTAAAGGCCAGAGCTGGATTCAGAAAGACCTGAGTTCAAATTCAGCGTCAGACACTTAAGAGGGGCAAGTGACTTCACCTCCGTCTGCTTTAATTTCCTTATATACAAAACAGGGATAATATTAGGTACTTCCCAGGGTTTTGAGGATCAAATTAATTATTTATAAATTATTTACTAAATTATTTGTAAAGTGTTTTACAGACCTCAAGTGATACTATTATGACCCACGTGTCTTGGCTCACTGTGCCCCAACCCATTAAGAGAATGGAAACCTTCAGAGTCTGCACAAGACTAGCTATTTTGTGATTACTGTGCTAATGAGAGAGCTAGGCATGTAGCATAGACTCAGAAAAAGCATTGAATTTGGATAGAAATAGAAGCGTAACACATCCTAAATGTTATTGGTACTTACTCCTTAAAGGAATCACCTGACCCTTCTCTCTTCCCTGGTACAGTCCCCCCAGAAGGCAGGAAAACTGAGGGAAAGTCTCTGCAGACCCTGGCTGTCCCACCTGGAGGGCACATGACTGCCCACCTTGAGTCATGCTTAGATCGGTCACCTGCCCTCCTCATTGGTTCCCTCTTGGCCATCAGCCACTGGCAGCTCGTTTTCACCACTCTGCCTCTGGCCATAGATCTCTCTGAAGCCTCCCTGCGGCATAGGAGACCATGGCACTTTCGGCATCTCAGAGGGGCTTGCCTCTTCCTTGTTACCTGGTCAGCAGCCCGGTCCTCTAGCCTCGCAGGCCTCTTGCTATAGGCCGGCATCTCCACGGAGGGGATCTCCTCTTTGTGCTGTCTGCTCCGCATCCTGGCAGCCTGCCCCACACCAGCAGCAGAGCACCTCACAAGAATTCAAAAATTTCAGCTCCCCTGCCAAAGCTATGAGAGGTTTCCATGTCGTTCCTTATCTGGAAGGTTCTTGCTTATGATGCGGCCCCCTGGGCCTGGGCTTGCCCGCGTTTACCCCTGTGTTACATCTTAATATGTCTTCTTGGTCTCTACCCCCTACCCAATGTTCTTGGACCCACCGTACATCCCATTAGGGCAAGGCCTGTGTGATTTTTCATCTTTATTTTCTCAGTACCCAGCTCAGTGACTTGCATCTCTCAGCCAAGTATTGAGCTGGTACCAAATAATATTAAAACCTCCTCCCCAAATCTCTTCAGGCAGAGACCTTGCCTCAGCTTCCCAGTTCAACTTTTTAACTCCGTCCCCAGGGAAGAAAACTGGCCTCCAGAAGCCAGGTCAAGAGATCCTTGTAAAGACTGCCCAAGAGTAATCAACCCTGGGTCCATTTAAAGCCTGGGACCAGAGCAGCTTCTTTAGCAGCGTCCCAGGCCGCTGGGGGAGGCTACCATGCCCAGGCAGGGGAAGATCTCCCAGGGACCCCGCTGGTTATGAAGGAAGTGACTGTTGCTTTGTAGAAGTGGAGATGCTATTGTTGAGTACAGCCAGGCGATGCAAGGGACCAGAGCAGAAGGCCTTGGCGTGGCTGCAATCCCTTGGGCCACCCCCAAGCATGCTAGTCTCTAAGAAGAGAGGCGCTGGGGGTGAGTGAGGAGGACTGAAAAAGGCAGGGTCTCTTTTTAAAAAATTTATTGTTGTTTCTCATTTTCCCATCGCTTAAATTTCCCCCTGTATCTTTCCTCCCCCCTTCCCAGAGAGCATCCCTTATAACAAAGAATTTTTTTTTTAAGGGAAAGAGAGGAAGGGAAAAATAAGCAAAACTAGTCAATATATTGAAAAAATCTGCCAATATATGAAGTGTTCTACACCTGTTCTCTCTCTCTGTCTGTCTCTGTCTCTCTTTGTCTCTCTGTCTCTGTCTCTCCTCTCTGAATCTCTCTCTCTCTGTCTCTCTCAGTCTCTGTCTCTATCTCTCTCCCCTCTTTCCGCCCGCCCCCCATATGAAGGAATGGGTCATGTCTCATTTTTCAAAGAGAAAAAATTCAATTTCTTACTAAGACATCAGAGATAAATGCTTCTGAAGGAGGATATTAGAATTTGTGACATGTTCCCTTTCCTGGAAAAGTACTGAGTCTTCAGAGTGTGGTTTTAATCTCTTCTGACTGACAAATATTTGCACATAACAAACACACATAAATACATGATCAGGCAGCAAATATTCATTAAGCACATCTTTGATGCGTCATGCATGTGCTGTACAGCATGCGGGATGTAGGTAACATATGTTCACGGTATGTGTCTTCATAGTGCAGCCCTACCAGAGAGTTGAGGGAAGTAGCCAAGTATAGGGACAGACAGATTAGACTCAGGGGTGGCATCCCGCTGTCTATTTGCCCCAAACTGCCCTTCTCCCATTGAACCATGTACCTAGCACTCCAGGAAGCTGCCACCCTAAGTGGAGACCACCCTGTGAGCTGGGAGGGCAAGTAGGGTCACCCCCATGTTACATACGGGTTAACTGAATCTCAGAGAAGTGAAGGGGCTTGCTCCGGGTCCTAGAGCCAGTAAGGGTCAGGGTCAAGACGGAAACCCAATGCCCTTTTCCCTGAGCCACACAGACTCCTTTTACGTGAGCTTGGAGCATCACAAACCACAATAACAGCTAAGACTTGAATGTGGACTGATTGTGTGTGTGCACACACATATACCTACAGAGCATATGCACTCATTTGCACATGCATGCACACACATGTGTATACACACACATAAACACACATGTGTGCTGCACGTCAGGGTGGTTTGTGTGTAGATCTCTCCTCCTCAGCTGGCCCATGGCTTTGTTACCTCGGCATCCCTTCTAGCACCTACCAGAGGCTTACAGAAACCCTTTAATTAATTAATTAATTAAGTAGTGGGTGCTTAATAATTCCTTGTGAATGACTAAATGAATGATGAAGTCAGGAAGGACCTCTTATTAGTAGCCCTAGGTTTGAATGATGGGTAAAACCCTGGGTGCCTGATTTTTGACATAAGTAGCCAGGTGTTGTGTTGTAGGGGAAAGAGCCAGAGTACAGATGGAGTCAGAGGGACTGCACTTGAGCCTTAGTTCTGTTGTTAATTGTGTGGCCTTGGACAAGTGGCTTCTCTCTGGGCCTCAGTTTCCTCATTTGTAAAAGGGGGAGCCTGGATGATGTTCCATGTTCCACAGCCCCTCCCAGCTCTGACATCCCCTGTTCTCAGGCCCCTCCCAGCCCTGACATCCCCTGCTCTCAGGCCCCTCAGAGCTCTCACTTCCTATGATCCCTCCTTAATCAGTTATCCAAAATGGAATCCCCTGGGGACTAGTGTTTGCCTCTCCCTGCCTCCCAGAAAAGGCTCATTGAATCAGAATCAAAGCAACACAAGCTTTTCCTTTAAGGTGAGGCAGGTTTTGTTATTATTGTCATTTTGTGGATGAGAAAACTGAGTCACAAATTGGTCATTGATCATAGACCCACAGCTGGAGGAGACGTCATTGAATCCAATACCTTCATTTTATAGAAGAGGAATCTGGGCCTAAGAGAGAGTAAGTGACTTGCTCAGGGTCACACAGCTCATAAGTTCCAAGGGCTGGGTGGGAGGTCTTTCTGACACCAAGTCCAGTGTTCAGATCCAGGGCTCTTCCTTAGGAGCACCGTGGCACCCCTAGGTTACTTGGCTTACCCAATGGCACATGGTTAGAAAGTATCTGACCCCGCTCTTCATCATTTCACAAAAATCACAGAATTAAAGAGCTGGCTGAGAACTTAGTGACCATCTCATTCACTCTCCACCTGAAAGAACTTCCCCCGCCCTCAATAACTGGCTGACCTGACCAGGCTCTGCATGAAGGCCTTCAAAGAGCAGGCCCCCCCCCCCAGCTCTCAGAGCAGGCCATTCCTGAGCCTCAGTGGTCTCTCTACGGATTTGGAGCCGACCTCTTAAGCTGTCTGAGGGAGGCATGTGGCTGCCGCAATCCTTGCTGGCTCACCAGTCATAATGCTGCTTAGTTGTCTGTCATTGGCAAAAATGCAGCAAAGCTGCCTCCCCTACCTTCCAGTGACCTGGGGGCTAAGGATTGAGGAGAAGGCTAGGTGTAGAGAGGGGCAGGGGCCCCTGGCAGCCATGCCAGCAGTGGGATTGCAGATGTCTGTGCAGATAGGAGTACAGAAGCACCAAATGACCAAGGCTGCTGCCTTTCCCCCTGCATTTCCAAAGCAGTGAGTGACATCTCCTCCCCCTCCCTGCAGAGTCTGTTCTGTAGACCAAGCTATCAAGCCTGGCTGCTCTTGGTCCCTCCCTGGCTATTGGGCTAGCACTCTAGATTTATCGGGTTCCATTCATCGATGGGAAGCCCTGCAGGTAAAAGAGAAACCTAGAGCTGAGTGGTTTTCCAGCCACAGTGAAGCCTCATAGTCTCCCAAAAGGTGGAGTTCAGAGCCCAGCTCTGTGTGCTTCCTGCCTGTGTAACGGTGGAAAAGCCAGCTTTCCCATTCAAGTTCTGAGCTTCTTCACAGGAGAATGAAGGGCAATAAAACACTGACTTTTCTTTTCCAAATGAAGGGGGTTGGACTTTCCATCTCCCACCTACTTGCCTTTGTCTAGGCTGTGTCCCATGCCTGGAATTCTCTCCTTCCTCTCCTCACCCCAACCTCTTGAAATCCCTCCCTTCAAACCTCACTCAGAGACCATGTTCATCCTTCCTGACCCATAGGCCACTAGGGTTAGAGCTGGAAGAGACCTCATGGATTACTTCCTCTAACCCCTTCATTTTACAGAAGAGGAAACAAAGGTCCAGGGAGGAATGAAATGACTTGAGCAAAGTCACACAGCTGATAAGGGGAAGGGCTGGGTTTCACACCCAAACCTTCTGACTTCATAGTGGTTGAGTAATAGAAAGACATGGGTTTGAGTCTAAATTCTACTAACCTTAAAAACCTGGTGGTTATACATCTATAGACATATATATATACATATATGTGTATATGTGACTACTCAAGGATCTTAGGTTTGACTTGCCTGAGTTCACAAAGCGGCCCATAGCTCCCTAGCTGGATGGGTTCCAAGTAGCTTTGATCTGCTCATCCTTAGAGGGTGGAACCAGAAGCAGTAGGCAGAAATTCATTTCAGCTTCATGTGAAGAACAAGTGCCCAGCCATCAGGGCTGTCCCAGAGTGAAATGGGGTCCTCCAGAAGGTGAGTCTGACCTCACCAGGGGCCTTCAAGTACAGACTACTTGAGCACCTGCTGGGACTGCCAGAGTGGACATTCTTGTCCAGGTCTGGCCTTCAGAGCCCTTCCAAACCAGAAATTCTGTGAGTCTGTGATTTTTGTACTCAAGAAAAATGAAGAGTAGCTGCTTCCTCCAGGAAAAGTGACCCCAAGACCAGACCTTCCTGGGCCAGGCTGAAGAGAGTTCATCAACTTCTCTAGACTGTTCCTATACTCCTCTGGGTCTAGTTGTACAAGGGTTTTGGTGGCCATCTTTGCATCATCCATGCAGTTCCTAGAACTCTGAGAAGATCATGTTATTCTCCAGCATTTCTGGGAATCCTCCTGGGAACAGGAGCTGCCACATCCACTTGGGCCACCTGCCAGAACCCCTTCCCCAAGGAATCTAGGGAGGTGCCCGTGCTTGAGAAGCCAAGATAGGGAGGAGAGAGAAAGAAAAAGAGAGAGAGAGTGAGAGAGACAGAGAGAGAGACAGAGACAGAGAGAGACAGAGACAGAGAAAGAGAGAGGGGGGGGAGGGGAGATACAGAGGCACACGTTGAATTACCCGGTGTTTACATTGGATCGATTCTGCCTACACTTATATCTATAATCTCCCTCAATAGAATGGCACCTCTTTGAAAGCAGGGGCTTTCACTTTGGTCTTTTAGGTCTCCAGCACAGTGCCAAGTACATGTTCATTTAAAACAGTTGTTTTAATTTTATTTTTTTCAATGAGCAACCATTGACTTTCTATTCTTCCCCCATTTGAAAAAAGAAACAGAACCCCCCCAGAACCAACATGTATAACTGAGTGAAGCGAATTTCCTCATTGGCCCTGTGCAAAAATGTATGGCTCGACTTGACTAACAAATGCTTGTTGATTGATTGATGGTGAGAGGGAGCTGGCCTTGGATCAGGAAGACTGATTCCTGGTTCTGCCTCTTGCTAGCTGTGTGACCAAGGACCAGACACTGAACGTTGCTGTTCCTCAGGCTCTCCTGTGTAAAACGGATATAAAAACCCTAGCAACTTTAGCCTATAAACTATTACGTGTTACTGTATAAATAGATTATAAGCTCCCTGAGGGCAAGGACTGTTCCATGTTTTTATTTGAATCCTCAGTGCCTAGCATATAGCCTGGAACACAGTAGGCACTTAATGAATGCTTTTTGATTAATTTATTCCCATTATACTTACTAGACTAGTCCTAACTAGCATAAACTATACAAAGGGAAAACTTAGTTGCTTGGGGGTGGGAATTGGGTTAGAGGAGGGAGCAGAGGTATACTTACTTGTGTCAGGTAGAAGCAGCCCATCCAATAAGAGAATTCTAGCCCTGAACCCTAAGGGGAATGGAAAGGAAGGTGGGCCTATGTGAGGAGCCTTACAATGCCATGCCCTTGGGTACAGCAGATACGTACAGTCATGTCCCATGACTCCAGAGAACCTTGCAGGGCAGCATAGGGGCGGTGGTCACCGTGAGTAGGAAATGCAGGCCTGAATGTTGGCTTCCTGAACAAAGTTCCATTTGCCCCATGCTGGTTATGACTCTGAGTCTATTTTACAGCGGTATCATTAACCTCTCCCAGGAGTTCTGTCTGTTTTGCCTCACTGATCAAAACTGGTTCAGCAATACTTTCTAAAAAGTAATTGTCTGAAGTTTGTCTGTCCATGACATTGGTACCATGTGCAGGCATCATAACTCTTCCTTGATTACCAGGTTCCAAACACTCTAACTGTCCATGCCTAGAGCATCCTGTTCTTGACTCTGACCAAGCTGAATTGGTCGACTGGGTTAGCAGCAGTGACTGGCACCCTATTTGACCCTGGGGCAGTGGGGCATAGAATATAAATCTGATCTGGATACAGAAAGCAGAGCCGAGGGCAGATACATCCCAGCCCTGGCATAGTCTTCGTGAATGCCATGCCCTTCTTCAGCTTTTTCAATCCCCCCCCCATCTTTGGGGCTTTGCGACAGCCGTCTGCCAAGAAGTATGGGACCACTGGGTTGTAGCTTAGTTCAATAATCTTCTCCTCTGCTCCTGGGTCCCTGCTCAGCATGCCAGATTGGCTTGGCTCATCCTCTAGTGCCTGAGCCGGCATGGGCTGCCTGCCAGATTGGCAGTTGTGAAGATCAAAGGGAGTGATGCATGCAAAGTACTTTGCAAACCTCACAGAATTATATGGAGTCACAGAGCCAGACCTGGAATAATAATAATTACATAACAGATAAAGTATTATTACACTATCTTTTTAAAATGAGGAAATGAATTGTTATAGATGACCATATAACATAGTAATATAATCTATATTATTACATAACAATTTGTTATATAATCTATATAATATTAGTACATTATCTTATTTAAAGGGAGTAAATAATTCTATATGATATAATGATTTATTATAGTATATATAATATTATTACATTATCTTATTAAAAGGAGATAAGAAATGCCCCCTCATTGCTTTATCCCTTGCCTGTTGCAATCAACCCTCATGGCAGGGGAAGGCTTTCTTTCCATGCCCACCCAACC
Organism: Pseudocheirus occidentalis; assembly: GCA_028646575.1. Classification (NCBI taxonomy): domain Eukaryota; kingdom Metazoa; phylum Chordata; class Mammalia; order Diprotodontia; family Pseudocheiridae; genus Pseudocheirus; species Pseudocheirus occidentalis. The sequence continues at coordinate 230,708,067 of CM053597.1, forward strand.
CCACCCCATTGCTTCAGGCCAGTACTAGCAGCAGCCCCCAAAGGGAGCTATCCTGAAGGGTCTGATTCTGCTGTGACTGGTGATAAGAAGTGCAGATACCCGTGTCCTAAGGGTGTTTTCCAGTACAGAATTGCTCCCAACATCTCCTCAGTGGCTGCAGGGAAGCTCCTCATCATGGGAGTGGTAGCCCTGTCTAGATTGTGCCCTGGGTGCCTTTCTTTGAAGAAGATGGTGGCTGCCTCCCAGTGGACCAGGCTGTAATAGTCTCTGGCCAGATGTCCCAGTGAGTGAGCCCCTGTTGGGGCTGTTAAGGGAGACCGGATGGGGAGGGGCCAGGGGAGAGCCCCTAAACTCTGACCATGGTGGGGGGCTTGGAGCTGTGCCCCTAAGAGGCAGCTGAACTCTCACCCTCTCTCAAGTCTGACAGGTGCAGTCAAGACATTCTAGCTGACTGAGGCAAATCCTTGGGGATTTAGGGACACATTCCCCCTCCTGTATTTTTATTTTTATTTTCAATTCTGTTTTCATTTCCTGGAGTGCAGTCTCTAGGATTGAATTCTGCCTGAGTCCAGTGACTCCTTCTCACCATCAAGAGAACTCTATGCCAGTGAGAGAGAGATTTCAGACTGCTTTAGATGGAGGGTTAAAGGTGTGTGTGTGTGTGTGTGTGTATGTGTGTGTGTGTATGTGTGTGTGTGTGTACCCTAAATGTGTTGAACATTGATGGCAGAGAGAACCCCAGAAATCACATGTACCGTAGCTTACCTGTGATCTTTTTTCCCCAAATCTAACTTCATTCAATCCCATCCAATAAACATTTAGTGAGTATCTGCTTGGGTGCTAGGCACTGTGCTAAGCAGTGATGTTACAAAAGCCTTGCCCTCAAGGAGCTTTCATTCAATTGGGGGTGGGGTGGGGGTTGAAGCATTGGGAGGTGTAAGCAAACACAACATGTATACTACAAATATATATACTATATATAGAACAGAAGAATGCGTGAAAGTACTTGTTTCTTCCACCTCATTCTTCCTAGGAATTTTTGGTTTTCTCATTCAATTTAGTACAATCTAAAACCCAAGAATTTAGTATGTGCAAGGCACTATTGGGAGAAGGGGAGAGAAGTACAAAAATGAAGTCCAGTAAGCATTTATTAAGTGCCTTCTTCATGCCAGGCACTGCTTTGTCACTGAGGACACACAGACAAAAAGTCAGCAGCCCCTGCCCACAGGGAGCTTACACTCTGTTGGACGACAAGACATGTACACAGATGAGTAAACACACAGCAGATCCAAAGGCTTTGTCATTTTGTTGTTGTTTTCATGTCTTTTCTCAACCCTTCTCTTGCCCTCCTTCCCCCCAAAATAACAAAGGCCTTGTTCACTGCCCTAGTCTTCCTATCAATTACTGGCTTCACAATTCAATTCAGTATAACAAACATTTATTAACAGCCCACTGTGTGCAGGGCCCTGATCTCCATGCTAGAGGTACAAAGCTCAATGACATAGCTCCTGCCTGCAATGTGCTTACCATCCAATAGGGGATTTGACAGGTACAGGCATAACTCTGATACAAGATAAAAGGCAGAGACCCAGGCAAAATCCCTGGAGGCGGGAGGGGGGGGGGGGACAGGGAGGAAACAGCCGCTGAGCCGGGCCTTTAAGGGAAGGGGGAGAATCTATTCCAAGGGGAAGCGGGGACAGGAGTGGATTTACTGGCCCCTTTGCCCCAAAGCATGCATTTCTCAAGAAAAGCGGCTAGAGAAGAAGGGCTAGATGTAGTTGGGGTCTTCAGCTCAGGAGAAAAACTAGTTTAGTTTGGTTTTTCATGCAAAGGAGAAATGAGAGAGAGCTTTGGGGTCACTGCTCCAGCTTCTCCCCCCAGGCCCTCGCAGCCCACTCTGGTTCCTGTGCCTCTAGCTCTTGGTGAGGCCCGAGTCTAGAGCCAGCCTTGGGGTACAGTGGAGGACAAAGCCAGCAGTGTATATGTGGCATAAGGAGATGTGTCTAGAAGGTTAAACTGAATGTCTCTCCTTAGGCATCCAAATGCTTTCTGTCATTCTCACTCAGACCTTTGTCCGGCACACCCTCCCTAGGGGGGGATTCAGACATATGGCTCCTACAATCCTCCCCCATTAACTGGTCTGGTCTTGGCTGTGTTCATTGGCGGTACCTGGAGCATGGAGGGTGTGTCAGGTGCTTTTGGTTTCAGTCATCTCCTCCACAGTGGGGGCAGTGCTGACCGTCCGGAGCTGCCCCATGGCAGCTGGTTTGACTGAGAGTACCAGACGTTTGCGGAAAGTTTCACAGAGCATGATGTAGACAAAGGGGTTGAGGCAGCTGTTGGCATAGCCCAGGCTGATGGCTGCATTGTAGAGGTAAATGAAGGCCAGGGTAGGGCGACTGAGGGAGAGCTGGGTCAGCTGCAGCACATAGTAGGGCGCCCAGCAGACAAAGAAGACCAGGCAGATAGCTATGGCTGTGCGTGTCACCTTCTTGGTCCGCAGCCGGATACTGCGCTGAGAAGCTGGGGCCACTGAAGACGTCATCCGCTGGAGAATCCGTGCATAGGCCACTGTGATGACCACGAAGGGCAGGGCAAAGGCCAAAAAGAATTGATACAGGGTGAACCAATACAGATCGGTCTCTGGGTTGGGCAGGCGAATGCCGCAGCCAACAGTGTCTCCGGGGAAGGGAATAAGTCTGGCGTAGAGCCACACTGGGGTGATGCTGATGAATGATAGTGCCCAGAGGAGGCCAATCACCAGAGTGGCCACAGAGGGCTTCCTGAACTTGGTCGAGGAGATGGGGTGAACAGTGGCCAGGTAACGGTCGATGGCCATTGCTGTGAGTATATAGGTGCTGGTGAACTGGCTGTTGGCATCCATAGCAGTGATGAGTGTGCACATGGTTTCCCCAAAATGCCAGACCCCATTGCCCATAAGCTGATGGATCATGAAGGGCATGCCCAGGAGAAAGAGCAGGTCTACTACAGAGAGGTTGATGATGAAGATATCTGGCACGTTGTTGTACCCGTGAAACTTGGACTTCTTTACCACGGTGAAGATAACCATAGAGTTTCCCACGATCCCCAGCAAGCAGATGATGCCAAAAACAGAAGGCATGATGATGTTGACATAGGATACTCGCCACAGGCGTGGAGGTGAAACTGGGGACAGAGAAAGCACAGCTGGCCATTCACATTCTACACTGGCCCTGCCTGGAGGGCAAATGAACCTCTGCCTTTGCCCTTACTTCACCCCCAAGTATTTCAGTGCTGGGCCTGGGGGTGCCTTTCTTTCCCATCTTCCTTCCCCACCCCACCCCATCCCCTTTCCCTTCCTGGTGCGTGTGTATGTGTAGCCCATCCATTTAGACCTGGCTTCCTCTTACTTCTTTATGACTGTGGGCAAGTCACTTAGCCTTTATGTGCCTCAAGCTATGACCTGGGAGGCACCCAGTACAGTGGAGAGAGTTCTGGCTGGGAAGGAGTATCAAAAAACCAGGGTTCGAATACCGAATCTGTCATGTACCTGTGAGACTTCAGTCAAGTAATTTCATTCCCCTGGGCCTCAGTTTACTCAGTTTTTTGCTTTTTTTTTTGGAGGGGGGAATGCAGGGCAATTTGTGGTTAAGTGACTTGCCCAAGGTCACATGGCTCTTAAGTGTAAAATGTCTGAAGCCTGATTTCAACTCAGGTCCTCCTGAATCCAGGACCAGTGCTCTATTCACTGTGCCACCTAGCCACCCCTCGGTTTATTCATTTCTAAAAAGAAAGCATTGGACCAAATGGTCTCAGAAGTCCCTTCCAAGCTCTAATTATATGTTCTTATCCTCTCGTGTCTAAAACATGTTAAGGTTTACAAAATGCCCCAAAGTGTCTTCCCTGGCCACCTTTCCCCAATATGTGTGGTCTCAGCCTCCTGGAATGTATGCTCCTTGAGGGCAGGACTCTCACTGTTTTTACTTTTACCCCTAGTGTTTAGCACAATGCTTGGTGCACAATAAGTACTCAGTGTATGCCTTTTCATCCATCCATCCATCCATCCATCCATCCATCCATCCATCCATCCATCCATTCATGTTTCTAATAATTCCCAGTGGTGGTTACTCACATCAGCTCAAATGAATCCCTTCTTCTTAGCCTGCCATTATCTTCCCCTCCCAGCTTCCAGTAGCAAATAAGTGGATGTATGAATTTCACCAGATTCACTCTCACCTGGGAAGGGGCCCCCATCTTTACCTCCTGAATTTCCTCTAAAGGCACACTATGGTAGGAATGTGTCCAGAAATGAACCCATGGAATTTGTTCATGAGCGACAGATTTCACCCCCAGGCTTTTCCTAGCAGAGGACCAGGAACCTTCAGTAGCCAAATGAGTGTAAAGGGTTCTCTCAGAAGGGACAGTTCTGAGCCCCTGAATTTTCATTTTCAGAGCAGCTGTAAGGAGAAGCTACCTTGTGCTGCCTGGGTGATTCTTCTGATGACTGCTATGGAATGCATCAACCAGACTGAGTCCCACTAAGTAACAGACTCTATGTATACACACACACACACACACACACACACACACATGCACACACACACATGCATGCATGCACATGGACACAGTCTTCCTCATACAAACTTTATTAGAATGCACTACTCTTGGGGCTCTCTACTAGTCATGGTAGAGATTGCAGCCTCTTTGACCTCTGCATCATAGGATTTTCCCCTGACTCTCCACCTTTCCTTCAGTATGACTCCCTCTCCCAAGCCAGCCAGGCTAGGCTGTGAGCAGCTCAGCCCCAGAGCCAGCTTGGCTAAATACTCCAGAAAGGCACATGCCCTTCCTATCCAGCTCACAGAGCTGTGGTGAGGACAGCCCTCAGAAAACCTGGGACAGCCCTCAGAAAACCTGGGAGTTCTTACAGCTATTGGCCCCACCCCGCCCCTCCAGGCTGCTGAGGACAATGCTCTCCCTAAACCTCAGCAGTGAAAGGCAGAGAAGTCAGAACACCTGGGGTTGAGTCTTGGCTGGGTCTCTCACTAAATGAGTAGCCTTGGGGCATGTCTCTTCCCCACACTTTCCTCTTCTGCCAAACCTGAGTATTTGGACTCCACTTCCTTGGAAGCCCCTTCTAGATCAAGGTCTGTGCATTTGTCAAACCAGGGGGTGTTATCATTCCCTGTCTCCCAGGACTGTCATGAGAAAGTCTCCCTGTTAACCCCAAGGGCTCTGCCATCCTCACTTCTCCTACATGAAGCCCTTCATGCCTATGTCTCCCAGCCCTCCCACCATGGTGCTGTCTGAAGAACAAAATGATTCTCCCAGGCAGGAAAGATGCT
>CM053597.1:230713490-230723855 GCA_028646575.1 Pseudocheirus occidentalis
CTCTCTCTCTCTCTCTCTCTCTCTCTCTCTCTCTCTCTCTCTCTCTCTCTCTCTCTCTCTCTTTCTCTCTCTCCCCCCCCCACCTGGTTCCAGGGCACACTTCTCTTCTCTTAGTTCTAGCCCCTCCTGATCCTGTTTCCTCCCCTGTCATCTGCTTTCCCTTCAAGTTTTAGGAGAAGAGCAAGGGATGCCTGCAGTTCTGAGAATAGGTTCCTAGATCTTGAGCTGGAAGAGACCCCAGTCACCATCTCATCCACCCCTCTCCTGACTCTACAGATAAGGAAACTGAGGCCCAGTGAGGTTAAGTGGCTTGCCCAAGGTCATGCAGGTTCATTGGCTCATAGAGTTAGAAGGGGCCTCAAAGGACATCTAGTCCAACTCACTCATTTTACTAAGGGAGAAACTGAGGCCCAGGGAGGGGTGAAGTGATTTGTGCATACCTTTCAAGGTGGGATTTGAGTTTACGTCTTCTTTCCACTGTTCCTGTACTGACCCCTTCCTGCCTCCACTCCCCCCTGCCTCCGGAACCCACAGAAAGTTTCTGGGCAGTTTGGTCCTGAGGTGGATCGCTCCTGTCTCCCATCCCACCAAGTGCACGGCAGGAATGAGGGCAGGGGGCAGGGGGAAGCCCCAGCCCCCAACTCTACTCACAGCCAGAAGTGAAGTTGCCTCCTCCAGACTCTGAGGCGTTGCTATCATTGGCAGTGAAGGGCAGCAAAGCTGTGGACAGGTCCATCCTTCCTTTCCTTCTGCCTTCTTCTCCTGTTCCTTCTGCTCTGACTAGCTGAGCTCCCCAGCCACCCACGCAGGCTGCGGCAGCTTCACTGGCTTCTGGCTTGTCCCAGAGCGCAAGCCCCGCAGTTCTAAAGGGGGATCTTCCCCAGCCCCACTCGCCTCTCCAGCCTCCTGTCGAACCGTTCCTCCGGGGTACCTCCTTACCCGACTGACATCACCTAAGCTGATTAATAATCAGAGGCAGATGCGCGGTAACTTCCTGCATCCCAGGCAGAGGCAGGGAGAGACAGACAGAGGCACACACACACAAACACACACACATGCACACACACACACACACACACAGAGCCAGAGAGAAGGAGGCTGCCGTTATATCTGTGGCTGGCTGCCCAGGTCGGGGAGCTGGGGAAGGGGGCTTCTGGGAGCTGGAGCAAACCCTTCTCTTAGGACCAGGGTCCCCCAAGACTTTCTTTGCCACTTGTCTGCTGCCCACCACTTCCGGCTGATTGCCTCTGAGCTGTGCAGAGAGGATGAAGTGAGTGAGGGAAGGGAAGAGTAAGTGGGTGATTAGCCTTTGAAAGGACTGAGCTGCTACATGACATGATAGAGGCAACGTGACCCTCCTTCATCCAGCCCTCTTTCTGCCAGTGTCTCCCTCTAAAACCCGAGACCTGGTCACATGCTTATCACCCCCTACAAAGCAAGCAGAAAAAGATTCTCACATAGCCCCCTACCTTCTCTTTCTTTTCCAAACTTGCCTAGATTCCTTCTCTCTCTGGACTTATATCATCTTTCATAACTTGATTAAGATCAGGATTGGAAACAGCTTTCTTAAGAATTCTAGTGTCCCTGGACACAAGTGGAATAGGGGACTCCTGCTCTTGCAGGGAATAGCCTTCTCCCTATCTTGGTCAGCTAACATTGTGCCGGGAGAGATAGCAGCCATCCTGCTTAGAGAGCTCTGCGTAGGCAGGGCCCTTCTGAGTCCCCTACCCTAGTTACAGCTTTGGCTGCTGATGGTTCTGATCAGAAAACTCTAAGGAGAGTCCCGGCCTGCCAGAATCATTGACTTTGAGTGAAAGGGACCTGAGTCCAGCTCCTTCATTTCACAAATGAAGGAATGGAGGCCTGGGATTGTTACATGATTTCTCCAAAGAGACACAAATGGCAAGGCAAGCTCTGACCCTGGGTCCTCTGGCTCCAAATTCACAGCCCTTTCTGTGGTGCTGCAGTGCCCCTTACTCATACAGATTGGTGCGTCCGAGGGTCAGAGATCAGCTCCTCAGAATTCAGTCCAGAAAAGTGCTGGCTCCTATAGTAGGTGGAGCAGGTGGGTCAGACACAAAGTCACGTCCAGATTCCTTAGCTGGGCCATTGAGGTGTCTTGTCTATTTTTCTAGCTTCATTTCCCACCACTTCTCTCTATACACTCTCCCAGCCAGCTAGATTATCCCACTCATTGTTCCCTGTACGTATCCCGTTCCCCCACCTTCACCTATCCCTGCATTTGGGAGGGCTTTCTATCTCCTTTGTGACATCAGTGTTTTTCAAAGCCCAGCTCAATTCTGACCTCTTATACAAAGCCTACCCAGACTCCACCAGCCCTTGAGGAATCTCTCCCTCCTCTGAACCCCAGATTAGCCTCCTCATAGCTTGTCTGCAAGACTGGGGATCTGGAATGCCAAGCAATGAGAGAGAGTATGACACGGTGGAAGCACCAAACACAGTGTCTTAGTAGAGCCCCAGACTTGGGATTCTGACCCAGCTCTTGGAGGATGGTCATCTTCTGTTTGAGGCATCACATTTTTAGGAAGACCATTGACAAACTGGAGCATGTCCAGAGGAAGGCAGCCAGGATGGGGAAGGACCTTGAGTTCGAGCCATCAGAGGACCAACTGAAGAGATGTGGAGCCATAGTTAGAGAGTTCGTAGGGAAGGCATCATGGCTGGTTCCAGTTTTTTAAGAGTTATAACTTGGAAGTAGAGTTCAACTCATTCTGTTTGGCTTCAGGAGGAAGAAGATAATAGGAGAGGATTAGTGGGGAGGCAGGTTTAGCCTCCATGAAAGGACAAAGAGAGCTGTGTGAACATGGCATGGGCTGCCCTGGAAAGAAGGGGGCTCTCATCCCTGGAGGTTTCTCTTTAAGAAGAGAATGGACCTATGGATTGGGATATTATAGGCAGGATCCTTAATCAAGTATGGGTTGGACTGGGTGGCCTTTGAAGGCCTTCCCTGCTCCGAGATTCTGTGATTTGGACATGAATCTAGGCTTAAGGAGCCTTATCAATGAACAAGTCTGTGAACCCTTTGTCCTACCTGTCCTACCTTTCTCTGTTAAGAAAACAGCATCCAAAGGTAACATCCAAATATTCCAATGGATCTATGACCTTGACAACGTGGATTTTCCCTCCACTGGTGATGATTCCACCCATCCATGACTCTCATTCACGTCCTTCCATGAAGTTTTCCATTAGGCAGTCCACTTAATGTGCTGGTAGCCTCCCTTACTTTCTCATGACATCACTAGGATACTAGCAGAGAACAGACGGTCCATAAGTTATATCTCATTCTTTCTACACGATCAACCTATTACTTTGGCCAACCAGATTTTTCACTAAAGAATTCATTAGGATGTAAGTTCTTCAGTGCATTATTTGGAGTTATATCACCCACACCAAATACAGTAGGTGCTTTATAAATGCTTGTTGGTTGATAGCATTCATAGGATTATAGGATGGGAGACTGAGACCTGAACAGGACCTTAGAAGTTATCTAGTTCAGTTCCTTTACAATCCAGGAAACAGGACTAGGGTGGCTAAATGATTAACCCATGGAGGCATAGGTAGTAAGTCAAGACTGTTGTCCACCATCCTTCTTTGTTATGTATTGTGGCACTTTTCCCTCTCTTCTCCGGCCCATCTGTCACATGCCCTTCTGTTACCCTCTGCCTGGCATTCATTTTGTGTTCTTCAGAGTGTTGTGCGCCATGATTCATAGGCCTCTAAAAACAGGGAGAATGCTGACATTAAAAAGCCAGTTTGGAATGGTTGAAACAGCTTTTCCATTTCCCCAAGGCAATTTCTCTCCCTCCTATTCCGTTCTGGACCCAAAGGATCCATCTGCAGTGTCTCTTGGGGATCGTTTGTTGGTGGATGCAATCTCCAGCTTGTCCGTCTAATCACATGTCCTCATCTGACAAGCTGGAGATGATGGAGCCTTTTAAAGGGCCATAGAAGCATCGATGATACTTTTATTGTTAATATCTCATTCTTCCCGCCTTGATCAATGGAGTCAGAGAAAGATGGTCTTGGAACTGATCACCATCCTGCCCTAACTATCACTCATTCAGCTTTAATGTTCTGTAGGCTCTGGTACAGGGGGAGAAAAAATGACTGGGGTTTGTAGTTGAGTGGAAAGCTCGGGATGTGAGCTCTTCATCTGAAGGCTTGCTGCAAGCATCCTTGGGACAGCTCTGGCAGCAGAGAGGCTCTTCATTGAGTTCTGAGCTACTCCAGGTCGCTACATTTTGAAAGCTGTCTATTCTGCATAGCTGGAATACAATCCTATTTGGTATGGCAACATTTTACAATGTTATAATGTTACAAAAGCAACAGTTATTTATAATCATTATTACTGATGATGATGATGATGATGATGATGATGATGGGGTATAGACTAGGCTTGTGCTTTCTCTGGTCTAGTGAATGCCCAGATATTTGGAAACTTCTTTGAGAATTACCTAGAACAAGTGACTTGACCAAGGTCATACAGCCAATATGTATCATAGGTCGGGCTTACATCCATTATTATTATTATTATTTGAAAATTATTCTTCTCATATTGTTTAATGGAATTCAGGTAAAAAACAGCCACAGGACTAGTTCCTCAATTTAGGCAAGGAAATATTACTCTTTCTACCAATTAATCCACCTGAAAGCATTGACTTATTAAGTGCCTTGTACTGTGAATCTAAGGGTTTCCACCCCTCCCCCCGAATAATGCTTGTTCCCAAGCCTTCCATTCTAATGGAGGGAGATAACATGGATATAATTCAGTATAAGAGGTAGTATTGTTCAGTGATTAGCGAGCCAGCCTCAGAATGAGGAAGACTCACACTCAGATCCTGCTTCTGACACATACTGGTTGTATGATTCTGGGTAAGTCACTTAAACTCTCGGGGCTCTAGGTAACTCTCTAAGCCACTAAATTTCAATTTGAAAGATGTTGACCTGCTTTGGTAGCCAGAGCCTTCTCACCTGAGAATCCCTAAGCTGGTGAAGTCTCCAGTCCAGTCCCCATCCTCATTAATAGACACATTCAGAGTAAATGGAAGCTAACCTTGGGAGACAGAGGACAGCACCAGCAGCTGGGTGGGGGGAGTGGGGAAGGCTTCCTGCAGAAAGTGGTGGTTTGAGCTGAGTCCTTAAGGAAGAGCATTCCAGGCATGAGGGACAGCCAATGCAAAGACATGGAGACAGGAGATGGAAGGGTAGGAAAAAGCTTTGAATGCCAAATACAGGAATTTATGTTTGCTCCCATAGGTAATAGAGAACCACTAAAGGCTAGGGTGGGTGAGACTCTTTGGAAAAAATGATTTTGGGTAGATTAGAGTTTGGAGAAACTTGAAAAAGGGAGACCAGTTAGAAGGCTATTGTGTGACCAACCATCAGAATACATGATGAAACATGCTACCCACATCATGTCAGATGCAGCCAATGGGGATGGAGCTAGGATTAAATACTGAACCTGGAGTCAGAAAGACCCTAGTTCAAGTTCAACCTCATACACTTACTGGGTGTGTGACCCTGTCCAAGTCAATTAAGGGCCAATTGCTTCAGTTTCTTTCTTCTTTATTTGTGAAATGGGGATAATAATAGCACATATCTCCAGGGTTGCTGTGAGGATAAAATGTGAAAATATTTGTAAAATGCTTTGCAAACCTAAAAACACTATATAAATGTTGGCTGTTATTACCATGTAAGAATTTGTTTTCCTTGATCACACATATTTATTAAAAAGATTTTATTTTTCTTTATTTTTCCCCCCACTGGATAAGTAGAAGGGCTAGGATGGTAGCCAGGAAAAAAAAAAGGTCATTGAAACATCCTTTTTTTTTTTAACCAAAAGGAAGACGAAAAAGAAGTAGAGACAAGCAGGACAGCTTTGAAAGCTACAGCTTGAATATATTATCACTTAAAAGAAACAATACATAATGGAGAATTGAAGTTTCATATACAATCCTCTTTTTCTATTTTAATATGTAACATTTTTTATTTGGTGTTTGTTTTTTTCAATAATATTTTTCAAATTAAATGTAAAGAAGTTTATAAAATTCCTTTTTTAAAAATTCTAAGTCCCAAATTCTATTCATCCTTCTGTCTCCTCCCCCCTCCTCAAGATGGCAGGCAGGCAATTTGATATAGGTTATACATATGCAATCACGCAAAACGTATTTCTGTATTAGTCATGTTGCAAAAGAAGACAGACACTCCTCCCAAAACGGTGTTTGTTTTGTTTTGAATAAAACTAATTATTTAAAGGAAGACTATTCCCATCATCCAGGGGAGGGGTGACAGTACCTCTGTACTAAGGTGGTGGCTTGTGTGAGTGGAAAGATGGGATTCCATGGAGGTAGAGAAATGATAAAAGCTGGGAATGAACCGGATTGGAGGGGTGCGGGAGAGTGAGCTGATGACACTGCAACCACCTTAGTGTGGCTTGCCCTTTGTTTTGTTACCATGGCGTAGGTGTTTTCAAGGGAACTTTCCAAATCTGACATGGTCCAGTTTTCCCCTCTGAAGGAATACATTAAGGTGGGCATGGAGTAGAAGTAATTTGGTTTAACTGTCTTCTTCCTAGTCAGCTTTTATGCCAGATGGCCAGGAAATCAGTCCCCTCTCCCATTCAGCCGCAGCTTAACCTTATGCTCTACATGTTTCACTGCAGAAGACTTTTTAAGTGGGAGTCGCTGGTAAACCTTTAACTACTCAACCCTCTGAAAAGCACAACAGACTTTTGAGCTTAATATGCATGATTGACATACTCTCCTTCACTTTCTTAAGTCTAGGCAATCAATAAAACAATAAATTGAGTTCTGATTTGTGTGACACTGGTTGATTTCTAAGGTATAAAAGATGATAAGGAAAACTCAATAAAATGAGCTGATTCCAGCATGCCCCAGCTTGGTAAGGATCACCTTTATCCACTGACTCCATTTGACCTCTGAACTCAGGCTCAACCGCTCTGATCTCTTTCTGTCCTTTACACTTATCCGGTGCAAATGATATTTTGAAATCATTAGAGAAAGATGTCATGTGATAAAGAAACTGTTTAACATGTTTTTTTTAATGGTTCCTTAAAGTTTCATGTTATCCAGGTGTAAGAAATTTGATTTCTTGTTTGTCTTGACTTGAGTCCTTTAATTTAGACCAGTGGTTCTCAACCTTCCTAATGCTGTGACCCTTTAATACAGTTCCTTATGTTGTGGTGACCCCCAACCATAAAATTATTTTTGTTGCTACTTCATAATTATAATTTTGCTACTGTTATGAATCATAATGTATGTATGAATTTGATATGCAGGATGTATTTAAAGTGAGAATAACTCACAGGTTAAGAATTGCTGATTTAGAAGGTATACTTAGTTCTCCTTAGGAGAGATGATCATGGATTCAAGGTTGAGCAGAATTGTTATCATTATCATTAAAATAACAATAACTCATACTTACGGAGCTTTAAGGTTTATAAAATTATTTTTTTGAGGGTAATTGAGGTTAAGTGACTTGCCCAAAGTCACACAGCTAATATATGTCAAGTGTTTGAGGTCGGATTTGAACTCAGGCCCTCCTGACTCCAGGGCCAGTGCTCTATTCACTGTGCCACCCAGCTGCCCCACAAAATTCTTTACAAATACTTTCTCATTTGATCCTTAGGACAGTCCTGTGAGGTAGATGCTATTATTAGCACCTTTTTACAGATAGGAAAATAATCCTAAAGAAGTTAAGGGTCACTCAACTAAGTGAATCAGGATCTGAACCTGTCTTCCAGACTCCAAGTCACTGTTACTTTTTCAAAACTGGCTCCCTGAGGGTTAGTCTGTGGCAAGGTTCCTTAATATTTTTCACATGATGGTCTCCATGTAATCTGCTGAAATCTATGGACCTCTTCTTAGGATACTATTTTTAAATGCATAAAATAAATACATAGGAGGGTCTTACCAGGCTTATCCTAGGCTTCAGGGCAGAAGCCCTGCCTTAACTCCCAGCTCTGCCATCTCCTAGCTGTGTGTTTTGGGGCAAACCACTTCTCTTGTCTGAACCTCAATCCTCATACATAAAATGAGAAATAGGCTAAAAATAGAATGGAAATGGAAATGGAAAGACAGCTGACCTGAGTTAAAATCCTGACTCAACCACTTGGGCTTCCTCATCTGTACAAATGAAGTAAGGTGGGTGGCAGTGGTAGACTAACCCAGCTTCTAGAATCTTATCTAGTTCTAGAGACAGCTAGATGGACTATGGAAAGAAGACTGAGCCTGGAGACAGCAAGATCTGCATTCAAGTCCAGCCTCAGATACTTCCTGGCTGTGTGGCCCTGGGCAAGTTACTTAACTCCTCAGTTTACTGCACTTGCCACTCAGGGTTGTTGTGATGATCAAATGATTTGCTATTTGTAAATAACTTAGCAAAGTGTCTGGCACACAGTAGACATTTAGTAAATGCTTATTTTTTTTCTCCCCTTTCCTTTCTAAATCTATAATCCTGTGATCTTGGATTTCAGTTCTCTGATAACAAACCCTCCATGCAGGGTTGTTGCAAGGACCAGGTGGGATCCTGTATGGATCATACTTTGTAAACAAGGGTTGGCTATTACTGCGGTGTCCCAAGCTTTCCCAGAAGTGAAGACCCACTTCACTGGGTCATGTCCCATGGAGAGAGAGCAAGCAAGCTCTGAGGATTGGCCCAGGCCAGGAGCAAACACAGCAGGCACATCCATCTTCGTTCTTCACCTTCACCTTCTAATGGAATACAGAGCCGAGAGCATGACTTCTCAGGAAAGAGCCCTTGCATCTGATAGTCTAAGAATCTCTTGAAATTTCTGTCCTTCCCTTGAAGCTTCCTGTCCCATTCCAACATCCTCCAAAGCGCTTTATTTGGAAGGTCCCCTTTCTCAAAATAGGTGTTTTCTCATATTTTTCCCTCTCTGGAAAAAGCAGGACCCTGTCATTTGCTCTGGATTTGACTGGCCCCGTCTGGGTCATCTAGAGCCGCCTCACCTCTATGTTCTAGGCTGTTCTATGCTCCTAGGATACCCTTTTCCCATGGCTAAGCCACAACTCCAGGCTCCTACTCAGATACCCTCCCTTCTTCCCATTTGGTCTCCCCCTGTAACATATATTGATATTTCAGTGAATGGAGCCTCGAGCTTGCCAGTGAAATGGATGGACAAGGCATTTCTTATCTGCGTACTATGTGACTGCTACTGGAGATTCCAATACAAAAGCAAAACAGTCCCTGCCCTTGAGGAACTTGCCGTTGTGTGGCTGCTCCTTTCTCTGGTGCAGATCCCAGCCCATCTACCCACTCTCATCCCAGGTGATTCTTGTGAATCCTACATAGAATACGCACCAAAACACGGATGCCCTCCCTTGGGGTGTCTGAACACTGGAGAGCCCCTTGGATCCTGTGTTTAGCCTAGGGCCTGGCAAACAGTTAGTGCTTAATGAATGATTGCTAATGGATTGATTGAGCAAACAGTTTACACCTCATGCCAAAGACATCCTGGGTGATGGGCTGCAGCTTGCTAACACCTGCTCTGTCGTCCTCTAAAAAGCACAAAATAATGTCCATCCACAGAGAATGCCGCACACGGTAAGAGGCAGAAGCCGTGCTTCCCCAGCACCTCCCTCTGCTGCCCAGTCTGCTCCTGCCTTGTCTCTCACACAAAGAGCCTTGGTCAGCCCTCATTTTTTGCTATTGTTTTTGTCTTTACTTTTTATCTTACTTTTTGTGTTACATGTTATATCAGAGCCTCAATAGGAAAGAAAGGTTATAGTGGTTATCTATTAGTATGGAGAGATAGCATGTCACAGTGCATAGGATGCTGGACTTGGACTCAGGAAGACATGAGTTCAAGTCTCTCCTCTGACACACACTGGCTGTGTGACCTTAGGCTAGTCACCTAGCACGTTTTTTTTCTTTTTGAAGGGAGAAGGCAGGGCAATTGGGGTTAAGTGGTTAAGTGACTTGCCCAAGGTTACACAGCTCATAAGCACGTCAAGTGTCTGAGGCTGGATTTGAACTCAGGTCCTCCTGAGTCCAGAGTCGGTGCTCTATTCACTACATCATCTAGTTGCCCCTAAGCAATTCTTTGAGACTGTAAATTATAGGACAGGTGCTAAATTGTATCAATAAAGAATATTTCTTCACAAGGAGCTCTCTACATCAGTGGTTCTCAAACCTTTTGATCTCAAGACCCTTTTATATTCTTTTTTTTAATATTTTTTTGTTTTCTTGTTTACATCATTCATTTTCATTACATTTTTGAATTACAAATTTTTTCCCCATCTTGCCCCCGCCCCAACCCTAAAACAGCAATCCCACTGTAAAGCCCCTCCCCTGCTCTGCTCT
>CM053597.1:230724355-230777658 GCA_028646575.1 Pseudocheirus occidentalis
AGGACAAGCAATTCAATACAGGCTGTGGATGTGTGATTATACAGGACATCTTCATAGTGGACATATTGTGACAGTGATCATCTGTCTCTCCTTCCTATCCCTCCCCCCTTGTTCTGCTCCCCTTTTATACTCTTAAAAATTATTCAGAGCCCCTCAGAGAGCTTTCAGTTATGTGGATTATATCAATTTATGTTTCCCACATTATAGATTATAACTGATAATCTAAAATATTTAATTCATTGAAAAGAACAATAAGCTCATTACATGTTAACATAATGAAAGCAACTATATTTTCCAAAACAAAAAAATATATAGTTGGAAGAAGAATAACCTTGTTTTACGTTTTTACATTGTAAAACTTACAGATAATTCCTGGGGGTGATGATAGATTGGGCTTCACTTAATTTAAGTCAGTGAGGTTGGGTAAATCAGCCACTCCTTTCATATAGATAGGGGAATTGGCTTTATATCATCTGTACTTTAAATATTGGTATATAATCTATACCAGTCTTTATATCCAAAAATATTCAGGAGATAAGGAATACTAGACCTGTGGTTTCATTGGTAAAGAGAATTCCAGTAGAAGAAATTTCCCTGCTAATGCAGATCTTCACCTTTACTGCAGATTATTGTCTAACAGATCTGCCTGGGACACAGTGAGAATAAGTGAGTTGTCCAGGGTCATATAATACATCGCATACATGTTGGAACTGGGACTTGAACCCCAGGTCTTCCTGACTCTGAAGCCAGTTCTCTGTCCTCTATATGGTCATGCTTTTTGGTGTCTGTATCTGTATTTATGTCTATGTCTGTGTCTATGTTTATGCCTGCCATTAGGAAGGCACTTACTAGCTGTGTGACCCTGGGCAAGTCACTTAATCCTGCTTGCCTCAGTTTCCTTATCTGTAAAATGAGCTGGAGAAGGAAATGGCAAACCACCACAGAACCTTTGCCAAGAAAACTCCAGATGGAGTCACAAAGAGTCAGATGTGGTCAAAACAACTGAACAACAAAATATTTTTGGTATCATTTTTTCCTAATTTTCTATTAATTTTTTATCTTCGTCCGAGACAGTTGGTAATCTGACTATGCAGGCTGCTGATTCAGGATTGATTCCCACATTTGTAGCTTCCAGACCTTCTAGTTTGCTTTCTTAAGAAAGAAAAACAAAACCCTTAAATTATGTATGTATTTATTTATTTATTTCAATTTATTTATTTTTAGTTTTTAACACTCACTTCCACAAGTTCTAAACGTTCTCCCTCTCTCTCCCCAAGATGGCTTGCAATTTGATATGGGTTCTACACATACATTCCTATTAAACACATTTTCACATTAGTCATGCTAACAATTTATTTTAAAGTTCATATCAACACAGTTAATTAAACTTGCCTAGCAATGATTGACATTTAAATCAATGTATTTCAATGCATAAAATATCATAGTTACTTTTCTGTCATTCCCTCAAAGGCTCCATCAAATTTCTTGGTCTATTTTTTTCCGTCACTTTTCACTTTTCTTTTTTCGTGGCCATGGGCACTGTGGGCTCTGTCTGGTTCTCTTTTTAAATCTTGTTATGATTTCACAAATGTCTTTCCAGATTTCTTTGTTTCCTACAGACTTGGTCACCTTAATGACACTAGTGTCTTTAATTTCACAATTAACTTAGGTATTCCCCTATTGTTGAACATGTAAGTTGCTGGAAGGTTTTTGGCATTTATAAATTATGCTGTCATGAAAATCTTTGAACAGAAATTTTTTTTGTTCCTTCCTTTTCAGAGTATATTGCTAATAATGAAATTGTTGGGTCAAAGGGGAAGCTTATTTTGGTAACTTTTATTGTTTTCTGCCGGATTATTCTCCAAATAGATTATACAGTTTTACAATTCTACCAGCAATAAAGGTGACTCCAATTGTTTCTAGTTATTTTTAAAATCAAATTGATGAGTATGGGGTCATATCTCAGAATTTCTTTACTTTGCCCCTCTCTGATTATTAGTGAAACAGAGCATTTTTTCAAATGATTATGAACACTTCTGAAAATTGTAAGTACAACACTTCTATACAACCAGACTATTGTATAATGTGAAAGAGCTTGCAGATCCTATACATGATTGTATGCCACCATGGGGGTTGGGGGGGAAGGAAGGGGAGAAAATCTGAAACTCAAGTGATTCTGGAATTGAATCTTGTAAACTAAAAGTAAACAAGTCAATAAAAAAATTTTAAAAAAGAAAAAAAAAGAAAATTGTAAGGGCAACTAGGTGGCACAGTAGATAGAGCACTGGCTTTGAGTTCAAATCAGACCTCAGACATTTACTGGCTAAGTGACTCTGGGCAAATCATTTAACCCCAATTGTTTCCAAAAAAGGAGGAGGAGAAGGAGGAGGAGCAGGAAGGAAGGAAGGAAGGAAGGAAGGAAGGAAGGAAGGAAGGAAGGAAGGAAGGAAGGAAGGAAGGAAGGAAAAAAGAAAGAGAAAGAAAGAAATGAGAAAGAAAGAAAAAGAAAGAAATGAGAAAGAAAGAAAAAGAAAGAAATGAGAAAGAGAAAGAAAGAAAGAAAGGAAGAAAGAAAGAGAGAAAGAAAGTCAGGGGCTTTAGAAGTTAATTACCTTTATGGATTCTTAACAGTTCTTCATAGATTTCAAAAATCAAATTTTTCTGTTATATTTGGAATAAGGATGTTTTAAATCTGTTTTAAAATTTTTAACTCTATTGAGGTTTTCTGCTACATAGAATTTTTTATTCTAATATAGACAAGTGTATTTATCTTGTCTCTAATAACTATTTGTTGAATAGGGAAGAAAAATAAGTAATTTCTTTTTCACACAGTTTGACACACTTATGGAAAAACTGAACTGGGTAAAAGATTTATTGTATCACATGTGCACTTGGAGAAATTGGTTGGCAATTGGGTAGGAAATGAATTTAGACCAACATCTTAGACTCAATAAATTCCAGACATACTGCAGACTTAACTTTTATTTTTTTAAGAACTATTAAAAAGATGAGAGAAAATGAAATAATTATTCAAAACTAGTCTTTTGTATACATTTGTCTAGCTGTCTGGCATAAATGTTCCCATCGATTGAGCTATTTCTTGATTTTTTCATCCATTAGCTGATATTTTGGTTATAACCTTTTTGTAATAATATGCTTTAAAGTCTGAGAGTGAAAGACCCTCGCCTTTCTTACCTCCTTTTGCCCCAACCTGGTTTCCTTTAGTGAATGTGCACTGCCTTCACAGGTACAACTGGGAATCCCATCATGTCTTACTTTGCTCACCCAGCTGCCTTCATGGATCCATGAGCTGGACTCAGTGATGGCTCATTTGAGAGAGATCAGCTTCTATCACCATACTCTTCTGTGACCACACAACCTGCCACCCTAGCAGTGAAAGAAGGAAGAGAAGGGAAATAATCATCCAGCTGACTTGACTTGAAGACATCCCCTGTTCTCAGCCCCCTCCCAGCTTTGACATTTCCTGTCCTAAGACCCTTCCCAGATCTGACATCCCCTGTTCTAAGGCTGCTCCCAGCCCTGACATTCCCTGTTCCAAGGTCCCTCCCAGCTCTGATATCCCCTGTTCTAAGACAGCAACCCCCACCCCCAGCTCTAGTTGCATATTCTAAGAGCTCTCCCAGCTCTAAATCCTATGAATAGCTGTTAACTGGTTCTTTCCAGGGCAGGTTGGGCTGGAAGGGGAAGGGGACCACCATGATAAATCTCTGATGCCCTTCTGGAGCATTTACTGTCAATTTATTAGTTTGGATTTGCAAATACAGTCCTACAGAGGCTCCAGAGATGAGAAGGAGGGTAGTGATGGGGAGTCCCTTCTGGCCCCTGCCTTGCCCTGGCCCCATCTGGAGCACCATGCTCCATCCTGAGTGTCCCATTTTAGGAAGGACGTGGGTTGGCTAGAGAGTGTTTGCAGAAAAGGAATTAGGATGGGATGGGAGATCATGACAAGTGAGGAGGAATGATTGATGAGTCTGGAGAGAAAAGATTTAGGAAGGCAGGATGGCTGCTGTGCTTTTGAATATCCTAAAGGGCAAAACTAGGAACAAGGAGGGGGATGCAGGAGAGGTGCAGAAAGGCAGACTTAGTGTCAGAAGTCAGGAAACAACTTATTAACAATGAGTAATATTCAAAAGCATGACAGCTAAGTGCCACACTGGATGTGGGGGTGAGGAACCTGTGGTCTCAAGGCCACACATAGCCATCTAGGTCCTCAAGTGAGGCCCTTTCACTGAATCCCAACTTCACAGAAGGATTTTTTCTTTGAAGAGCAGATTCAGGTTTGCCATTCCTGGGATAGAGTATTGGATCTGGAATCAGGAAGAACTGAGTTCAAATCTAGCCTCAGACACCTATTAGCTGTATGACCTTGGACAAATTAATTAAGCTCCCTGGGCCTCAGTTTCTTTATCTCATCAAGGAGAGACAATAACAGTACTTATTTACTTATTGTTGTAAGGATCAAACATGTGCTTTTCACACTTTAATAAGCTAGATAAATGCTAGTTGTTGATTACCATTATTATTAGGTGGAACAGGTTGTCTTGGAGATAGCAAATTCCTCTTCCCTGGAATTCTTCTGACAGGCTGATGAGTTCCACAGGTAGGTTGTGTGTATGTGGGGGGGTGTATGTTCCTTCTCAGAAGAAAATAGCAGTGGAATCCCATCAGAATCTAGCTCCAGGGGGTGGCTAAGTGGCGCAGTGAATAGGGCGCCCACCAGCCCTGGAGTCAAGAGGACCTGAGTTCAGATCAGACACTTAACACTTACTAGCCATGTGACATTGGGCAAGTCACTTAACCTCAATTGCCCTGGCCTCCTCCCTCCAAAAAGCAAAAAAAAAAATCTAGCTCCAGCCAGACTTCCCTGATATATTTCACATTATTGACCCTCCTACCCCTTCTAAATTATTTGTATTATATATATATATATATGTATATATACATATATATCACATGCAATAATTATACACACACATATATATAGCAGATAAGTCAATATCACACACACACATCTGTCTCATTCATACCCTGTCTTCCTCCCTGCCTCTATTTAGAGCCAGGAGCAGCCCTAGGGGTCAGCCAACTCATCTTCTCTCTCTCTCTCTCTCTCTCTCTCTCTCTCTCTCTCTCTCTCTCTCTCTCTCTCTCTCTCTCTCTTTTACTGGTGAGGAAACTGAGGCCCAAAGAAATGAAGCCAAATTCACATGCCTAGAAAGTGGGGAGGCTGCGACTGGGACACAGGTCCCCAGTTTCCCAATCCAGTCCTCCTCCCTCCTCCTGTACCCACCATACCTCCCTTGGCTTGTTTGGAGGCCAGGGGAATCTGCTTTTCCTTAACTGTGTTGTGTCTGTCTGCCTTAGAAATGTCTTGAACGCAATTAAAAAAAAAAACCAAACCAATCCTTCCATCCTCCCCCCATGAAGTTGGGGCTTGGCAGCTGCTGGTACATTTTAATCCTAGACTATGACAGAGCTGAGCTAAATCCTCGTTGGGGAAAAATAAAGCTTTGCTGGCTGCTATTTTAAAATAAGAAAAAAATTCCTCCAGGATTGGGAACTTAGAGTTCTTTCCACCTCCGGGAACCTTGGTCCAAGTTTTCTGTGCACGTCTTGCCCAAGACTGGTCTGGGGTGGGGGTGGGGAGATGCAGGTACTCGCCACTAGAGGGCAGTGAAGAACATATTATAATCCGTAAAGCCAAAATGGGAAATGAAACATGGCCTTCCCATGTCTGTAAAGTTTAGAAAATGCTTTTCTTTGAGGTGGGCAGGGCAAGGGCTGCCTCCCTCCTTCCCCCTGCCCCCTGAGGAGTTTATTCCCTCAGTTTTGGAATGTTTCTCCTAGGGCTGAGCTGTCCTAGCTGCCCAACTCAAACAACATTGTCATGTTGCCATCTTGCCAGTGGTCCTACTGTGTGCCCTTCCCTGAGTGGTGGGAATAGTAATCACATTAATACTACCATTGATTTCTACATATACCCCATACATGTGCATGGTATCTCTGCCAATAAAGCAGGCCAGGAGCTGTTTTCATTGTATCTTACAAGCTTGTAGCAGTTCCTGGCACAGGAGAAGTGCTTAATAAATGCTTATTGGGGGACTGATGGTTACTGGAAAGGACCATCAATGGACTGTCCAGTCACAATCTCTCCCTGTGACTCCTCAGACCAAAGCTGCCTTCCCTAGCTACCACTCTTCTTTTTGTAGTTGTTGTTCTATCATGTCCAATTCTCTGTGATCCCATTTGGGGTTTTCTTGGCAAAGATATCGGAGTGGTTTGCCATTTCCTTCTCTAGCTCATTTTACAGATGAAAACTGAGGCAAACAGGATTAAGCGACTTGTCCAGAGTCATACAGCTTGTAAATGTCTGAGGATGGATTTAAACTCCAGAAGATGAGTCTTCCTGACTCCAGGCTCATCTCTCTATCCACTCTAGCGCCCCCTGGCTGCCCCATAGGCGCACTCCTAGGTCCCTGGCACCTCGTAGGCACTTAATAAATGTTTCTGTATTTGTTCATCCATATTTATTCATTGTATAGATAAGGAAAAATGGGGCTGAGAAGGGAAGTAATTGAAAAAAAAACTATGAAGATTTCTTTTCAGATTTTAGATTTTACTTTTTACATAGATTTTTTTTAATGATATCTTTTGGTTTTTTACATTGCCTACATTTCCCCCTGGAGTCCTCTGTCTTCCTTGATGACCATTGCTTAAATCACAAACTTTTTTTAAAAAAATGAGTATAAAGAGGGGGAAACAAGCCTGTTATTTTCTACAGAAGTTCCCTGCTTGTATTATTTCACCTGAGCCTCACAGTGACTCTGTGAGGTCAGTATTCTAAGTGTTTTTGTCCTTCCATTTTACACATGAAGAAACCTAGGCCCAGATAAGAATGTGGCTTGCCCATGGTCATACTGATAGTGTCAAAGTAGGGGACTTGAACCCAGGCCATTCTGATGCCCAGCTCAGTGCTCCAGTCACGACACCCCACTACTTCTCATGGCTTGCTCCTTATCCATCACCCAGGTGGGATGTCAAAGAAAAAGTCAAACCCGGTTCTCTATCTTTAACCCCTTTGCCCTGTCTTACAGACTTCCCTCCCAGGAGGGCAAGAAAAGGGGTGGAGGTTATACAGTGACCTCCCTATACCTAACCTTTCTGAGCCTCAATTTCCTCAGCTGCTAAATGAGGGGATTAGATTATACAACTTCCCAAGTTTTAAGTCTTTAAATTTCAGCTTTAAATTTATTATTTAAATCTATGTTTTCCATCTTTAAATGTGTGATTCTATAATCTGAATGCAATGGAATGCTCTTGGACCAAAAGAAATAATGATATGAAGAATTCAGAGCAAATTGGGATGATTTGTATGAACTGATGCAAAGCCAGTAGAATAACATACAGAATAAATATAATGTAAAAGACTATAATGTAAGTGAAAATGATTCTAAAATGCTTCTGGGTTCAGATTGCATGCAATGACCAGAGGTGTTGTGCTGTTCGGCTATTAGGGAGCGTTCACCTCTTTGTGACCCCTTGGGCCATAGGATGCCATGTTGTCCATGGGGTTTTCTTGGCAAAGATACTGGAATGACATTATAATAGGCATCCTAGTACAGCAGCAAAGATCTGTGGATTTTAAGTCCATCACTGAATCCTCTTGTGGAATGTGTGACCTTAGGCAAGTAAACTTACCCACTCTGAGCCTCAAGTTTCCGTCTTCATAAAAGGAAGTACTGTACTGCTTAGTACAGTATCTGGTGCTTAGTAAATATTTATTTATTGATGGAATTTCTTTAAGTTTTTTCAGTGAACAAAAACCTATTTTCTTTGCCTCTAATCTACCCCCTACTAGGGGGGAGGGAATAAAATAAATAAAAGTCTACTCTTTTAAAATTTATTTTTAAAAATAAAGACAAAATCCTTGTAATACATATGTGTTGTCAAACAGGGCATATTTTGGCACTGACCAAATCAAAAAATGTTTGTCCGTTTTCATAATTTTGTTGTCATTGTACAAATTGTTCCCCTGGTACTGTTCACTTCTCTTTCAGTTCTAAACCCATGACAATATGGGTTCCACAGAACAGATGTCCAAACACACCTTCCTCTTCTTGGTAGACAGGTGGGGAATACCACAATGCAGGGTATTGCATTGCCAACAGCTGCAGTTGCTGAGTTGGTTGGTTGGCTTAACTGTTACTTTGTTCCAAGCCTGAGGGTTTAATGTGAGGCTGATATATTAGGAAATGATTGTGGTGTAAAAAACAAAAGGCTTCAATAAGACCTTAAAAAAAAGATAAGGGGATGGATGAGACAATCTCTAGGGCTTTTTTTTCCCGATTCTCAATCCTATAACTATGATTAATATCCACCTACATAATCAGAGCCTGACTTGACTTGCTTTTTCTGTAGGATGTGGGGAAGGCTCCTTAAGGACCCTTCATTTCTATTCTGTTTGTCCATTTATAAATATTTACTAAGTGCCTTCTGGCTTTAAAATTCATTAATACATTTTAAATTTATTGATTAATTTTTATTTTGACCCAAACCTGCTTATACAGAGTTTGTTCCCTGAAAAACAGTGAATCTGTCCATTGTTTTTTTTAATTGAATTTTATTGGTATGTTTGATTTTTGTTTGTTTGTTTTGCTTTGCTTTTTGGAGGGCAATTGGGGTTAAGTGACTTGCCCAAGGTCACACAGCTAGTTTTTGTGTTAAGTGTCTGAGGCCAGATTTGAATTCAGGTCCTCTTGACTTCAGGGTTGGTGCTCTACTCACTCCACCACCTAGCCGTCCCAAATCTGTCAATTGTTGACTGAGAGGAAGGATATAACCTTCAACTTCGACCCTCTGGGACTGACATTGACCATTGTATTTGACCAGAATTTTGTTGATTTCATTTGCATTGTTTTTGTCACTGGTTTTTAGGGGTTCTGTTTTCTCCTCTAGAGACCACTTTAAACAAGCATTCCCATGTCTCTCAGAATTCTTTGTATTCATCCATGATTTCTCTTATTTTGTTTTTAAAAACTTTATTGATGTCTTTTGCTTTTTACACCATAGTTATAGCCTGGAGTCTACATTGGAAGACCCTGCCTTGGACACTTAACATCTGTGTGACCCTCCGAAAGTGACTATCTGCTTCAGTTTCCCAAGCTCCGTTAAATAGGGATTATACCCTGCCTCCCAGGGTGGTTGTAGGGTAAAATGAGATAATCTTTGTTAAAAGCTTTGCAAATCTTAGTGTTCGATGTCAACAATGGCTATTATTAATGCAATTACAAAAACACCAAAAGAATCGACAAAAGCTCAAAAAAAGGAAAGAAATATTTCAGAGTAATCTATTTAATCTGCAATTAAAGTTGGGTCTATTTGACTAATATTTACTGAGTACTAATTATGTGTCTGGCCCAGTGTGAGAAGGTTTGGGAAAAACCAAAAGGGTCCGGGTCATTCAAGATACACTCTCATTTGACAGGTAGGTATCTGCTAAGTGCCTGCTCTGAGCGTCTAACCTAAGTCTCAGGTTGAAGGCGAGATGCACAATTTAGATACAACTCCCAACCTGTCCTCCAGTGCCTTCTAATCTAGTAAGTGATAAGACTCAAAGACAGATAACAGCAATGGGGTGTAAGAAGCCTAATTGGATTGTTTTGTTTTGTTTGTTTTGGTCATAGCAAGTACCACAAATTGCAGCCAAAGCTTGTGGTAGGAAGACCTCCTTCCATTGAGGATGGAGTAGAGAGCTCACCCCAGGCTTCTAATCATTGAAAGTTCTTTATTTTCCTAACGTTTCTGTGAGGCTGGGGGGGGCGGGGATTCATAAAACCCGTTTTACAGCAGAAGAAACAATGGCACGGGAAAGTGAAAGGGGTATGGGAACAGACTCCAAAACTAGAGGCCTGGCTTCCTTTTTTTTTTAGCAGGTAAAAATTATATTTTTATTTTGATTTGAGTCGCCAAGAGGATTCCCTTGTGGGTCTATCACCCGTTCTGAATTAAAAAGGCCAGAAAAATTTGATCCTGGGCACATGCCCACAGAGAGGGAACCAAAACAGACCACCACCCCCCCTCCAAAAAAAGGAGGGGGGGAGAAAAAAAGACAACCCCAAATAAAAAAGATTAATTTCCAAAGCCCAGCACTAAATACACAACTCAAAGCTTCAAATGAACACTCCACACACATATAGAAAAAGTGTTTACACAGAGGTAAATCTAACCGGGTCATTTCTGTTTACTTTTTCTTTTTAAATACAGGTTTAGGTGTTTTTCAGCTATAAACAAAGGCCCAAAAGTGCATATGTGAGAGAAAAGGCAGAAATTAAGCAGAGGGGAAATTCTTCCCTGCCCCCCCAAATCCCCCTATAAAGGGAAGGAGAAGGGGTGGGGGAGAAAAGGAAAAAAGGGGGAATGAGATACGTGAACAAGTAAACCAGTGTCACAGGGAATTCACAATTCTTAACCATCTTCCTTTCTTGTAAATACTTCTGGTTTTGGTCCCATTTGAGCAAAATTTACATTACAGTTATGTTGTGATTTGATTTTGTTTTTCCTGGATCAGAATTGCCTTAAGAACTGCGGACTTTTTAAGAAAAGGAAACCCCAGGCTGCCACCCCTACTGGAACAGCGCTTAACTGAGGGAGGACCTAGGCCAGAAACACCTTCATTAAGCCAGGCTCAGGTATGACAGAACTTTCATGAGAAATCCTCCCAGTCCAACAATCTCCCCTTTCCCACCTCCCACCTCCATCCCCGTACCCTATTCCCCACTGTACTGCTTGGGGAGTAACTGATGGTGAGAAATCCACTACAACCCTGTATCCCACTTTATCTTAATCCCAAGATCAGGGAAAAGAGGAGACTGAAAAAGAAGTTGGAGGGGTCTCTAGGCTCCAATTGGCTCTTTACAGGAGGTAAACTGAGATGTGTGAAAACAAGTTATTTTGTACTACTGTCACTGTCCCTCAATCCTTCCCTTCTCTCTGTACTGTTTCTTCCCACTAACCAACCCTAAACCTTCACACAGTCTTTGGTCCCAGAGTCAACACTGTGCTTTGAGATTTTCATGAAATAGGCCAACTCCCCACTCTAGCTTCTTTTCTCCAGAAAGAAACTCACCGAGGCACTGATATTTCCTCTTCCTCTTGCATCCCATGTCCCTCAGCTTGCCAACCTGAAACACTCTTGCTATCCCACCATATCTCCTTCTCTGTGAAGCTGGGACAAAGTCAGAAAAAGGGCTGAGGCAGGAAATGCTGTTCCCCAGCAATGTTTAGAAAACATTCTAGTGCCAACACACAACCACATTCTTAAAAAAACAAATCCCTGATGATCTGGTACTTGTCGAATGAGTTCTTTGATCAGACCCTCTCCAAGACAGCTTGCACTCTCATCCCATGCACAAAGATATCACTGTCACTTGGATGGTGGAGAGCCTGGGTGAGGCTTGACCCTCCAGAGACCAGTGAGGATTTTCACAGCTGCTGGTGATGGTAAGAAGGAGAGTTCGATATAGTACCATCTTCCCATCCCTCCCCCAGCAGTTGGAGCTCCAGCTCTGGGGGAGTAGTTTCCAGTTATTAGGTTTGTCCTAGGACCTACCCCCAAATGGAGGTCTCTGTTGGTGGGTGTTTGGGAAGTTAGGGCAGGAGAGGTGGTGGTGCCCATTCCTGGGAGGCAGTGAGGGGGTGGGGGGGCAAGGGGAGGCTGGGCAAGTACAAAGTTGTCCATGCCCCTACCCAGAGCTCCTGAACAGCCAGTGAAGGTCAGAGTGGGTACAAGCACTTCATTATACAGGGAATCTGTTCAGGAAAAATAACACCCTGATTCTCCCTCCTTTGCTCCCATTTGAAGGGGGGGCCCAGTTGTACAAAGCCAATCAGATGGCACTTTTTTGATGTGTAAAGTCATATACAAAAGGAATGGGACTTTCCAGGTTTCCAGGTCACTGACTATCCAACAATAAGGAAGAGTGCACGTGTGTGTGTGTGTGTGTGTGTGTGTGCATGTGTGTAAAGAGCCCTGTTTCTGGTAGTACTTAACGAACTGATTTTAGGTAAGGCCAGAGAAACAATCCCTCTCTGGGTTTGCATCTTCACTTTTAAATTGGAGGGGAGGAATGGGGCTGGATTATATTAGAAATTTTTAATTTTCAATCTATAAACTTGGTTTGAAAAATAGTTTTGATAACTGAATTTCTATAATGAGTTTTCTTTGTAATCCTCTCAATTACAATTTTTTGGATGTGGCTGATGGAGGAATTTATTTGACTTGGCTATCCAAACAAGAGGGCTTTTTTGTTTATTTTTGTTGACTTTTGTGGGAGGGACAGAAAAATAAAGGTTTGTTAATTTTAAAAAGTTGATTAAAAATTAATCCTATGTGTTTTATGCATTTAAAGATATCATTCTGAGAAGGGCCCCATAGATTTCACCAAATTTCCAAAGGGGTCTGTGACACAAAAAAGGTTAAGAATCCCTGGAATAGCTTTCTGAGCTGCCGGGAAGAGGGTTCCATATGGTGTTGTTCTCTGCCGTAACTTTAAAGGGAAACTTTCACAATGTCCAGAGCCCTGGATGTCTTGCAGATGAAGGAGGAGGAGGTCCTCAAATTCCTTGCTGCAGGAACCCATCTGGATGGCACCAATTTGGACTTCCAGATGGAAGAGTACATCTACCTACAAAAGAAAAAGTGATGGCATCTACATTATTAATTTGAAGAGAACTTGGGAAAAACTTCTGTTGGCAGCTTGAGCCATTGTTACCATTGAAAACCCGGCAGACATTAGTGTCATCTCATCCAGGAGCACTGGCTAGCGAGCTGTTCTGAAATTTGCTGCTGCCACTGGTGCCACACCTATTGCTGGACGTTTCATACCAGCACCTTCTGGGCTCCTTCACTAACTAGATTCGGGCAGCTTTCAGGGAGCCTCGCCTCTTGGTGGTCACTCATCCTCTGGCTGATCACCAGCCTCTGACTGAAGCATCTTATGCTAACTTCCCAACTGTTGCACTGTGCAACACAGACTCCCCACTTAGCAATGTGGACATTGCCATTCCATGTAACAACAAGGGAGCTCACTCCATGGGGCTGATGTGAATGCTGGCCCGTGAAGTCCTATGGATGCGTGGTACCATCTCCCAGGAACACTCATGGGAGGTTATGCCTGATCTTTACTTCTACAGGGATCCAGAGGAGATTGAAAAGGAAGAGCAGGCCTCAGCTGAGAAGGTAGTGACAGAGGAGGAATTTCAGGGTGAATGGACTGCACCTGCCCCAGAATTCACTGCTACTCAACCAGAAGTGGCTGACTGGTTGGAGGGAGTACAGGTCTCATCCGTGCCCATTCAACAGTTCCCCATCAAAGACTGGAGTGATTAGCCGGCTACTGAGCATTGGTCTGCTGCTCCTACTGCTCAGGCTACTGAGTGGGTAGGAACTACCACAGAATGGTCTTAAAGCCCACATGCTCTAATAGTGTCGGAAAAATGCTGATGGAATAATAGGTGGTCTCTAATGATAATCCCAACTCTGACATTCCCTATGCTCCAAGGCCCCTCCTAGCCCTGACATCTTTTGTCCTCAAGCCCCTCCCAGCCCTGACCTTCCCTGTTCTGGGCCCCTCCCAAATGCGACATTTCACATTCTCAGTTTCAGGTCTAATGTTTTGTATCAATAAATTCAATAAATAAATAAAATAAAGTTCAACAAATAAATAAGCGTCTATAAAACTCCAACTATGCGTCAGGCACTGCTAGGAGCTCTAGGGACACAGAGACAAAAGCAGAAAGCTGCGCCTGCCCTCCAGGGGCCTCTAGTCTGTCCAGGAAACCACTCTTAAGTGCAGACAAAGTCAACCCCAGGTGACTGAGAGCGAGGCGCAGGTGCAGAGTAGGCAGAGCTCAGGGAGCTCGAAGAGGGCTCTGGCTGCCTCCAGCCCAGGGCAGGGCTCCTCCTCTCCTGCCAGGACCATTGCAATGGCCTGGGGCTTTCCGTCTCTCCTCAGAGTGTGCTCAATAAGCTCCAGGCTCCCCAGGGCCTCCAGGAACAAACAAAAGGCTCTGGTTAGCAGCCCTTCCTGACCTGCGTGCACATTTCCTCCATCTCCCGACTCTGCGCCTTTTCCCTGGCCGTGCCCCACGCTTGGTATTCTCTCTCCTCATCTCTTCCTCTTGGCTTTCCTGGCTTCCTTCCAGTCCCCGGTACAATCCCCCCCCAGATACAGGAAGCCTCTCTTGAGCCTTCCTTTCGGGACGCGACCTGTTTGTTCGCCTATGCGGCTGCATCCGACTGCAGGCCTGGCATCTCGCGGGCTTCACGACACCTGGCACATAGTAGGTGCTTACTAGGTGCTTATGGAGGGGCTGCTGCACCAGGTCCCAAGTGGCGGCACTGGAGCGGGGATGCATTCCGGGCACTCGTGGGCAGAGGCGCGGCCGGAGCAGCAGCTCTGGAAGGTCAGTCTGCCCTGACCGCAGACAGTGACCAGGCGGGCCAGCTTGCACGCCACGAGCCCCGATGCCCGAGGTGACCGCGAGCCACTGCTCTGACACTCTACCTGCTGGGCTCCTGCTCTCCATCCCCGGGGCTCGCCACTCCCTCTCCTGTCCACTAGAGGGGGCGGGGGTGGGGACGAGCTGGAGCCGCGGGGGGCCCGGGCTGACCCGCTCGCAACAAATGCCTGGAGGCCACTTTAAGGCTCCAAGGCCCCTCCTCTCTCCACCCCTTACCCTCCTCCCCCCTCCCCTGGGCCGCCGAGTCGGTTCCAGGATTCTCTTCGTCGATGAGATCATCTTCCCTCTGCCGATTGGCCCCGGCTCGCCGTCAATCCCAGAAAGCCTCGCCTTTCGGCCCTCCTTGCCCTCCGCCGTCAGTCCTTCTCCCCAGCGCAGCCGCCGATTGGCCGAGGGCGGCTGTCACTTCGCCCGTGCGCGGCGTGGGGAGGCGGGAGGCGTGAAGCGCGAGGCGGAGCGCGGAGGGGGAGGGACGGGCGCTTCCGTGGCTGAGGCGGAGAGGAGCCGGCGGCGGCCGCAGCGACAGCAGAGGCACGGGGGCCGCGCGACCCGGGCCTGTTTCGTACTCCACCCCCCCCCCCCAGCCGTCCCGCACCCCGCGCCCGCCGCCGCTGCCTCTGCTTCGGGAACGGCCCCACACCAGCCGGGACGTGGACGCCCGGGAGGTGGCGAGAGGAAGAGCTGGGGCCGGTGCCCAGAGGCGACTGGGGAGAGGTGAGTGCGAGGGGGACGCCCCCCCATCCCGAGGTAGTGCCGCCCCTCCCGCCGCGTCTCTGAGCGGGCTCCGCTTCCCCTCCCCAGGTGGTGCTCCTCCACTCCGCCCCCTCCCATTCCTGTCTCCAGGTGGGCCCGCCCCTACCATCCTGGGGGGGGGGGGGTTCTGCCCACCCTGGCACCGCGGCCCCCCTAGGAGCAGTACGACCCTTCCCGACTTCCCCCGGAGTGGTACCACCCACCTTGGGCCTCCCATCTCTGCCGGTGCCGCCCACCGAGGCGCCTCCCTTGCCCCTTCTCGGCCTTGGGGTGCGGCTCTCCCCATCTCACCCCCAGGATCCCCTCCACTGAGCTCCCCAGAGGAGACGCCCACGTGTGTGACTTCTCTTGTTTGAATTGGTGCCCCAGCGCCCCCCCTTACTGCGGACCCCCGCCCACTTGTCTCTGCTCTTCAGACCGTGCCCCAAGACCCTCCCTGCATTCCCCCCCCCCCCCGTCTCCCCCCAGTCCTTTAGTGTGTGTGTGTGGGGGGGGGGGTCCGTCCTCTTAGACCCCCTTCCTCCCTTTGGAGGCAGGGGAGCCAGGTGCTCGGTCAGGAGCCCTTGAGTTCAGAGCGAGTCTCCCTGGCCCTTCTACCCTGAGGCCGCTTCTATCTCATCTCCAGCACCTCCTGGTGCTCTCGTACTCCCCAAGCTCTGCTTCTTCAAGATGGGAGGGTCACCCCTTATTTCTTGGGAAATGCCTCAATCCTTGGCCTCTTGGACCTGGCTCACAATGTCCCCAGTGGGCCCGGGGCCCGGGGCATGGGGGAGGCCTGAGCTTGTCCCTCTCTGTGCAGGAGGTGAAGAGGATAGAAGCAGCATAGATGGGTTATTGGGATAGAGTGGAGAGGGTTCGATCTATTTGCCCTGACATCAGGTCCTTGGGTGCAATGCAGATCCAGGAGGGAGCCCACGCATTGTCTGGGCAGGGCTGGGGAACCTGTGGCCCTGAGGCCACAGGCAGCCTTCTAGATCCTTGAATGCAACCTTTTGACTGAATCCAAATTTCACAGAACAAATCCTTTTTAATAAAAAGCCCAGATTCTGGACCAACCAGATTGTGTGAATGGGGAAGCAGAGGCCTCAGGTCAGGGTTACAGATGGGCAGAACTGGGGTTCCCACCCCAGCTTGAAACTCTCCACTGGGTTCACTCTGACCCTCCATTACCACTAGGAGCTCTTTGCCGCTAGGACAGGCCCAGAGGAGTACACTTCCTCTGTCATCATGGGGATGCCCCTGGATCCTGTTCAGAAGGCTTTTCTTCTTGGCGAGCCCTTATGTGTGTAACCCATATCCCTGGATTACCCCGGGCAGGGGAGGGCTGTTCAGGCCTGTGCAGGTGTTTGATGCTTGTGTAGCAGCAGATGGAGCACGGAGCCATTCGGATCATGTGGATATGGAGAGGCAAGGCTGGCAAAGAGGTAACAAGAGCATTCAGTTATGGGGCCTGGGCCTGGGCCTGACTTCCAATTCACGTCACTTTGGGAAGACACATAGACCTGGTGCGGCTCTCACTTTCCTAAAGGAAGGGGCTGGGACTGACTGGATGATCTTTAGATAACTTTCTAGTCCCAAATCCCACAGTCCTATAAAATCTGGCAGATGTGGACTTTGTCCCCAAGGAAAGTGTCTGAGAGTTAGGACACTTTGTCCAAGGGCAGTTTGGTGGAGTTTATAGAGGGGCTTCCTCAGATGGTTCAGGTCCCACCTTGGGCATCTGCAGTTTGGGGACAGATTCCTAAGACCAAATTGAAGAGCAGTTGCTAATCTTCATTAACAGAGAGAGATTTTTCAACTGAAATTCCCTGCACTGACCTAGGAAAAAACCCAGCATTTTGTGTCAGTGTGTTCTCGCTCTCATCTGAATGCCTTGCCATGTACAGGTTTTGGTAGCATGAATGAAAGCATTCTGGTACCCTGCCTTGGAGACCACATGCTCACAATATTACACACACCAGAATGTGGCATGGAGTCCTGGTCATAGTAATGAGATCAAGCGTATATGTTCCTTCTCATATCATTCCAAACTCTTTCCGGCTTGAGATGCCTCCAAATTGTTGAGTATAGGTTGTCATTCTAGAATGCAAAGCTCTAGGCTCTTACTCGGACTTTATTTGACAAGAAGTTGAACTGCATTTGGATCTCTTATTGTAGATGACCCCAAAGCACTTCCATTTATTCAGCTTCACCATTGCACCATTGAAAAGGGAGATACTTTTCATGCTTCCCATGGACAAAGTGGTACAGCCCCAGGACTGCAGGCTGGGAAGCTTTGGGCTCAGAGTGATTATAGTTTTGTCTGATGTCTTTCACTTTTTAAATATTAAGTCAAAAGGCTCCACAGAAGCAGGGTTTATTAGTGGAATGCTTCATAAAAAAAATGCAGAGTTGTTACTGTCTTTAAAAACACATGCAGGGAAAATGATGCAGACCTAATAGCAGGGGGCTCACTTCATACTTACCTAAGCACAGACAGAAAAAAGTCAGGCTTCCAAAAGCCTTCAGAGGTTCCTGTGGAGTCAGCGGACACCGTTAAGTGCTCACTGTGTGCACAGTGGTGGGGACTTTGGGCCTGGATATGTGATGTCATTAATTACTAACCTGCAGTCTGTGAACTTGTTTTTAAAAGTATTCTGATAACTCGAGTTCACTAGAATTGGTTGCCATTGATCTAGTGCATAATAAGTGCTTAATAAATGTTTATTGACTTACTGAGTGTTGAGGTGTCTAATTCTGTGCTAAAAGAGTGTTCTAGAAAAAATACATTTTCTTGCTTGGCATTTTTTTTGGCTCCAGCTGCTCTGGAGGTACTATCTGCTAAGGCAAAAACTGCAGTCTGCTTTGATGGAGGGAGTATTCACCCAGGAGGGAAGATGGAAGTTAGTTAATGTTTTCATACAGTAGAAATTAAGTCTGTGCAAACCCATGGGTAACTACATTCAGAGAAAGCACATTGGCATAAAGATGAACTAATAAATATATATTTGTCTTATGTGGGGCTTGTCTGTTTTCTGTCTTTAATTGTAAAATGTTTAGTTGCTTCCTGGAGTTGGATGGAGGAGATTATCATCTGATAAAGCTTTGTAAAATAGGCTTTGTTTCAGGAGAGCCTCAGAAGAGAATCTCCATGAAATTCCTAACTGTTTTGATGCATCATTCGTTGTCCACGGATGTGGCTCTGAGCTCTTAATGACTATGTCACACTGTGTGTATCAGGTTTTGGCAGGTCTTGTACCAAGCTGGAAAGGCTTTGGGAATGTATGATGCTACTGAGCTGTTATCAGATGAGCTGCTTAGGTGAGTGTGCTGTGGCCCCATTGGCACAGAGTTGGCCAACGGGTTATGGATTTGGATGCTGCAGTAACGCGAGAATGTGAAATGGAAGAGAAGTGACTTGTGTTGGGGATGGCATCCTCACAATCAAATCACACACACATCTTTTGAAGAAAGTATTTAAAATAGGAAAGGGAAGGAATTTGTAGATCACAGGTGAAATGATCTGGGCACAGAAATTGTCATATGAATATATAAGATTTGGGAATGGTCATATTCCACTGAGAATAATTTCCATCTTAGGGGATAGAGGGGGAACACTGAGGTAAGGATGCAGCTTTGAAGGCAGTGCCCTGGCCAACTCTTGCAGCTTCAGGGCTGGGGAGGACGCAAGTGTGAAGGGGCGGCATAGAGATGTACTCTCAGGGTCTGTGGATGGAAGACGAGTGAAGAGAGAAGGTTGTGAGGCAGCCTGGGAACACTCCAGTGGTCGGCATTGTCTCAGCTTCAGCTTGGGTGGACAGAGCGAGACCCTCTTGTGAAGTCCCAGGGTTCTCATCTGTGAAAAAAAAGACAGTGATAATAACTTGTTAGTGCTTTGAAAAGTTTTTAAAGTTTTTGGACCATTTCTTTTTCTAGTACTTTTATTTTTTAGTAAATGAAATTAAAAAGCACCATTCCTTTTATAAATGGGACTTGTTAGCAAAGATGCTACCTATTTCATTTTCATTCGTGTTTGACTCAGCATCACTCCATTTGGAGTATTCTTGGCAAAGATACTGGAGAGGTTTGCCATTTCCTTCTTTAGTTCATTTTACAGATGAGGAAACTGAGGCAAATGTAGTGAAGTGACTTGCAAGTGTCTGAGGCCAGATTTGAATTCAGGATGATGAGTCTTGCTGGCTCCAGGCCTCACACTCTATCCTCTGTGCCACTTAGCTGCCCCCTTGGAAATTGAGCTAGCACTTCTTGGCATGGGAATCCTTTCTGCTTTGAGATTTATAGTTTTATTTCAGCTAGCCAGTCAGCAGGCATTTATTAAGTGCCTACCATATGCCAGACGTTGTGCTAAGAAAGGCAAAAAACAGTCTCGTCTTTCCAGAAGCTAACAGCCTAATGGGTGGGACAGCATTTAACCAGCTGTTTGTAAATGATATATGCATCCAGATAGATAGAGCTATACATACACACACATATATGTTGGAGAGAATCCCAGAGGGAAGGACAACTGAGAAAGGTTTTCTGTAGAAGGCAGGATTTTAGCTGGGTCTGGAAGGAAGCAGAGAGGTGGAGATAAGGAAAGAGAGCTCACCAGGGCTGTGGGACTGCCAGTGAAGAAGCTTGGAGGCAGGTGATGGTGATTACTTGCCTTGTTGGAGCAACAGCTAGGACAGCAGTGTTTCTGGGTCACAGCGTGTAGGGTTGCATAAGAAGACTGGAGAGGTAGAAAGGTCACAGAGGGCTCCCAGACCCTGGGTTTGATCAGGAAAGTGCTGGAGGCCATTCCAGTTTGCCCACTAGAAGGGTGTTATGGACAGCTGGTGCTTTAGGAAGACTAGTTTGGTAGTTGAGTGGAGACTAGGCTGTAGTAGAGAGGGATTTGTATCAGGGAAACCAACCCAGAGGCCCTGCAGTCGAGGCAAATGCCTGTGGAACGTTGGGAATGTCGGAGGAGAGAAGGAAGTATATTGCAGGACATGGCAAAGGTTCTAATGACAGAAGTTCTGCACTTATCTCACTTGGCAACAGAGGGGAGGTGGTGCCTGGGTAGATGATGCTCTCGAAGGGAATGTGGAAATTAGGAAGAAGGAAGGGTTGGCCTTTCAGTTTGGGGCATGGTGAGTTTGAGATGTCTGTGGGATATACAGGTCCAGATGTCCAGTAGGCAGTTGGAGATTCAAGTCTGCGGTTGGTCAGAGAGGGGGAGCTAATGAACTTAAGAATTTAAATACAGTTTTAGAGATCTTTAGTAGTGAGTCTCCCAAAATTGGCTAGCCTGGGTCTTGGATCATAGACACATAGTCTGTACTGGGGCCGTGTTCAGAACTTAGGGTGGTGGGATCTTGCACAGGTTATGCTTCATTGCATGGCCTTCAATGGCTCTGTGTCACTTCTGTGCCACAGTGAGGAGAATTATAGCAGAACTTGAGTAGAAGTTAAATGGGAAGAAATTTTTGTGGGGCCTACATCTTTAAATTTGTGCATGGGGAAATTTTAATATTAGAAAAATAAATTTTTTGAGTGATCAAAATCTAGACTGTGAGTATATAACTTTACCCCCCCCCCCATTGTTTTCCCCCCCATGACACCTTCCACTGAATCAGGTGAAAAACCAGACTGATTTTGCCAGTGTTACTGATGAAAAATAAAACCTGAGCAGCTTTGCATAGTTGGGCAGAATGTCAGTGTGATTTGGAAGTCTTTGTGTTAGCATCAAGGTATTCAAGCCATTGAAATTAACTTTGCCATTTTCCTTATTTGTATCTTGGTGCTGTTCCTGAAATGGAAAACTAGGATAATGACTTCACATCTGAAATGGCTCAATAAATACTAAATAAGGGCATACTATAATGTCCAAATTTTGAGAAATTCTTGCCAGTATTTCAGTATCTTTTTAACTGTAAATGGGGAGCATGGTGCCAGTGTCCCTTAATGTGGTTAATATGTACGTATTTTCTCTACCACAGAATTTGTAGGAACTTGGGAAATTGACAGCCCATCATGCTTTTGTATACCAAGCTGCACTTTTTTCTTGTATTTCAGAGTGGGTTATCACTCTCGAGATCCTAGCTATATATTGCTAATTATTCACTTGTATTGTTATATGTAGGCTATATTTAAAGTAATTATTCTTCTCTGTGATGATAGAATGTTATGTTATTGCACTTTTCTGTAAGAGATTCTATGAAGGACCTGGGGAGTGATAGAGGATTCAGAATCCACTGTTAGTATAAAATAGGTAAAGAGAAAAGTATGAATTGAACCTAGAAGTTAAAACTAAGGACTTTTTTTTCTCCTAACTCCTGGTATATGTTAAACTTCATTAGTGCAGAAGAGGGCTTTTCCACACCAGATTTCATGTCAGAAACCTTTTCATACATTCCTCCTCTTCCAGTACCCTATGAGCCAGTGACTCCAACCTCCACATAGAAGTTCCAATGCAGGAATGTTCACTGGCGGGCCTTCCAGGCCTGGAACACCTCCCACTCTATGCCTCCTGCTTTCTCTGGCTTCCTTCAGGTTCCTGCTAACATTTCATTGAATGAAGGAAGCATTTCCTAAGCCCCATTAATGCTCATTCCTTTCCCTTAGATTATTTCCCATTGATCCTGTACCAGTTTTGTTTGTACATAAATGTTTGTAGGTGTCTCTTCCATTAGAATGTGAGCCCCTTGCTTTCAGGGGCCCTGTTTTGTCTTTCTTTGTGTCTCTGGTAAAAGTGTTGTTCTGGGCACTTGGTAGGTGCTGAGTAAATGCTCATTGATCTGCAAAAACAACACCTTTTAGGCTCTAGTTCCTAAGGAGATCATTGTCAATTGGTTTTCTTTATTTTTTGAGTGAGTCATATGTTTGTAAAGGGGATGTTTGTACTAATATGTAAGAGATATTGGGCTAGTAATTTTAAATAAAACAAATTGTAAAATTTGCTCTTCACCTTTTTTAGGTTCAAAGGGTGTTTGTTCTTGTGGTCTGATCCATGGGTATCCAACCAATGCATTGTACCAAGCAATTCTTTGGATTTTTTTTCTAGGCCAGACGTCAAGCAATTATGACATCCCTGTAAGTTTGTATTTATATTTTGTTGAATTTAACCTGAAAGCTGATTATGATGATAAACCTGGCAGAATTAGTGTTTATGTTTGAAAATTGGATCTGCCTTCTACAAAGCTAGTAATGGCATTTCATTTTCCAACTTATTTGACAACCTCTTTGGTGCCTAAATAAAACTAAGTTAATCGTAGTTTAATCTTTTGTTCTATTGGGTGAATTAGAAGGATTTCTGAATCTTTTTCAACATTTGCTTTCTTTTTTCCCCATGCAAAACATATTTCCATATTAGCCATGTTGTAAAAGAAAACACAGACTCCCCCCGGACCCCCCAAAAAAACCAATCCCACAAGGAAAAATAAAGGAAAAAAAAAAGTCTGCTTCATACAGCATGAAGACTCCATCAGTTATTTCTCTGGAGGTAGAGAGTATTTTTTATCACAAATCCTTTGGGATTGTCTGGGATCATTGCATTGATCAGAATAGTCAAGTCTTTCAGATTTGCTCATTGTACAGTGCAGCTGATCCTGTGTACAATGTTCTTCTGGTTCTGCTCATTTCACTTTTTATCAGTTCACATGTAAGTCTTCCCAGTTTTTTTCAAAGAGCATCCTGCTCTTCATTTGTTATAGCACAGCAGTCTTCCATCACAATCATACACCACCGCTTGTTCAGCCATTCTCCAGTTGAAGGGCATCTCCTTGATTTCTGGTTCTTTGCCACCACAAAAAGAGCACTATAAGTATTTTTCCTTTTTTAAAAATTTCTTTAGGGTACAGACCTAGTAGTGCTATTACTGGGTCAGAAGATATGCACAGTTTTATAGCCGTTTGGTGTAGTTGCAGATTGTTCTCCAGAATGGTTGGGTCACTCTCAGTGCCACCCAATTTTCCTATATCCCCTTTCTCATTTTCCTTTTTCAACATTCTCTTTCTTGAAGTGAGAGCTTAGAAGCAAGGCCTCATCCTAGCATTCCCTGATCTTGCCTCCCCTGCTGTCAGCCAACAAGCATTCATTAGGCTGCATCCATGTGCTAGGAGCTGTGAGTACAAAGAAGAAGAGTAAAGGAGGCAGGAAGCTGACCTGGCATGAGCGGAAAGCCACAGGTACAGAGACAATTCAGTAAAAAGTACATATGGAGTCATTTCTAGGGGATGGCCCTCCCCTCCCATCAGGCTGGATGGTGGTGGCCTGGGGTAGGGTGGGGGTCAGGAGAGGCTTCTTCCTTGTGGTGACACGAGGTGAACTTTGTTGAAGGAAGCAAAGAGGGATTTTATTCCAGGCATGAGGGATAGCCTGGGCAAAAGCCTGGAGAGGAGAGATGGCAGAGAGTTTGGCCAGAGGGTGCTGGGGCTTTGACAGTTTTCAGTCTCTTGCTGT
This sequence comes from Pseudocheirus occidentalis, assembly GCA_028646575.1. Classification (NCBI taxonomy): domain Eukaryota; kingdom Metazoa; phylum Chordata; class Mammalia; order Diprotodontia; family Pseudocheiridae; genus Pseudocheirus; species Pseudocheirus occidentalis. The sequence goes on from CM053597.1 coordinate 230,748,071, forward strand.
GTCTTGTTCTCTTGCTTCATCTCTTGTCTCTCATCTCTTTCACCTTCCCTCTCTCATCTCCCTTTCTCTTTTTCTGTCTTTTCTTTATCTCTCATTCTCTCTCTGTCACACACACACAACTCTACTTTTGAGGCTAGAGTGAAATGAACGTCATCTTTGGACCATTTCAAGAATGATCAAGTTATTTCTTTGCTTTTAGTCTAAGTGGAGCTAGAGAAGAGAGCAGCAAAGATGATATGGGGGAGGGGGAGGTACATCAGACCTTGACTCTTTTTCTGCCTCCCTTGATTCCAGGAAGTAGATGGATGGGAGGGCATGGTACTGATGGGAAGACTCTATTCAATGGGCAACTTTTGTCCTTGTAGCCTCCTAAGAGCTTTCCCATGATGCCTGCCCCGGGTTCAGATCTCCACTTTGACTATTCTAGAGGGAATCGTCTCATACTCCATAAAGTCAGGGGGTGGGATTAGATCATACCAGCTTCAAAATCCTAGAAACTTGTTTCCTTTTTGGTTTTGATTTGTCTTCCCCTGTTGGGATGCTTTGCTTTCTGGAAGTCAGGAAGCTAATCTCATATGGGGGAAAGCAACAGGTACTTGGACAGTTCATTATAAAATAGATGTAAAATCCTTGTTAGCAGCTGAGTGGGTGGGGAGTCAGGACAAGCGGGTGTTGGAAATTTACACTTGGGCCATGAGCACACCTGGTTAGGTCCCTTTTTTGCTTTGGGTTGTTTCTTACATCTAGTTCTGTATAGTCTTCATTTTGCCATCTCCTATTCTGGGATGTAGAGAAATACCAGCCAATGACAGGCTGGGTATAGCGAGTTGTCAGATGGGAAGAAATAAACCATGCAAAATTGAGTTCTAGTTTGGCCAAAGAAATAACAAGTTTCTTCTTTCTTTTCCTGCCAGGATGTTTGGGGAAAAGAGAAGAGTTTCTTAAGGATGAGAATGGACTTAACCTGCCTATTGTGATGGCTTCTTGATCTCCTTTACGAGAGGCGTCAGAAGGTTACCTCTAGGAAAGATACACATTTTTCAAGTCAAGCAAATAATATTTTTCTTTTTGTCATGGCGATCCTTCTCTCCAGTTACTGGGCAGGGAGCTCTGAATTCATGGAACAGCTTTCTCTAACTCCTCACATATGGCCTAATTGTGTGACCCTGGGCAAATCACTTAACCCTCTTTGCTTCAGTTTCCTCAGCTGTAAAATGAGCTGGAGCATCTCCAGCCAAGAAAACGACACAACAATAACAAAATTCCTCTGGAAAAAGTTTGCTTGGTTGATAAATGTCAGCCTCAAATTAATTTATGATAATAATAATAATAATAAGGAAATAAGCATTTATTAAGTGCCTACTGTGCATTAGATCCTATGCTAAAGCCTTAACAGAAATTTTATTTGTTCCTCACAACAACCCTAGGAGGTAAGTAGTATTATCTCTATTTTACAGTTAAGGAAACTGAGGCAGGCAGAGATTAAGTGACTTGCCCAGGGTCACATAACTAGAAAGTGTCTGAAGTAGGATTCGAACCTAGCTCTTCCAGTCTTCAGGCCTAGTTATCCATTGTGCCATGTTATATTGCATTTTAAAACATTTCTTTTCACTTAAAAAAAAGAAAAGAAAACCAAAATCCTAGTAACAGATGTGCATAACTAAGTACAACAAATTCCTGCATTGATCATGTCTAAAAGTCCTTACATCTCAATGTGTCCCCTGAGCCCATCAGCACTCTGCCATGAGGCAGCTGGCATTGGTCCTTAGGAATTGGTCGTTGGAGTTTATATCTCATGTTAAGGTTTAGCAGACCCTGGTATCTCCCCCTCCTCCCCAGCCACTTTGTGAGGTGGGTAGTACAGAGGAGGAAACAGGTTGCCAGAGATTTGCTTGTGGTCACCCCTCTGCTAAAGGTCACTGTGGGTTTAAACAGTGGCTCTGGACTCTTGCGTCCTGCCCTCCTCCCATGAGGGTTCCCACTGAGTGGTTCACAAAGCCCTTTGGGCTTCACAGTGATGGACCAAGGAGTTTGTACTCAAAATCCTTTAATGGTACCTTAAGCAGTGACTCATTCTAGAGAATATTAGGAGTCATGGATCATGTCACCTTGGGGTTTACAGCACCTTTTTTCTGTTGTTCAAAGGGATTTGAGGAACAAAACATGTTGGCAGTCACTGCTTGATTCCCATGCTGCTTTCTGGCCTCTCCACAGAGGGTTCTGGGTAGTCCTTGCCTATCAGATCTGTTGCTGCCCCTACTTTCTGCTCCTCCCACCTTGGATGGGTCATTTTGCTTCTCACCACACTAGGAAGCACTGGTAGGTCATGTGAGCAGCAGGGTTTTGTAATTTTAGTGGAAAGTAGCTTAACTTCTAGTTGAAAGCTTCCTATGGATGAAAATGAGCATATTGTGTTAGGTTCTTTCCTCCTCTACCTTTCCCTGGCATGCCCTGCTGAAAGGAGAGCTGGGGAGATATAGGACTGCTTTTGTCTGATAAGAACCCAGAAACTTAAGTGGCGCCAACTCCCACAGTGGCTATCTGAAGCCGGAGCTTGGTGCGCTGCCCTTCTTGTGTCTGTGAGTATGGACTGTAGATTTTGATTTGTCATAGTGGGAACCACTGGAGAGAAGGCTGGACCCTGGGGACAGGCAGCCTTAGAAAAAGGGGACAGTGCCAGTCTTTCTTAATTTGGAAGGTTGCAAGCCTTCTAGTGCTTCTAGTGCACTAGGTCTAGTGCTGACTTTATGCTCCTAGAGCGGGCAGGGTATGCCACTTTGTGCAGCCTCCATTTTCCCATCTATTATATGGGGCTGATAATAGTAATGAGATAACATATGTCAGAATACCTAATGTAAAAGGCTTGGAAGGCTCAGATGAAATGTTAGGTGCTTGGTGACCCTTGGAATGTGCTTTACCCATAGTTTTTCTTTTCTTTTTTCTTGAGGGGAGAAGGCAAAGCAATTGGGGTTAAGTGACTTGCCCAAGGTCACACAACTTGTCAGTGTGTCAAATGTCTGAGGCCAGATTTGATCTTAGGTCCTTCTGATTCCAGGACCCGTGCCCTATTCACTGCGCCACCTAGCTGCCCCCATAATTTTTCTTGTTATGGAGTCCAGAACTGGAGTTTGAATCTCGTCTATTCCTGTGATTATGGGCAAGTCATTTTACCTTTTTGAAGAGTTTTGGTTTTCTCATCTGTTAAATGAGGATAATATTTGCCTCTGTCTAGCACACAGTTTTGTTTTGTTTTTTGTTTTTTTGCTTTTTGGAGGGCAGTTGGGGTTAAATGACTTGCCCAAGGTCACACGGCTAGTTCTTGTGTTAAGTGTCTGAGGCCGGATTTGAACTCAGGTTCTCCTGACTCCAGTGACTCTAGTGACTGCTCCACCTAGCCACCCCCCTACCACACAGTATTGTTGTGAGGGCCAAATGAGATAATTTATGTGCAAGTATTCTAATTTAATTTTTTTTTTTTGGAGGGCATTTGGAGTTAAGTGACTTGCCCAAGGTCACATGGCTAGTTTTTGGGTAGAGTATTTGAGGCTGGATTTGAACTCAGGTCCTTCTGACTCCAAGGCCGGTGCTCTATTGACTGCGCCACCTAGCCACCCCATGTGCAAATATTCTGTAATCGTTAAGTACACATTCTGGGATGAGCCAGCTAGGAGGCCCCGGGGTTCCAGTGTTGGGCCAGGAATCAGAAGCCTCAGACACTTCCTAGCTGTGTGGCCCTGGGCAAGCCACTTCATCTTTGTTTTCTTAGCTGTAAAAATGAGGATCATAATAGCGCCTACCACACAAGGTTGTTGTGACAATCAGATGTCAAGGGCTTCACAAACCTCAGGGTGTTTTAGAAATGTGTGCTCTTATTACTGACTCATTGTGGCTCTTCTAGTATTTATTTGATGACCTCACTGATAAGAGATCTCTCTTTGCACAGTATTAATATTGTTTTGTTGTTGAGTCATTTCAGTCCTGTCTGACTCTCCATGACCCCATTTGGGATTTTCTTGGCAAAGGTACTGGAGTGATTTGCCATTTCCTTCTCCAGCTCATTTTACAGATGAGGAAATTGAGGCAAGCCAGATGAAGTGACTTGTCCAGGGTCACACAGCTAGTGTCCAAGGCCAGATTTGAACTCAGGAAGATGAGTCTCCTTGACTCCAGGGCTGGTGCTCTCTCTACTGCGCCACCTCACATTTATATGGTATTTCACAGTTTACAGTAATCCTGTGAGGTAGACAGTGTGAATATGCTCGACCTAGAATGAATATGCAAAGAAGTAAGGAAAAGTTCTGTACCACTTTTCAGTGATGCTGGAGAAAATGTTTATACATTTACCAGATTTGTCCGTTTTTTTCCTGCCACATTCTTGCTGAGTTTTTGGACAAGTCTGGCCTTCAGGGACTAATTGAAGAAACAAGGGGTAATTATCCTAAAGAAGAGAAGCCTTGGAAGGGACGTGCCAGCTGTCCTGTGGAAGAGGCGAGTGTCTTACTCAGTTTTGCCCTTCAAGGCAGGAAGAGGAGATGCTGAGAGCTAGAGAGGTGGAGGAGCTACTGAGGGGCAGGTGGAGCCCAAAGGAAGGAAAACTGTGCACCTCCAAGGCTTTCCCCAAATGGAAGGGACTTTGGCAGCATGGTTATAGTGGTTTCTCCCTCAGTTGTGGCTTTCGGTCAAAGGCCATTTACTTGGGAGCGATGAGCAGGTATTAATTATACTTGTGGCTTCTCAGGTCCTTTTTGACTCTTGAGGCTCGGAGATGGGGGCAGTGATGATCAGGCCAAGGGTGTTTATTCTGCATAGTCACAGGGATGACAAGTCTTCAGCCAAAGTGCCATCACTGGACATCCTAGAAGCAAAGGCTCCAACATATTAAGGTGTTCACAGGTAGAATATTCAGTCTTCTGAGGTAATGAGTTCCCTTTCACTGGAGGTCTTCAAGCAGAGACTGGATGGCCCTTATCTTGGGAGTAGGATTCATTGCAAAGGGAATGGTAGTATTTTATAGAAGGAAGCAGTGGGAGTATTGATTTGATTACTGTTCCCCAAACAAAGGTAGTAGAGAGATGTGATGGTGGAGCCCGTGACAGGATGCTGTTCAGGGTGGACACTTGTGTCACCTGGTCTGCAGTGGGCTCTGTGAGGTTGTGCCAATCAGAGCAGCTTAGCCCCAAGGCAGGCAGATTGAGGTCCCCAGAATGTGGTCTTTGGTGACCAAAAGGATTGATGCCTGGCTTGAGTTTAAGCCTGGCTTTGCCACTTAACCTGTGTTATTGTGGGCAAGCCATTGCCTCTGTGTTTCAGTTTCTTCATTTGCAGAACGGGAATGATACATGTTCTGTCTGCCTTACAGTGTTATTGTATCAAATAATGGAAAGGCCCTTAATAATCATAAGGAGCTAAATAAATGCTAGTTATTTGTCTTCCTCTCCTAGTTATTACTCTTTGCAAACCCTGTCCTTTATTCTTTAACTTAGAAAGATTTCTCTCTTCAGCTTGGAGGGACGTTTCTAGTGGGCATGTACCCAGGGTCCTCTTCTGTTCAGTTTCAGTAGGATCAGTGACTTCGCTGAAGATTTACGTAGCATACTCATCACATTTCCAAATGACACCAAGCCAGGAGGGCTTCATGTTAGATGAAAAAATTAAGATTCAAAATGACTTTTTAACAAAATAGGTGGGCCAAATAAGATAGAATTAAATTTGGAAAGGGTAAATATAAAATGCCTCATTTAGGTTAAAAAAATCAGCTGCTTGAAAGGGAGTAGGCAAGTAACAGGAGGGCAAGGTTGCGGGTGGAATAAAGTAGAGGAGGCTGGAGGGATAGGAAAGAAGAGATATATGCAAACAGAAAAACAAAGAGCAGTAGGAGAATTTGGGAAAGTCTGTGTCTGTATATGTATGTATATACGTATAGGTGGATGTGCATATCTCTAGCTACAGAGGATTACATCCACACTTAAATGTAGCCTTCTGGGGAATGGGGAAGGGAAAAAAAGAACAAAGTAAGAAAGTGTACAGCAGAGAACAGAAAACTTAAAAGGAGGCCAAAAAAAATTTATTGTACAGGTTTTCTTGAAATGAAAATTTATTGTTATGTATTTTGAATCCTCACTTCCTCACTTACGTTTTTTTATGTTGTATTATATATATATTTTCCTTTTAAATTTATTTTCTTATGTTTTGCTATGCCCATGACATGCTTTTTTTTCTTTGTATTTAAGTTCCAGTATTCAAGTTTATGATATGTTTTTCTTTCTTTTATCTATTCTGTATTTGTGTTCTGGTATTTGAATCTAAAGAAAAAAAATTAGTTGCACAAAATCAGAATGGGGAAGGGTGCAACTGAATGACAGCTTGTGGACAGGCCATTACCCAAGAGTCCAGAAGGCCTGGGTTTAAGTCTGTGATATTGGGCAAGTCACATAATTATATTGGGCAAGTCACATAATTATTCTAACTTCAGTTTCCTCATCTGTAAAAATGAGTATTGGGCTTGATGACCTTCAAGTTCTTTTCTAGCTCTAAATCTCTTGATCCTGTGAGCCCCTCTGGCTTTTTTTTTTTTTTTTTTTTTGGTAGATTGTAACCTCACCATGAGTCAGCAGTGTCACATGGTTGTCAAAAAGATGAATGAAAATACTGATTTTTATTACTAAAAGTCTAATGTCCAGAAAAAGGGAGGTGAAAGCTCTGACCTCATAATAGTATATCTATGGAGTTGTATTCTGTTCTGGAATGTGACAATTTTTGAAGGTTACTGAGAAGCTAGGACACCTAGGTACTTAAGATATGGTCATAATAAGAACTGGATGATCAAACTGGGAATGTTTAGTCTGGAGCAGAAAAGAATGCTCCTGATTTCTGTCTTTTGAGTGCTTGAAAGGCTGTTATATGGGAGAGGGATCAGCCTTATTTTGTTACGTGTCCCCAGAAGGCACAACTCGGGGCTGTGCAGGAAAGTTGCTGGCATAAAAACTTTGACTTTTTACAACTCATCCCTGAAGCTGTTTTTGAAGAGCTCTTTTTGTCACCTGAGCTGGTGAGGTCTTCAGGCATACACTTGGATGGCCACTTGTGGTGGTTTTTGTAGAGGAGTTTCTTATTTAGATGTGGGTTTGACTGGTTTCTCTCTGATATTCTCTAATCAGATTCTTCTTCTTACTTGTCCTTAGTATTTGTTTGGATGTAAATAAAGAAAGGCATATAGTATATTTGTATGTTTGTTTAGGGGTCTTGGTGTTTCCTCTTCTTAAAGGGCCAAGTTCTGTGCCTTTCTATGCCTTGGATCACCTTGTGACAAGGGAAGGGCATGGATCTGGAGTGAAGGGCCCTGGAGCTAGAGTCATTTCTTCAGTCCTGGGCGTTTTGGCTAAGCCTCTGGGCCACTGGATCAATCAACAAGCATTGATTAAGCCCCCACTAGGTGCTAGGGACTGTGTTGGGTGCTGTGCAAGCAGGGACGAAAAAGAACTTGGATTTCTGAGGTTCCTTTTCTCTTTAAAATCTTAAGATCTGATAACCCAAAATCTTTTTCTTACTTATGAACTTCTCTTGGCAGGAAAATGGTGTGGTTTTGTTGGTAGCTAGGATGTGCAAGGAGGCAGGGGGATGGCTCAGTGGATAGGGTGCTGAGCCTGGAATCAGGAAGATGTGAGTTCAAAACCTAGAGACTTACTAGCTGTTTGACCCTGGCAGGTCATTTAACGTGTTTGACTTAATCCACTGGCAAAGAAAATGACAAACCACTTCAGTATCTTTGCCAAGAAAACCCCTATGGACAGTATGGTCTGCAAGGTCATGAAAAGTCAGGCACGACTGTACAACTGGACAGCAAGAAGGGTGCAAAAGTCAGGAAACCCTGAGTTCAAATCCTGCCTCACATACTATCTAGCTTTGTGACCATGAACAAGTCACTTAACCTCTCTCAGCCTCAGTTTCCTCATCTGTAAAGTGGGGATAAGAACACTATCCACTTACCTCACAAGATTGTTGTGAGGATTAAATGAAATAGCATGTAATGGCCTTTGCAAACCTTACAGCACTATATAAATGCTACCTATTTTTATTGTTAGTTGGGGCAATGGAGTTTTAAGAATTTTTAAAAATGCTTTTTCTAATTACATATAAAACAATTTTAACCATCATTTTTTATAATTTTGAGTTCTAAATTCTTTCCTTCCCTTCTTTTCCTCTCCCTCATTGAAAAGGCATGTAATTTGATAAAGGTTATACATGTGCACTCATGCAAAACATATTTCCATGTTAGTCATGTGGTAAAAGAAAACACAAACCAAAAAAAAAAAAACCAAGAAAAATAAAGTAAAAAACTAGTATGCTTCCATCTACATCTAGATTCTGTTCTTTCTCTGGAAGTGGATATCATATTTCATCATTGGTCCTTCAGAATACTTTTGGATCATTGTATTGCTGAGAATAGCTAAGTCATTCACAGTTGATCATTTTACAGTATTGCTGTTGCTGTTTACGCTGTTCTCCTGGTTCTCCTCAGTTCACTTTGCATCAGTTTATGTAAGTCTTTCCGAGTTTTTGAGACTATCCCGCTCATCATTTCTTATAGCACAATAATATTCCATCACAATCATATGCTACAGCTTGTTCGAATATTAGAATTCTTTATTACCACAAAAAGTCTCTGTATTCTTGAACATACAGAGCTTTTTCCTATTTTTTAGAAATTAAAAAAAAAATCTGTTTTAGGATACAGTAGTATTTATACCACTAGTAGGGGTATTGCTGGATCAAAGGGTATGCACAGTTTTATAATCCTCTGATCATAGTTTTGAATTGCTATTCCGAATGGTTGAATCAGTTTCACCAACAGTGCATTAGTATCCCAATTTTCCCACATTCCCCCCTCCAACAACTGTCATTTTCTTTTTCTGTCTTCTTATCCAACCTGATGAGTTAGAGTTGTTTTAATTTACATTTCTCTAATCAATAGTTATTTAGAGCATTTTTTCTTTTTTCTTTTTTGGAGATTTTTAAAAAATTTCATTTTTTATTTTTTTTTTTTAAAGTTGATTTGTTTATTTACTTTCAGTTGACAAGATTCAGTTCCACAGTCCCTTGAGTTTCAAATTTTCTCCCCTTCCTCTTCCCCCTCCCACCTCATGGCAGCATACAATCAAGTATAGGATCTGCAAATACTTTCACATTGGACATTAGTCTGGTTGTATAGAAGGGTTGTAACCAATGGAGTGAACAGTGGGAAAAAAGAAAGAAAACCAAACATGAAAAAGAATGCTATCATGTAGATTGCTTCAGTCTCCATTTAAACTCTGTTCTTTCTAGATCTTTCTCTGACTGTAGATATCTCCTTCCATCCTGAGACCTGTAGAGTTGTCTTATAATTGTGCATTGCTGAGAAGAATACAGTTTTTCAAAGTTGGTTGTCACACATACAATGTGTCTGTGATTGTGTACAAATTTTTCCTGGTTCTGCTCTTCTCACTTAACATCAGTTTGTATAAGTCTCTCCAGGTGAATATGAAGACTGTTTCCTTCCCATTTCTTATGGCACAATAGTATTCGATTATATTGATATACCATAACTTGTTTAGCCATTCCCCAATTGATGAGCATCCCCTTAATTTCCAGTTTTTTACCACCACAAAGAGAGCTGCAATAAATATTTTTGTACATATGGGTCTTCCTCCCTTCTGTGATTTCTTTGGGATACAACCCCAGAAGTGGTATTACTGGGTCAGAGGGTATGCATTTATTTATAGCCCTTTGGGCATAGTTCCAGATTGTAGAGCATTTTTTCTTATGACTATTGATAGCATTGAATTTTTCATCTGAAAGCTGCCTGTTTATATCTTTTGAGCATTTATTAATTAGAGAGTGATTTGGATTTTTATACATTTGACTCAGTTCTCTATATATAAGAGAGATGAGGGCTTTATCAGAGAAATTTGCTATGAAATTTCCCCCAGTTTTCTGCTTTCCTTCTAGTCTTGATTGCATTAGATTTTTTTTTGTGTAAAACCTTTAAAATTTAATGTAATTAAAATCATCTGTCTTATATCCCATCACTTGTTTGATCATAAATTCTTCACTTATCCATAGATCTTACAGGTGGACTATCCCATGCTCCCCTAATTGCTTATATCACCCTTTATAAACATAAATTATGAACCCATTTTGACCTTCTTTTGGTAAATGGTGTAAGATGTTGGTTGATAATGTAGTTTCTGCCAAACTATTTTCCAGTTTTCCCAGCAGTTCTTGTCCCAAAAGTCTGGATCTTTGTGTTTAACAAGCCTAAGATTATTGTGGTCATTTGCTATTATTGTGTACTATATTGTGTACTTAAGCCATTCTGCTGATCCACCACTGTATTCCTTAGCCAGTACCACATTGTTTTTTGATGATTACTGTTTTGTAATACAGTTTGAGATCTGGTAGGGCTTCTCAACCTTCATTTACATTAAAAAAAATTAATTCCCTTGATATTCTTTTGGGTTTTTTTTTTTCAGATGAATTGGCAGCCAATTTTTGAGAATCCACTCTCTGAGAAGAAGCCATTTTTTCTCTCCCTGCAGGTTCCTAGGGTCATAGGATTATGGATTTGGGGCTGAAAGGGATCTTTGAGGTCATGGAGCCCAACCCCTCATTTCACAGATGAGGAAACTGAGCTCTGGAATGGTTGTGCAGAGTCACCCTGCTAATATATGTCTGAGATGTAGCCAAGGCTCATCTCAGGAAACAGCAGATTTCTGCCTGGGCCATGGGGAATTTTTCTTTGGGTGAGAAATTCTAACTTTTTAGTTGTGCTGTTAACAGTATGAGTTCCTGTCTCCTATAGCACTAGAATTGTTGGGGTGGGTGCATGCAGACATAACCCAACTGTCCTAGAGGCAAACTGTTTCTTCTTATTTTTGCTATGAACAAAAACCCTGTTGGGATCCTGCTTTTGTGATAGATTTCCTCATTTGTAGGAATTAGGCCATAGCACCAACCCAGCTTGGGAGATAATCCATTGATTTGAAGTTAAGAGTAATTTTCTCTTAACTCTGGTTATGAATCATTTTGAATAAAGAATGAATGAATGAATGAATGAATACAAAAAGTATTTAAGTTCTTATTGTGCATAGCCCTGTGATAAGTCCTGGGGATAGACAGCTCTATGCCCAAGAAGCTCATATTTTCATAAGGGAAAGAAACCTTAGAGAGGATGCTTGAGCTGCAGGACAGATGGAAGGGCCATGAGGCTCCTCACTAGCAAATCAGAAGGTTATGTCTCTTCGTTTCTAATTTCGAATAGGACCTCATCTATTTCTGACTGCTGGATGGTGCCAAAGCTTTTGTGCTGAGAACTTTTTTTGTTCAGGGTATTTAATGGGTCCTGCAGAGCATACAAAGACTGTAGCTGGTGGAACCTCTGTGGAATGTTTCCCTGGGGCATGACTGTGTGGACCATGGTGGAAGCAGGGTAGTGATCTGGGCCCCAGTGTGCTTCTTCCCATGGCTTTGGGCCTTGCCTGCCCATAGATGGTAGCTAGGTTGTTTTAGTGGTTTTGGGGATGGTGGACCCCTTTTCCATAACGATGATATCCCTTTGATGATGGTTTTGGAGACCATACTGGAGATAGGGCTGCTCATTATTGTTTCTGGGGCTCTAGAATTTACCTGTCCATCAATGGCAATCCTAAAATACAAGCCTCTCCAATATTCAGATATTCTTCATATATAACTTTCTACTGATGTTGCCAGGAAATGGCTGCTACCATCTGAGTGGGAGGGAGAATAATTCTTTTTCTTTAGCTTGGAGGTAGAAGTGTCATAATTTCCAGAAAAAATCCCTCCTCCCTGCTAAAGTCCTTGCAGTGAGTGTGTATTGGATTCAAAAGGCTTGTTACTCATCTGGGGTTAAGTCAAGGTTACCATTTCCTCCATAGGAAGTATTTTAGTTCATTCAGCATGTTACCCAGTGTCTATTCTCTGCTAACCGATGTGCTAAGTACGGGGTATGAAAAGGGAAGAATGACAGACCTTGCCTTCAAGGGACTTCAGTATTCTTGAGAGATGGTGTGCCTACAGAGGAGTTTGCCATTGAGGGAAAAGAGAAATCCAGACAAATAGAGCAAGGGAAATTTGAGAGAGAAAAAAATACGGGGGTAGGTCAAGGAAAGCTGCCCTGAGCTCTGCTGCCCCTTGAACTGATGCTGAAGTGAAGAGAAGAGTTTTACCAAGTTAAGTTGAAGTGACTAGGTTTTTAGGCTTGATCAGAAAATCTCATTTAAAACTTGATTTGATGGTTCAGTCACATGTGGTAACTAGGCATTTTGGCACAAGCTGGAAAATCCAGTCACCATTTATAGCGCTGGTTCAAAACAGATACATTGCAAGCTCCAACCAGCTGTTTTATAAACCAGCATTTTGAGACACTTCTGTGAAGTGGGGGGGCTACCTGTATGTGATACTGTTGGTGGACTTCACAGGGGTGGGACATGAAATCTTTCTCTGTTCTTTGTGGTTGGTGATGCCATTGGGTTTTCACATCCTCCCTCCTTCATAACTGGAAAATGGATTGGGCAGCAGGCTCACACTGCATTCAAGGTGGTGTTTACTGGACCTGAGTTAGTTCTCTTAAAGAAAAATTATGCATCCAAAATACTTAGCAGATTTACAGGAAAGCAAATTGTGGACTGATTAACTTGACAAAGTCCCCTGCTCCTTTTCACCCTGTTTAAAAGGCTGATTTTGGAGTAAGAGTATGTGAAAGGAGTCTAACAACTAGGGATGGCAGGAATGCAAAGCCTCAGGCTTCTGGGCATATTTCAGTTTCATGAAGACCAGGGAGGCCATGAACTGTTGGTCAAAATTGTTTATCAGAATCAGTAAGTGAAGCCTGGTCTGAATGGAATTCTTTGATATGTATTAGGTGAATAATAGGATGCATAAGAAATTTTCACTAGTTAAAATAAATTTGAGTGGTTATTGACCTAAAAATCTTGTTAGCTTAACCTGGTTCCTACTCCAAAAAGAGATGGGAAGGTTTGAGGTAGACTGGCATGGCTTAATTTTTATAGGAAAGATAACTTACTGGTTGATTAAGTTAATCTTAGCAGAATGTTACTCAGAGAAAACATTGACCCTGTAATTACAAAATGTGATTTTGGGGTTTAGAGTTGACGTGGATCTGTAGGGATTATTCTTTGGTTCTGCTGTTTTGACTTCTTGTATCCAGGAGACTTTCCAGTTTGCAACCGATTTCTTTATTCCTTTCCCATGTTCCTCATTTCATCATAAGCTGGAGTTATCAATCCAAGAAACAAGTTGGCTTTTAGAAAACCTTGACATCAAATTCCACTTGCCATGTTGAATCTAATTGTGGTTGCCAGCTGGTGAATTCCATGTGTTCAGCCACTCCCAAATTCTGACTCACTATTGAAGGCAAATAATCCATTGTAATTGCTGGAATAGCAACAGTTTGGCCAGAATGTGTAAACAGTGGTTATAAATGTTTCCATTGGCTCAAGAAGTTACTAGCAAGCCAAAATTCATATGTGTTAAGAGAAGCCATGTTAAAAAAAATGGTTTTACAGAATTGGTTTAGATAAAAGCCTTTGAACATGTGCAGTGAAGACTAAAATGAACAGAACCCTTTTTTGCTTTGTACATTGGGTTCTCTGTAAAATTTGTCTGGCAAATGAAAAGAAAATGTGGACTGTAGATTAATATAAGTTTGGGGAGATAACAGTGAACTATGGGGGAAGAAGATCTTTCCTATTAGTGGAATTATTCCCTTTTAGAGAGTTTAGAGGGAAGACAGATCAAAGTGCACACAACCCAAGTGTAATTAACAGTCTCAGCTAGGATTGGATTTTCTGTTAGTCTCACCTGGGCCAGGAGTCTTTCATTTCCAGGAATGGTAACAAATTAGAATAATGATGGTATCATGAGCAACTAAGGTGTAATATACTTCATTTTTCATCAGTTACCAAACTTAAGATGCTTTTTATCCTAATTTGATAATGAAGTGGGGGAGATTTTTGGATTTTGGTCATTGAAAGACAAAAAAGAAATGGGTCAGCAATTGAAAATTTTTCTGTTGCACATGTTTCACTTCCCAATTGTGTTGTCATCCAGATAATATCTGCAGAAGTTAAAGATTAAGCTGTTGTAAAACCGTAGCTAAAAGTCCAGACCGAAAAGAACATAAGATTTAATCATATAATATAAAACTGAAACAAAATGTAACAGGAATCATTCTCTCTGTTTTTACTTGTTCCCTTCTCCTTGTTTGTCCCTTTAGTAAAGCCAGCTGGGAATTGTTGAGTTGTTTCTGTTGCTTAAATTGGTCTTTAAATGCCAGGGACATTTTCAGACAAAGAACCTTATGTACCTGTAAACAGTTACTACTAATACTAAATGTTAATGGTTGAGTAGCATTTTCTTCAGGCCAATAGCTAAGGATCCTGTTTTAATCTTATCTATATTATGTGGGGTTTTGTAAGTGTTATTTTAAAATAGATTTTTACTGATATCCTTTTATTTTTTAACATTACCTAGATTTTTTTCCCCAAGTCCCTCCTGCTTTCCCTTTCGAAAGTGTCATCCTTTATTAAAAATAGTTTTAAAAATTTCTTAATTTTTAAAAAAATTTATTTACTTTTAGTTTACAAGACAGTTCCAAAGTTCCTTGAGTTTCAATTTTTTTTCCCTCCCTTCCTTCTTCCCCTCCCCCCCATGGTGGTGTACAATCAAGTATTGGATCTGCAAATACTTTCATGTTGGACATTAGTCTGGTTGTATAGAAGGGTTGTAGCCAATAGAGTGAACAGTGGGGAAAAAAGAAAGAAAACTAAACATAGAAAAGAATGATAGCATGTAGATTGCTTCAGTCTCCATTTACACTGTTCTTTCTAAATCTTTCTCTGACTGTAGATATCTCCTTCCATCCTGAGACTTGTAGAGTTGTCTTTTAACTGTGCATTGCTGAGAAGAGTCTAGTTTTTCAAAGTTGGTTGTCACTCATATGATGTGTCTGTGATTGCATACAAATTTTTCCTGGTTCTGTTCTTCTCACTTAGCATCAGTTTGTATAAGCCTCTCCAGGTGAATATGAAGACTGTGTCCTCTGCATTTCTTATGGCACAATGGTATTCCATTACGTTGATATACCACAACTTATTTAGCCATTCCCCAATTGATGAGCATCCCCTTAATTTCCAGTTTTTTACCACCACAAAGAGAGCTGCAATAAATATTTTTGTACATATGGGTCTTCCTCCCTTCTGTGATCTCTTTGGGATACAACCCCAGAAGTGGTATTACTGGGTCAGAGGGTATGCAATTATTTATAGCCCTTTGGGCATAGTTCCAGATTGTTCTCCAGAATGGTTGTATCAGTTCACAGCTCCACCAACAATGCATTAGTGTTCCAATTTTTCTACAACTTCTCCAGCATTTGTCATTTTCCTGTTTTGTCATCTTAGCCAATCTGGCTGGAGAGATGTGGTACCTCAAAGTTGTTTTGATTTGCCTTTCTTGAATCAGTAGTGATTTAGAGAATTTTTTATTCTTATAGATATTCTTATAGATATCTATCTATAGATAGATAATTTCTGCCTCTGAAAATTGCCTGTTCATATCCTTTGACCATTTATCAGTTGGGGACTGACTTGTATTCTTATAAATTTTTCTTAATTCCATGTATATTTTAGAAATGAGGCCTTTATCACAGACAGTGGTTGTAAAATTTCTTTCTCAATTTCCCCACTTCCCCTCTTAATCTTGGTTGCATTGGCTTTGTTTGTACAGAAACTTTTCAATTTAATGTAATCAAGATTATCCCATATTGCATTTTATAATGCTCTCCAACTCTTCTTTGGTCATAAAGTCTTCCCTACTCCATAAACTATTCCTTGCTTCCCCGGATTACTTACAGTATCAGCCTTTATGCCTAGATCACGCACCCATTTAGACTTGACTTTGCTGTATGGTGTTAGATGATGGTCTTTACCCAGTTTCTGCCATACTGTATTCCAATTTTCCCAGCAGTTTTTGTCCACTAGTGAGTTGTTATTACAAAAACGAGTCTTTGGGCTTACCAAATACTATATTACTATAATCATTGACTATTGAGTCTTTTGTACCTAGTCTATTCCATTGATCCATTACTCTGTTCCTTAGCCAGTACCCAAATATTTTATAATGTCTACAGTAACTTTAAATGAGGTTTCTCATACTATAAGAGAAAGAAATTTAACAAATGAAGTTGCTTTGAAATTTCAAGGCATATGGCAAATTTCATCTGAATCCTTGCAAATATTTGAATCTGAAAGTAAGTTTACCTTTAATAAATTTGTTATGAGCTCACATATCTTTGTAAAATGGGTGGGCAGCAATGGCAAGAGTTTTTAAGAGTTCACAAAGTTTTTCTAAGTGACCTAGAAGCAGCTTATCACTTATAGGCTACAGGTTGGGAATGTCTTTTTTCATATATTAGCACAAATCATAGGATTCTAGGATGGGGTGAGGAACCTGCAGCCTCAAGGCCACGTGTGGCTTTCTAGGTCCTTAGGTGCAACCTTTTGACTGAGTCCAGCTCCTTAAAGAACAATCCTTTTATGAAGGGAATTTGTTTTGTGAAGTTTGGATTCTGTCAAAGGGCTGCATTTGAGGACCTAGACCACATGTGAACTTGAGGCCACAGGTTCCCCACCCCTGTTCTGGGACTCCATACTCCTTATTTCACAGTTGAAAAAGCCAAGGATCACAAAAGTTAACTGAATTGTATTTCCTACATAGATGGTAGGGGGTAGATCTGGTGTTCAAACCTTGGTTCTTCAGACCTAGAAAAGATGTAGGCCCTTGTGCATGTGCATCTACTTCAAGGCTATCTCTCGAGTTCTTGTCCGCTTTTCTCTCTCTCTACTTGAAGATCTCATCAGGTTCCATGGGTTCATTTATCATCTTTTTGTACTTGATTTCCAGATCTTTTTATCTAGCCCTAGCTTTTTTCCTGAGATCTAGTTCTATAACACCAGCTGTTTGTTGATTATTTCAAAATTGATAGCCCATGAGTCCCTTAAACTCAATACATCTGAAACTGAACTCATTGTCTTTCTATCAACCTCTCCCCAGTTCTGAATTCTGTAACTATCAAGGACACCACCATCCTTCTTTTCACTCACAGCCTCAGTGTCACCCTCAACTTTTCTTTCTTTCTTACTCCAAATAGTATGTCTTGTTAAATCTTGTGATATTTTTCTGTACAAGATCTCTCTTATACATCCCCTTCTCTCCATTCATACAGCCAATATGCTTGTGTG
This sequence comes from Pseudocheirus occidentalis, assembly GCA_028646575.1. Lineage (NCBI taxonomy): Eukaryota > Metazoa > Chordata > Mammalia > Diprotodontia > Pseudocheiridae > Pseudocheirus > Pseudocheirus occidentalis. The sequence continues at coordinate 230,765,383 of CM053597.1, forward strand.
AGCCTTTTTCAAAATCTCTAGATTATTGCAGTTATCTTCTGATTGCTCTCTTTTTATCAAGTCTCTTCTCACTCAGATCCGCTTTCCACTTATCTATCAGAATGATTGTCCAAACCCCTACTTACTTAGTAAACTATAATGGATCCTTCTTACTTCTGGGATCAAATATAAAGTCCTTTGACACCCAAAGTTCTGATCCTTCCTTTCTAGTCTTCTTATATTCTACTGCCTCACCAAAGGTGAATTCAACAGGCCTTGGATTTTGGATATGAGGGGTGAGAAAGAAATCTAGAATGCTTCTCAGGTTAAGAGCCTGAGGGATTGAGAGGATGGTATTGTCCTCTACACTAATAGAGATGATAGGAGGTGGGGGGGGAGAGTTTAGGGGGAAAGAGAATGAATTTCCTTTTGGAAAGTGAGCTTAAGATGTCTGCTGATCAGCTGGAACCAAGATGGCAGAGTAAGAGCAAGAACTTGTCAGAACTCCCACCCCAGCCACCTCCAATACCTGTAAAATATAACTCTAAACAAATTTTAGAGCTACATAACCCACAAAATAACAGAGAGAAACAAATCTCCCACTGAAAGCAGCCTGGCAGGCTGACAGAAAGGGTCTGTTGCACTGGGCTGGGAGCCAAGCACAGTCCTATGTGAGCCGCATGGTCCCAGGCCTGGGGTGGCCCCACCAAGTGGCACAGAACAGCCAGAGCATAGTTCAGGAGAGTGAACTACCAGCAGCTGTGGTGGTTTCCACACTTCACAATCCATAAACACCAAAGAGAAAGTAAAAGGTCAGTGGGAAACTGTTGGAACTAGGTCACAGAAGAGCACTGTCTAGCTCCTGACCCCAGGGTGAGAGGTGGTGGAGGCTGGGTGGCTGCAGCTGCTGCTACATGACTGCCTCTGGAGCTCCTGGCCTGCAGATTGTAGGGGGACCATACAACCATTCAGAGGGTAATCAGTCTGTCAGAGCTTGGGGTGTCTGTAGAGAGGGTGCCCTCCTCATAGCTCTGACAACATTTGCAAAAACCGCAGTGATTTGGGACACAGCTCTCTCTACTCTGGAAGCAGAGTTCTACCATGGCAGAGCTCAAAAGTCAAGTAATCAGCTAGCAAGATGAGCAAGCAGAGGAAGTGCAGTCAGATCATACAATTTTTTGGGGGGACAAAAAGTGTCAAAACATGGAACCAGAAGAAGTCAACAAAGTCAAAACTCCTGCATTGAAAGCTTCCAAGAAAAATATGAAGTGGTTATAGGCCATGGAGGAGCTCAAGAAGGATTTTAAAAATCAAGTAAGAGAAGTGGAAGAAAAATTGGGAAGAGAAATTAGATGCAAGAAAAACATGGAAAGCGAGTCAGCAAACTCACTGAAGAAAATAATACCTTAAAAAATAGACTAACTCCAATGGCAAAAGAGGCCCAAAGAGCCAATGAGGAGAACAATGTCTTAAAAAGCTGAATTGCCCAGAGGGAAAAGGAATTTCAAAAACTCAGTGAAGAGAATAATTCCTTCAAAATTAGATTGGAACAAATGGAAGCTAATGACTTTATGAGAAATCAGGATACTATAAAACAGATCCAAACAATTGAAAAAAGTGGAAGGCAGTGTGAAATATCTCATTGGAAAAACCACTGACCTGAAAAATAGATGTAGGAGAAAATTTAAAAATTATTGGACTACCTGAAAGCCATGATTAAAAAAAAAAGCCTAGAAATCATCCTTCAAGAAATTCTCAAGGAAAATTGCCCTGATATTCTAGAACTAGAGGGCAAAATAAAACTTGAAAGAATTCACCAATCACCTCTTGAAAAAAGTCCCCTTTTTGGGGGACAAAAAGTGTCAAAACATGGAACCAGAAGAAGTCAACAAGGTCAAATTCCAGAGTTCCTGGGTCAAGGAGAAAATATTACAAGCTGTCAGGAGGAAACATTTTGAATATTGTGGAAACACAATCAGGATAACACAAGATCTAGCAGCTTCTACACTAAGGGATTGAAGGGCTTGGAATATGATGTTCTGGAGGCCAAAAGAGCTAGGATTAAAACCAAGGATCACTTACCCAGCAAAACTGAATATAATGCTTTAGGGGAAAATATGGTCATTCAATGAAATAGAGGACTTTCAAGTATTCTTGATTAAAAAAATGAGAGTTGAACAGAAAATTTGACTTTTAAATACAAGAAACGAGAGAAGCATGAGAAGGTAAATAGGAAAAAGAAAAAGTTGAACTATTTACTATTCACATTCCTATAATTGTAACTCATGAGTATCAGGATAATTGAAGGGAATATATGTGTATACATATGTATATATGTATGTATAGGAGGGTGCATATGTGTATAAATACATATGTAAGTGTGTGTATATGTGTGCACATGTATACATAGGGCACAGGATCAGTTGAATAGGAAGGGATGATATCTAAAAAATAAAATTAAGAGATGAGAGAGGAATATAATGAGAGAAGGAGAAAGGGAGAGATAGAATAGGATAAATTTTCTTATGTAAAAGGCAAGAGAAAACTGTTACAATGGAGGGGAAGAGCTGGAAGGTGAAAGGGAATGGGTCGACTTTATTCGCATTGAATTTGGCTTAAGAAGGGAATAATGTACACACTCATTTGGGTATCTTACCCTATAGGAAAGTAGGGGGAAAGGAGATAAGAGGGGGGACGATATAAGGGAGGGCAGTTGGGGGGAGAGGGTAGTTAGAAGCACATACTTTTGAAAAGGGACAGGATCAAAGTAGAAAATAGAATAAGTGGGGGTCAGGATAGGATGGAGGGAAATATAGTCTTTCACCATATAACTACTATGGAAATGTTTTGCGTAAGTACACATGTACAACCTGTATTGAATTGCTTATCTTTCCAGTGTGTATGGATGAGGAAGGAAGAAGGGAAAGAATCTGGAAATCAAAGTTTTAAAAACAAATGTTAGAAAAATTGTTTTTTACATGCAACTGGGAAATAAGATATACAGGCATTGGGATATAGAAATCCGTCTTGCCGTACTAGAAAGTTAGAGGGAGGATGGGGAAGCATATAAGAGAGAGCAGATTGGGGGAGATGGTATTCAGTAGGCTCAGTCTCTTGGGGTGGGAGTAGGGAAAAGATGGGGAGAAAATGTGTAATTCAGAATCTTGTGGAAATGAATGTTGAAAACTAAAAATAAATTTAAAAAATTAAAAAAAGATGTTTACTGGTCATCCAGGTTGAGATGTCTCAAAGGTAGTTGGAAATACAAGACTAGAGGTCAGGGCTGGATAAATAGATCTGAGTGTCATTTGCATAGAAATGATAATTGAAACCATGGGAGCTGAAATGAGACCATCAAATGGAACAGTACAGATGGAGGAGAGGAGACCCAGTAGCAAACCCTGGGAGACATCTGTGGTTAGAGGCCATGATCTAGAAGAGGATTTAGCAAAGGAGACAGAGGAGGTGTGGTCACATAGGTAATAGGAAAACTAGGAGAGAGAGTATCCAGAAGAGAGTATCAAAGAGGAGACTGATCAGAGGCTGCAGAGACATCAAGGAGAGTGAGGATTGAGAAAAGCCATTGGATTTGGCAGCTGAAAGATCATTAGTGACTTGGTGAGAGTTGGATGATGGTGGACACCAGAAGTGGGTGAGCAGCCCTGAAAAGATCTTGGCAAACCCTCACACCAGAGGCACTAGTCCTCTCTGAACACCTGTCTCACCTATAACTCCAAGATACTGTAGCACACACCCTGGTCATTCCCTGGTGTATAGCCATCTTGGCAGACAAGCTAACCCAGGCTTACTGAGAGGTCTCACACCTGTTAGTCTGAGTTGGGGGATGTCTAACCCTACCATATGAAGACTTCCCAGGCAGAATGAGCGGACGAGAACAATTTGTTACAATGACCCTGAAGGGGACCAAAGCATGTTCTATCCTGAGCCATCCCCAGTCTTTCTGATTTTTGTCTTGCCACTGGACTTCAGTGACTGGAAGAGAGAATGAGACTGACAACTTTGTTCAGTTGTGCTTCACTTAAAACCAGTTCATGTGCAAGTGAAGACATTACCTCCTGATGTCATTGGTCCTCTTCAAAAACGTAGGACTAACAACAGCCGTCCAGTTGCTGTTTCTTTACACATGACACTCCATCTCTCATCTCCATATCTGTGCACTGACTGTTCCCTGTGCTTAGAATGCCCATTCTCCCGGTTTCCTATTTGTCAAACTCTTGGTTTCCTTAAAGACTCATCTCGAGGCTTTTTCCTGGTCCACACAGTTGCTAGTGTTTCTTCTCTTAGGTTATCTGCCAGCTATTTATATTCTGATTTACATATGCTGTCTCCCTTATTAGTGTATAAGCTCCTTGAGGACAGAGACTCACTTTGCTCTTTTTTACCGAGTAGGTTAGTTATAAGCAAAACAAACTTAAATGTTGGGAGAATTAGAAGGAAAAGAAGAAAGAGCAAAAACCTGGGATTAAGGGCAAGGTAAGGACAGAAGAAGAGCTGCGACAGAGAGGAAGTTGTTTCATTCAGGAGATCCCAGGTATCAGGCCACCCCTTTCCTTCCCCGCTTTCTGTTAAAGATGAGGTTGGTAGCACTGAGAGAAGAAAGGACAAGAGAACAGGACAGAGAGAAAAAGATAATAATTTAAGTCATAACTGTGTATGAGTGGATGAATTAATCCATAAAGTGGAATAAGGCAGTAGAGTGGATTAGAAGGCAAATTATAAGACACAGACTTGAAACACAAAGATTCACACAGTGAAAATGAGGGGCTGAAGCAAAGTCTCTTAGCTACTAGCAGTCATAATTTCAGTTAAGGTTACCATCAGGGTCCTCTCACCCTGACAACAGGTCTGTCAGGATCACTTTCCCTGATGACAACTTTGATGGCAGGGGCAACCTACTTACCTCAATTGAGTGAGGCACCATCGTGTTCTCTAGAACAGAAGAGTCTCAAGGCTTAGAGGTGTAAACAGAGAAAGTTTATTGAGTCCTCTCCGTGGGGAAGCCTAAAAGCAACATTTCAAGACCAACCTCTCCCTGCCCCAAAACCTGAGTCTTATATATCATCCAGATTCATGCACCACATGTCATAAACAACAGGGCCCAGCTGCAAGGAGCAGGATATGGCCAAATGTGGGGGTGGGAAGTTGCAGTTACAGTGGCTTCACCTGGCCCCAGGGTAAGGAGACGCTATCTGGAAAATCTGGTTTCCACACATTTTCCACACGTACGAGAATTTTAAGCACCACTGCTCCCCATGGCCCTTGAGAGACCCGGAGAGTCCAGTGTGCCCCGAACTCTGTGACCCAGACTTTTCCAGGGCTTCAACTCCCTGTGCCTCATCATAACCACCTGCAACCTGCAAGTATTTCTTAACCTTCACAGGTTACTATAAACATAGACAACATAAAAGGTAAGCCAGGGAATTACATTATGCATACAGGAACCATATATAACAAATCAAACTAACACTGAATGTATGTAACCTGATACATCTAAATACTTTAAAAGTTAATCAAATCAGAGGGAGAAATATGTAATAAAGCTATTGTAATAGGAGATCTTAATATACCCTTTCAGATTTGGACCTTTCAGACTTTTATTCAAAAGGTAAACCTGAAAGAAGATTAGTTTTACAACTTTAGAAAAATTGAGATGATAGATCTTTGTTGACTACTAAACAAGAATAGAAAGGAATTTATATACAGCTGTACATTGTACCTTTACCAACCAATTATGGAGGCATGAAAAGTCACACAAAAAAATGTAGAAGAGCAGAAATGTTAAATATGCCACTTGCTCATTCTAGTACAACATAAACTGTATTCAATTAAAAAAACCCTTTAAAAAAGAATGAAAATATAAGTGGAAGCTAAATAACACAATACTAAGAATTGGTGGGTTAAAGAAAAAACTGTAGAAACAAGTGAATGTTTTAACATACCAAAACTTATAGGACACAGCCAAAGACAGTACTGAAGGGAAAATTTGTATGTCTACATACTTTGATAAACAAAAGAAAGAACAAATCAGTTGGGCATGCAGTTAAGAAAATTTGAACAATAACAGAGAGTAGAAATTCTAGCATTTAAGGAGAGATTAATAAAAGGGGCTGCTTTTTTGGGGGTGGAGGGAGAAAACCCTAATAAAATAAATTTGTAACCTGATTTTTAAGAAGAGAGGAAAACCTAAATGTTGCTATAAAAAATAAAGAGGATCGTGGAACTGAATCTTGTAAACTAAAAGTAAATGAACAAATGAGTTAAAAAAATAAAAGCTAATCCAAAAAAAAAATAAAAATAAGACTCAAAATTGAAGAGGAAATAGAATTATCAGAAAATCTTTTTCCCAATTATGTGCTACCAAAACTGATAGAGAAAATAGGTGAATTCTTATTAAATACCCAGATTAACAAAAGAAGAATTAGGCTATTTAAATAACCCAATGTCAGCAAATGAAATTGAACATAAATGAACTCCAGAGGAAAAAAACTCCTGAACCAGAAAGATTTACAAGTGAATTCTATCAAACATTCAAAAGAACAATTTCAGTACTACATAAGCAGTTTGCAACTATGAGAAAAGAAGGTGGGGTGCGTAGGTGGTATGAGGAGTAGAGCACTGGCCCTGGAGTCAGGAGGACCAGAGTTCAAGTCTGGCCTCAGACACTTAACACATACTAGCTGTGTGACCTTGGGCAAGTCACTTAACCCCACTTGTCTTGCTTTCCCCGCTCCAAAAAAAGCAAACAACAACAAAAAAGGCAAAACTTCAGTTACCTTTCTATTGTACAAATGTGATTTTGATTCTTAAACTTAGGAGAGACAAAGATAAGAAAGAAAACTACAGACTGATATCCTTATTGAACATAGATAAAAACATTTTAAATAAAATATTACCAAATAGGCTACAACAACATAATAGAAAGATTATACACTATGACTAAGTTGGGTCTATGCTAGGAATGTAATGAAATGAGTAAACTAGAACAACTCATACCCTCATGTTAGCGTTATAAAGAAAAACAACTTGGGAGGATTTTTGAACTTTTGTCGATGCCAGGATAAACCATGAGTTCAAAAGAATGAAGACGAAACACACCACCTACTTCTAGAAAGAGGTGATGAACTTCAAATGCAGAGAGATGTGTTTCCGGTTGTTGTGGATTTGTTTTGTCAGACTCTGCAACTATCTATTGTGAGCTTGATTTCTTTTTTTTTTTTTCTGAGCTCAATTTGGAAGACAAGGTGAGAATTGAATATGACAGATTAACAAAAGAAAAAACAACTTGGGCTACTTACTCTGCCACATTTTAATGTAATTTACTGCTGTGTAGTGGTGTTGCTTTGCCAAAGAGGAAGGGGAAGATACATGGCATTATCTTGCTACTAAAAAAAGGTATTTCATTGCATTGCTTAGGTAGAGAGGGTTGCTATTAATATTACTGTATTGGAATTGAATGGGGAGTTTTTTAAAAAAGAAATATGATAAATTCACAAGATTTAAAGAACATCATTTGGCCACAAAAATCTCTTATCTTAGATACAGCTGTACCTTGGAGATACTGGGGGTTTGGTTCCAGACCACAGCAACAAAGCAAATACTGCAATAAAATGAGTCAGTCTCTCCCCCTCTCCCCTCCCCCCCCCCCCCCCACACAAAGTTGCAAGGCAATACATGATTAATGACCAAATAAGTGCAAAGGAGTCATGGGAGGAATGGATCCCTTTATGTTGGACTGGTCAGAAAAAGGTTTGAGGAAATGGTGTGGAGTGAACCAGGCCTTGAATGATGGGCAGGTGTCAGGTATATAAGGAAATGGGAAGAGTATTGCAGGAAGGAGAAATTTATGCATATGCATACGTACATATATAGATACATATGTATGTGTGTATAGGTGTGTGTTGTTATTCAGTCATTTCAGTCATGCCTGACTCTTCATAACGCCATTTGGAATTTTCTTGGCAAAGATACTGGGGTGTTTTGCCATTTTCTTCTCCAACTCATTTGACAGATGAGGAAACTGGGGCATTAACTGAGATTAAGTGACTTAACCAGGGCCACAAAACTAGTAAGTGTCTGAGGCCAGATTTGAAATCAGGAAGGTTAAGTCTTCCTGACTCCAGGCCTAGTGCACTATCCACTATGCCACCAAGCTTCCCCATTAGCTATTCTATTCTCTTCTAATTCATATATTTCTGAATGATTTTTCACAACAGTGATTGAATATATAACAGAATGAATTATTCTCCTTAACCTGAAAAATCAAATTAATCAGAGCAAGCATTCTTAGTCATTGAGAACTTACTGTAAAGCCATCACAAAATTCCAGACTTAAAAGTCTAAATACAGTTGTAACATACCCTCACTTTCTGGAAGCTGTGATTTATTATTGTTTCTATGAAACAAGATTTTATTCTAAAATGTAATAGGATTACATGCTATCTCTTCTGTCTCTGCATCCAGATTGTGAGCACCTTAAGGACAGGATTGTGTCTTTATATCCCTTACCCCAGTATCTAGCATTGTACATTATCCACAGTGAGCATTCAATAAATTTTTTTAAAAACAACAAAAAAAGAACATCATTTGGATTTTTAAATCATTGCAATGTGAAGACATGTTATCGAATAAAATAAATCTTTGGCTACTCATACCAATAATAATAATAATAATAATATATAATATATAATAATAATAATAATACTCTTGATGGGTATGGGGGCAGTGGAATAGGATAGTAACCTATGTAGGGTCTACTAGGCTAATATCTCCCTGTCCACTTGACATAGGATGCTCTGTGTTGTGGTTTCTCTAATGCCCGTCACCCTTTCATTTCTCTTATAGTTGTACACTGGCATCCATGGGCAGTTCTGCCTCATGGAACCCAATCAGCTCCACTACTGTTCTCAATAGGAGCAGAGGAAAAAAATCACTGACCACTAACTAGAGTGAAGCCAGAACCATCCTGGGCACAAATTTCATTTGGGGGAAGGCTGTTGTGCTACATTGACTTGCTCTCGTTAGTTCCAATGCATATTTAAAAGTCATTGTTCAATCCATTTGAATATGATCTTGTTTATTTCCTTCTGTTCCTTTATTGGCATCTGTGTTGGAAGAGACCTTGGAGTTCTTGTTCAACACCTATCTAAAGAGAAATCCCAATAATGCCATTGACAAGCAGTCAGCTAAGATGGTTAGTGAAGATGAGGACTTACTGGCTTAAAGAAGCAGCCTATTCAAGTGTTGGGGAGTTTGGAGAGTTCCCTCCTGTGGTTGAATTGAAATCTCCCTCCCTGCACCTGCCATTGTTTGTTCCTTGTCCAGCCTTTTGGAACAAGCCAGGGCAGTAGGTGTGTACTGGTATTTCTGGTGTGCTTGGGCTTGGTGTTGGTTAAAATAGAAGTGGGCCAATCTGTCTTTCACATGACTGCTCTTAATTAAAAAAAAAAAGATTTTATTGATTTCTTTTTCTTTTATATCACCTAGATTTACCACTGTCTCTTTTCTATCTCTCCCTCCCAGAGCCAGCCTTCATAAGAAATAATTTTTTTAAAAAGCAAGAGGAAGAAGAGGGAAAGAAATTGCACAGAGCTGATCCATACGTTGAAGACCACTTGACATTATGTGCAGTGTTCCCTGCATGTGAACCCTAAGCTCTGTAGAGGAGCAGGGAGAGAAACCTTTCCATAGATCTTCTTTGGGGCCAAGCTTATGGTTTTCAATTGTGCAGTATTCAGGTTGAAGTCATTGTGTATATTGAATTTAGAGTTCAACATACAGCTAAATCTTAGAGTGGAGTTTGTAGATGTTATCTCATTTGCGCACAACAGCATTTTGAGGTAGGTATTATTATCATCCTGATTTCACTCGAGAGGTTAAGTGATGTGCTTAGGGTCTCACGCCTTATAAACAACTTGAAGCGGCCTTGGAGCTCAGGTGTTGCTGACCCCTGGTCTAGCTGCCCATCCGCTGCACCAGCTAGCTCCTGTTTCCTTGGCTCTGTTTGCTTCAAGTCATGTAAGTCCTTACTTGCTTTTGTGTCCGTCTTGCTGATTATTTCTTAAGTTTTCATGATATTCCATTACATTCATGTACATTTATTTAGATGGGCACTTGCTTTGTTTCTAGTTCTTTGCTCACGTAAAATGTGCTGATAGAAATATTTTGGTGCATATGGAGCCTTTATTTTTGTCTGGCTTCCTCAGAGTGGAATCTCTGTTGTCAAAGGATGCAAATATTTTAGTACTTTATTTGCATAATTTCAAGTGGCTTTCCAGAATGGATGGTCCAGTTCACCATTTTGCCCACAGTGCATTAGTATGTCCAACAGGATAGCTCTTTCCACCTTGAAGATCGCTGTTGTGCTCCCCCAAGCCTTCTTTTCTCTAGCCAAATATTTCTGGTTTCTTCAACTACTCTTGATGCCACATAGTTTTCAATTGCTCAGATATAGAGCCCAGAGCTGAAATATTCCAGACTAGAGGCTGACCAGGGCAGGGTCAAGTCACCAAGCATTTATTAAGCAGCTGCTCTGTGCCAGGCACTGTGCTGAAAAAGCCCGTCTTCAAGGAGGTCGGACTCTACTGTAACCTATAACATTTAAACAGACAATATCGCTGGAGGAGGGACAGAGCTCCAGCAACTTAGAGGGTCATGAAAGACCCCCATAGGAGGGGAACTAGGCTGAGCCTTGAAGGAAGAAGCAGAGGAGTGTGGGAGGTCAGGAGAGAGAACCTCCACTCCAGGTGTGTTGTATAGGCCACAGAAAGTGGGTCAATTTGTGTGACTGACAGGGAGTGTGTTTGCAGCCAAGCAACAGGGAATAATCCCAACCAGGAGGCCAGCCTGAGTTTGGAAGACGAGGAGCTTGCAGCTCTTAACCTGGTGGCCATGAACTAATCTGTGTAATTTATTTCCTTGGAAGTTCTCCATGTTCTAGTCATGCATTTAACATCATTCAGAGGAGTCCCTCGGCTTCTCTAGACTTAAGAGTCCATGACATAGACACGCACACAGACACAGGAGCCAATGAAGTTTTTTAAACAAGGGGTGACCTGGTCAAACCTTTGAGTTGTAACTGACTCTTTGTGACCTCATTTGGAGTTTTCTTGGCAGAGATACTGGAGTGGTTTGCCATTTCCTTCTCTATTTTACAGATGAGGAAACGGAGGCAAGTGAGGTTATGTGTCTTGCCCAGGGCTGGATTGGAAGCTGAATCTTTCTGAATCCAGGCCTGGTGCTCTGTCCGCTGTGCCACCTGGATGCCTGTGCGTAGGAGAATATTTTGTATGATGATGTAGTCATTCAGTGTGTTAGCTAGCTCTTCCCAGCCTGTGGCAGTTGTACATTTAATTCACCAAGTCATGATATCCACATTCCTGAGGACAGAGGAAGGAGCCTTGGCCTTGGCGTCAGAGGACGTGCATCAAACACCAGCTTTGATACTTGCTAATTGTTTGATCTTTGGCAAGAAACTGACATTGTTTTGGGCTTCAGTTTCTTCTATGAAAAGAGGAGATTGGATGACGGTGTCTTGGGTCCCTTTTAGCTCCAGACCTGGCACCGTAAGATTTTCTCATAATTATGTTACACAGAGCAGGGCCGTGGACAGATCCCTGAACTGTGCCACTAGAGAACCTCCCCCTTGCCCCCCCATTAACCATTACTGTACTCTCTAGTCACCTCATTCAAATCTTCACTGCACTGTTCCCTGACCCACATGATAGCTTCAGGGATGTCTGTCAGGAGAGGATTTCTTGCTCCCTGACAATTTCATTTTCTCCCAAATGAAGATACACCTTTCTCATACTGGAGAATATTTTTGAGGGGAAAAAAAGGTAATACTTGTATAGTCCTCATTTGAAATAAGGTCTTATTTTTGTATCAGTATTTCATTATTAAAAAAAAATAAGTGTTACATTGCTGAACTTCTGTGTTTGCACTTCATTCTCGAAGAGGACCATCACATCAGGGAATGATGACATTACTTACAATTGGCTTAGATTTGACTGAGGGAGGGCTGTGCAGGGTCACCAGCCTCATTTTCTCCTCCAGAGCCGTGTGGGTCCAGTGGCCAGATGTTCATCAGGATGACTGGAGATGGCCCAGGATGCAGTGGAAGACCCTGGCCCTTTTAGGCCAAGTTCTTTTCATATTCTCACTTTGAGTGAGGAAACACCCATTCAGCGAATAGCCCTCTTTAAGAAGTGAGCCCCTTTAATTTAAAGTCGGTCCCTGGGAGAAGACCCTCAGGGTTGCTGGCCAAAAGAGAAACAGTTA
>CM053597.1:230777758-230801418 GCA_028646575.1 Pseudocheirus occidentalis
GGGTTCTGTTTGTCTCTGCTCCTTTCCTCTAAGGCAGCGGTTCTCAACCTGTGGCTTATGTTCAATTTAAATACATTCTGCATATCAGATATTTACATTATGATTCATAAAAGTAGCAAAATTACAGTTATGAAGTAGCAACGAAAATCATTTTATGGTTGGGGGTCACCACAACATGAGGAACTGTATTAAAGGGTTGCAGCATTAGGAAGGTTGAGAACCACTGCTCTAAGTTATTGTCGTGGTTCTGTGAACTATTCAGGGTTTCTCACTTCTCCCTACATCACGTCGTACAAATCTTTGGAAGTTTCCTAGAATTTTTTATATTTGTCATTTCTTATGGCATTTTCCTGTTCTGCTACATTCATGTACCACAGTTTATGCAGCAGTTCCTTCAGTGGCAGGCATACATGGTCATTTCTAGCAGGCTGCTCCTGTGTGTGTGTGTGTGTGTGTGTGTGTGTGTGTGTGTGTGTGTGTGTTCTGGATGCTCTCTCCATTGGTACAGATAGCAACCTCTTCACTATTTAATTGTTTTCCAAGCTTCCCATCTGTTCTTTAAAGAAGATTGGCCCCAGAAAACACCAGAAAACGTACGAACAAGGACAGTGTCTCCCCATGATTTGGTAATAGAGTTTTTTCTTTTCTTTTTTTTTTGAGGGCAGTTGAAGTTAAGTGACTTGCTCAAAGTCACACGGCTGGTGAGTGTGTCAAGTGTCTGAGGCCAGATTTGAACTCAGGTCCTCCTGACTCCAGGGCTGGTGCTCTATTCACTGTACCACCTAGCCACCCCGGTAATAGACTTCTAATCTTAAATACCTTTGCGGATGGAGGAAACTTAAAATGTTACCTTTCCAGAAATTTTAGATGTTGTACATGTCAGTCATTGAGTCAGTAAAAAGGCTGGAAAATGCTAGGCTGTTTTTTTTTTTTAAATTTTATGTGTTCAAATAGCCTTTGCCACTATGTTGTGGATCTGAAGGACTCATAGAACGGAAGGATAGAGCTAATTATTTTAGTTTACATCTCTTTTGCAAAAAAACTTTTTATCATTTTGCAAAGTTCCAGTGCCTTTCTTCGTGAAGCTGTGTGGCCAGGCAATGCAGGAATCCCACTACATTTTGAAATTTAGTACAAGATCTTCCTATCAAGAACTCTAGACAGAAGGATTTCGTTTCTGAAGGACCAAAGGAACATTTGTTTACATGGTTATCCCCAGTAGAAGACTTTGAAACAAATTTCCAAAAGTCTATGCTGAGATAGTTGTAGAAAATGATAATTAAACTTGTATGTCTTTTTTTTTAATAGATGGCAGGGTTATGTATTTAGAAGAATTAGCAAAGAAATTAATAGTTTCATGAAGAAATAAATCCATAAAAACCATCATTTCTATATAGTGGTAACAAAAAAGATTTTAAAAAATTATAATAAAAACCACATGCAAAATAATCACTAAATGCATAAAATAGCTGGGAATTAACCCATAAGGGCCCATACAAAATTCACACATATAACTATAAAACATTCTTTTTTTAAATAATTGATTTGTTTATTTACTTTTAGTTTACAAGATTCAGTTCCACGATCCCTTGAGTTTCAAATTTTCTCTCTTCCCTCTACCCCCACCCCCATGGTGGCATGTAGTCATGTATAGGATCTGCAAATACTTTCACATTGGACATTAGTCTGATTGTGTAGAAGGGTTGTAACCAAAGGAGTGAACAATAGGAAAGAGGAAAGAAAACAAAACATGAAAAAGAATGCTATCATGTAGATTGCTTCAGTCTCCATTTAAATTCTGTTCTTTCTAGATTTTTCTCTCAATGTAGACATTTCTTTCCATCCTGAGACTTGTGGAGTTGTCTTATAACTATGTGTTGGCTGAGAAGAGTCCAGTTTATCAAAATTGGTCATCACACATATGATGTGTCTGTGATTGTGTACAAAGTTTCTCTGGTTCTGCTCTTCTCACTTAACATCAGTTTGTATAAGTCTCTCCAGGTACATATGAAGTCCATCTCCTTCCCATTTCTTATAGCACAAGAGTATTCCATTACATTGATATACCACAACTTTTTTAGCTACTCTTCAGTTGAGGGGCATCCCCTTAATTTCCAGTTTTTTGTCACCACAAAGAGAGCTGCAATAAATATTTTTGTAAATATGGGTCTTCCTCCCACTTCTATGATCTCTTTGGGGTATAACCCCAGAACTAGTATTACTGGGTCAAAGAGTATGTAGTAATTTATAGCCCTTTGGGCATAGTTCCAGATTGCTCTCCAGAATGGTTGTATCAGTTCACATCTCCACAGTGCATTAGTGTTCCAATTTTTCTAACAACCTCTCCAGCATTTGTCATTTTCCTGTTTTGTCATCTTAGCCAATCTGGCTGGTGAGATGTGGTACCTCGAAAGTTGTTTTGATTTGCATTTCTTGAATCAATAGTGATTTAGAGAATTTTTTCATATGCTTATAGATGTCTAATTTCTGCCTCTGAAAATTGCCTTTTCATATCCTTTGACCATTTATCAATTGGGGAATGACAAACTTGTGTGTCTTTTCTTTAAATAAAAAAACCCCCAACAATTTCATCCTAAGTATGACTTTACTTCATCTTTTACTGTTTTGATGTCAATGGTCTCATGCTGGTTTTAGAAATTCTTTCCTAACTAAGATCTATGCCTGTAAATCAAGGGTTTAGCTCAGACCTTGTCCTTGTGATGTAGATTATACATATTTATTTTGAATATGGTGTGTCAGAAGTTGTCTGCTCAGATGAATGAAGTGCTGTAGAACATTTTCTCATTTCAAGCTGCAGTATGTGGTTTTCAGTGAATGTACAGCACACTTTATGGCATGTGCTGGGGGAATCTTTGAGCTTTGATTGGGCCCCCCAATCAAACTTCTGGTGCTCTGGAGGCCTGTGATTTTTATTTGGGCTCTTCCTTGCCCTGCCTATTTCTTTCTCTTCTTGAAGCAGTGGGGAGAGCACAGAGGCAAGTGAAATGGCCCTGCCATTTCAAAGTGCCCCCCCCTTCTGCCCGGAGGAGAAGAATCCCACCCTCACCTTTGTGTCCTGCAATCCTTGCTGTATAGGAAAAGGCCAGTAATCAGGCATATTGCTCCCTGGACTTATTAATGAGCACCTAAAGATGGGTCTTTCTCCTCTTGTCCTCTATTTATAGACTCTATATATACAAAGCTGTAGCAGCATTTGTGTTACCACTTCAGTGAGAAGGTCACTGGCCACAGTAACAAAAGTATGAATTGTTAGTTCAAAAGAACCGGAAGTTGTTTTGGTCCTTTGAAGACTATAAAATCAAGTGCTGGGATCATGGTGTTAAACAAAAATTAGTATGGTTTTAATTTAACAGCTTTTGAAAGTTTGTAGAAAAGATCTTGGTTTGGTCTGAAAAATTTTAATTCATCACCTTTTTTGACACTGTACTCATGTATCTCTTTATATAGTAGATGTGTGCCCAAAACCTTTTGCATTTTGGGGTTTTGTAAACAGAATCATTTTAAATTCTGGAGAACTTAAATTTTATAATGGATACTTTGGTAAAGGGAAGACTTTATAAAGTGTAGAATCTTTTATAAATGCTGCTTTCCTCAAGGTGCTCTTTGATTACACTCTAGACCAGTGGTTCTCAACCTTCTTAATGCTGTGACCCTTTAATACAGTTCCTCATGTTGTGGTTACCCCCAGCTATAAAATTATTTTCGTTGCTACTTCATAACTGTAATTTTGCTACTGTTATGAATCGTAATGTAAATACCTGATGTGCAGGATGTATTTTCATTGTTACAAATTGAACATAACCTCCAGGTTGAGAACCACTGCTCTAGACCCTCTAGAATTCAAGTCTCGGCTTCTCTGAGCCCTCTAATTTGTTCTCTGATCCAATCCTCTCACCCAGCCCTATTTTTCCAAGCTGGTTTCCTAACGTGTTTTCCTAGACTGTTCTCGCTGTCCTCATACACCATGCTCAGTTCTATGTCTGTGTCTTCATTTCTTACCTGGAATGTCTGCTCGTTGTTGCCCCTGGTTAATACCTTTAGCCTCTCAATACCTGACTCATAACTGTCCTCAAGGGCTGCTTTTTTTGTCAGCTTCTGCAGGAAATCTTTTAGTCTATTTCAAGGCTAAGTGATAACTTCCTTCAATACTTGTATCACTCAGAAGTTCTAATCTGAGATGGACAGAAGTTCCATTTCATTTGGAACTTCTTTTATACTGTTTGTAGTCATGTATTCTTTGATTGTTTCAGGCCTTTAAGTTCTTTTCTTCCTGGCTGGATTATGAGCTGATAGAGACTGTGCTTCACACAATTGTTTATTTCCTTCAAATCAAGTGCAATTTTTTTTTAACACATGGGGAGGCACCCAGCTGCAAATAGTTGTTGATGGAGTGAATCCAAAGTATTGCAACAGCCCAACTTGGATCTTTAGGGTATTTCTGAGAGTGAAGGTTTAGGTTGGCACCAGTGAAAGAGTGCTTTTCAACTATTTTTAAGAGTTCAACTTTTGGTTAGCCATGGAGTTTGGGTCTAGTTTGTAGGGAGTATAATGGGAAGCAGATGCTTGTTTCTTACCTTTGCATCTAAATACCTTTTGGGAATGAAAGAACCAGGCATTTTATTTAGAGAATCGTGAACTTTAGTTTTCCGTTTGCTTTTTAGTGATTGGAGGGTACACTTGACATGGAATTGAATTTCATTTGTCAGTAGTAATTGTAAATAAGGTAAGCTCCAAATTAATTTTGTCTTTCCTCCCTCCTATTTCATAATATACTTCTGAATTTTTATCAGTTTTACTAAACATGGATAAAGGGGCGGCTAGGTGGCGCAGTGAATAGAGCACCAGCCCTGGAGTCAGGAGGACCTGAGTTCAAATTCGGCCTCAGACACTTAACACAAAAAGTAGCTGTGTGACCTTGGGCAAGTCACTTAACCCCAATTGCCCTTCAAAAAAAAAACAAAACTAAACATGGATAAACCGTAGTGCTTATTTGCTTCTTGACCTCACCATTACTGCACGGCTTCTTCATCCCGCCAAAAAGAGGTATACTTCTTGTATCCCCATCAAAGACAGTGAGATTTCATCTCTTACCCAGTGGTGGGGCTATTTTCTGATGATTTGTCTCGCTCTGGTCTGCCTGGTGTTTACTGAGTGTTTTGGAACAACCACTGCTGTTGTGGTTCCGAGAATTCAAAAAGGGCCTGGGTTGATTATTGAAATATTGGCATATACCATGTGTGCAGACCTTGTCTTGTGGTCATTTATGAACGTGTACAAAGCAGAGGCCTAAGGCTATGGTGGAAATAATGTTGAATTTGAAGTCTGAGGAGCTGGGTTTGAATTCTGACACTGTTAACTACTTGTATGGCCTTCTGCAAGTATGAGCCTTAGTTTTTCACCTGTAAAACAGGAATTAAAATACTAGAACTGCTTACTGAGCAGTACTGTCCTGAAGGTCAGACAAGCTCTTATAAAACTGTGTGTCCCATGAGTGCATAACTGCTTTTCCACTTTTGTAGTGGGCAGATGATGCCATTGTGTGCCATGGCACATTATTTGGGCTACTGAGGTAAGCTGCAATTCAGCCCTATGTGCCTGCTGTACTAAATGAATGCAGCACCAGGTAGGTGATAATATTAGCATTTATGTAGGCCCTGCTGGGTGCCAGGCATGGTGCTTAACAATTCTTATCTCATTTGATCCTCTAAATCCTGGGAGGTGGGTGATACCATCACCCCCACTTTATAGATGAGGAACTGAGCCAAATAGTAGTTAAGTGACTTGCCTAAACTCACCTAACTAGGAAGTATCTGAGGCTGGATTTGAATCAGTTTTTCCTGACTCTAGGCCCAGCACTCTGTCCATTGCAACATGAAGCTGCCTTTCATGCTGTTGACCCCAACTACTCTCCAGTTTGTATTAGTGACTAGTTCCACCCTCCTGCTACCACTGGAGCTGAGCTGGACCTCTCCTACTTGTGTGCTTGCATTAAATCTTAGACCATGAATGGAAGTGCACCAGGTATGATATGTTGCTGCTAGAGATTCAAGGAGAGGACAGGAGACGAGACAAGGTGACAGGGGAGGAGAGGATCACATACTTCTGCAAACATCCCTGTATGGAAACCACCTGTCACAGGAAGGATGTGTGATGATTGAGGTGGTTCTGGTTTCCCAGACTTTAAGGGGGGCAGGAACTCCATGGGTCTTACTCTGGCAGACCTTGACCATGTTAGGAATGAACTGGGGTGGATAGAGAAAGGGGATCTCTGGGTGTGTATAGAGAGAGAATGAGAAAATAAGGACCTGTGGTTTGACCTGAATCATTGGACTCTTGTTCTTCTACTTGTAAGAGAGTAGAACTGATGTTGAGGCCCCAGGCTTTCCCTGGTAAGGAGACCAGGAGCCTCCCAAATGGGTGAGTAGTGAGGCTAGGCACTTCCAGTAATAAGAACACTGAGCCGATCGGTCAAGAGTGAGAAAAGAAGGGGAGAGGATACCTTTGTATCCCCAGCATTGAGCATGTTAAGCAATCCATTTAGCACTTAGGCCTTGTTGACTTGAAATGTAATGTGATTTGTACCCTCATATCCTTCATGTCTTCACTTATCAACTTGAATAAATATTGATATAACACAAAGACATATGCAGACTTTTTAGGGTCTGGTTGGTTAGAAACTTTAAGTTGCAAACCTGGATAATTAACTTTTTATGTTGTCCTGCTTTTTAAATGGGAATTCAATTCATTTCAATAGACATGAAGTGCCTACATGGTATAGAAGGAATTAGACAAGAAACTGTTTAATGGAAATACCAGAAGAATAAAGGATTAAAAGTCTTTGAAAGTACGTTTCCAAATTTTATATAAAAAAACCAACTTGACTTTTGATAGCATTAAACAACACTTTTTAGAGGCCTTTTTATGTTCTAGGCACCAAAGATACAAACCCCCAAATTAATCAGTCCCTTCCCTCTTATGGGGGTGGGGTGTAAAAGGAGAGTTAACTTTGGATCAGCTGGGGAGGTGCTGGTGCTTGAGTGATGCTTTGATGGCAGTTGGAAATTCTCAGAGGCCAAAGTAAGGAGAGAGTGCATTGCCAAGGAGAGGAAGTGGATTGTGGCTGAGGAACAATTAGGAGGTCAGTTTAACTGAACCTTAACATGCACAAGGGACGATAATATTTAAGAAGTCTGGAAAAATAGGATGAAGCCCAATTGTTAAGGATTTAAAATGTCTCCAGAGTACTTCCTCATTTTGTCCTAGATGTAGTTGGAAGCCACTGGACCTTTGGAGCAGAGTTGTGAATGACACAGCTGTGTATTTGACCTGACTATTTGGAATGTCACTTGGGCAACTCTCTGGAGGATGGATTGGATAGGAGAAAACCCAGAGGTAGTGAGTCCAGTTAGAAGGCAGTTGCACTAGTCCAAGTGGGAGGTAATGGGGACCTGAATAAGGCTGGGGGCTGTGGAAGTAGAGAGAACGAGATACTGTAGAGGTAGAAACAGCAAGTTTGGGCATCTGATTGGAGATGGAGGAAGAAGAGGGAAGAATTGAGAATGACTTCCAGGGTGTCAACCCAGGATACTGGAAGGATGTTCATGCCATGAGCACAAAAAGGAATAGTTCAGAACGGGGGTGAGATTTGGAGAAAAGGCAGTGAGTTCTGCTCTAGTCATGTGGAGTCTGAGATGCCCCTGGGATATCCATTCAGATAGACATATGGAATGCCCAGTAGGTATTTGGTGATGCATGAGGAGAGTTCAAGAGAGAGATTAGGGATGGTTATTTTGATCAAGGAGTCATCTCTATAGAGAAGGTGATGGTAAATGATAAAGTAAATGATAAGACAATAGGCATGAAATTAAAATATGCTTGCTCCTTGGAAGGAAAGCTATGGCAAATCTGGACAGCAGACTAAAAAGCAGAGATAGCACCTTGCTGACAAAGGTCTATATAGTCAAAACCCATGGTTTTTCCAGTAGTGACGTGTGGCTGTGAGAGCTGGTCTGTAAGGAGAGCTGAGTGCCACAGGATTGATGCTTTCCAATTATGATGCTGGAGAAGACTTCTGAGAGTCCTCTGGACAGCAGAGAGATCAAATCAGTCAATACTTGAAGAAATGAATTCAGGCTATTCGCTGGAAGGTCAAGTATTGAAGCTTAAATATTTTTGTCACATAATGAAAAGATTGGAAAAGACCCTGAAGTTGGGAAAGATTGAAGGCAAAAGGAGAAAAGGACGGCAGAGAATGAGAGGGATAGACGGTGTCATGGAAACAAGAAGCATGAATGTGGACAGACGTCCATGTGGATGTGTAGTGGATGATAGAAGGGTTGGGTGTGCTGAGGTCCGTCGGGTAGTGAGTGAACAACAGGTGACAAGATCAGAGAGAGCAGAAGAGGGCCCAGACTGAGTCATAATCACATGTGTGATACAACAGAAAAGGCCTTGAGAGAACAGTGAGGCAAACAGGAGGTGAGTGATAAGCAGGATGCTAAAAGGCAGCTTATGCTGTTGGCATGGTTGGCCATCTCTGGAGTGGGGAAGCCTGGGCTCAGGTTCTACCTTTGACATGGGCCGTGGGTGAGATTACAGGCAAGGCATTTGACCCAGTGCCAGGCAGATCTGAGACTGTTGGTAGCAAGAGTTTCCACTCCCCACCCAAAAATGTAGGAGGAGAGGCCTCATTTCCATTCACCACCCCCAAATATAATAAGTACATCATTAACTAAATGGAAGTTGATTGCAGTAATCTGCTAGTTGTTCTCACTAGTACAAATCTCCCTCTCTCTGCCTGTCTGGCCAAGTCACCCCCTCACTCGCCATTCACTCACCATTCAGTCAATCCC
This sequence comes from Pseudocheirus occidentalis, assembly GCA_028646575.1. NCBI lineage: Eukaryota > Metazoa > Chordata > Mammalia > Diprotodontia > Pseudocheiridae > Pseudocheirus > Pseudocheirus occidentalis. The sequence goes on from CM053597.1 coordinate 230,786,632, forward strand.
ACTAGCTCCCTAAATGCTTTCAGAATCAAATAGAAGATCCTCCATTTGGCTTATAAAGCTCCTCAGAACCCGTTTCCTTTCCTGCCTTTCCAGTCTTTCCAACTCCCCCCCACTCTGTGTTCCAGTGACAGAGAATTCCTTGCTGATCTTCTTGCTTAGATAATCCATCTCCCAACCTCTTGGAATTTTCACCGCCTTCACTTCAGCTTCTTAGCTTCTCTGATTGCCTTCAAGTCTCAGCTAAAATATTGCAACAAGTCTTTAATGATCCCACTTAATACTAATACTTTCCCTCTGTTGATTGTTTCAGATTTATCCCATCCATATCATGTTGTCGCTCCCTTTAGACTGTGAGCTCCTTGAGAGCAGGTACTCTCTGGTCTTTCTTTGTATCCAAAGTGCTTACTTAGCACAGTACCTGGCATGTAGTAGGTAGGCCCTTAATAAATGTCAGTTCCTTGACTAATTAGCTGTCTGTTGATTGGGAAAACAGGGGTTAGAGTAAGTCTTTTCAGAACTTAGTGTGTGAGTTGTGACTGAGGAGTTGTTTCATTTCTGTTTCAGTTGTAGACACAATACATACTATAGCTTTATCAAACTTGTGCTAAACTTCTATAGTTTAGATAAATCTGTAGTTCTCAAAGTATTCAGTAACCTGTTATGTAGTAGCTCTTGTGATTATGTTGGTAAGAAATTGCTAAAAACTCTCAAGATTTAATATCTTTTTTTTTTTTTTGCTTCTTGGAGGGGGGAAGGGAGGGCATTTGGGGTTTAAGTGACTTGCCCGAGGTCACACAGCTAGGGGTTGTGTGTGTGTGTGTGTGTGTGTGTGTGTGTGTGTGTGTGTGAGTGTGTGAAGTGTCTGAGGTTGGATTTGAACACTGGTCCTCCTGACTCCAGGGCCAGTGCTCTGTTCACTGCACCTTGCCACCCCAAGATTTAGTATCTTAACATTTGAAATCTGATTTTCTGATTCTGCTTTTGTTCTTTATTTCCTTCATGGTTATAGACTGTTTTCTTTCCTTCCTCTTTCCCTTTCAAAAAATTTTTTATTGAAATTTTTTCTTACATTATTGTTTCTTACATTATTATAGTATCCCATGTATCCCTCCTCCTTTTCCTCCTGGAGAATCATCTCATATGACAAATAGTAATTTTTTAGAGGGGGAAACCCCCCCACAACCAAATTAGCACAATCGATACATTTACAAAGTCCAAAAACGTGCAATGTGTAATACCTATGGACTTGTAACTTCCATGGAAGAATAGGTTGGGGTGTCTTCTCATATGTATACATTTGAGTCCCTCTTGATCTTTATAATTTTGTTACAGTTACCTTTGATTTTGTAGTGTATCATTCTTTCCAGTTACATTGTTGTAGTTACTGTATATATTGTTTTCTTAGCTCTGCTGACATCACTGCATCAGTTCATATAGATCTGTCCATACTTCTCTGTATTTATCATAAATATCATTTTTATAGCACCATAATATTCCATTGCATTCACTTACCACAATTTGTTTAGCTATTCCACCCATCAGTGGGCATCTACATTGTTTCCAATTTTTAGCTAACACAAAAAGTGCTCCTTTAAGTAATGTGGAACCTATAGGAACTTTTTTCTTATTGGCAGCTTTCTTGGGGAATAAGACCAGTAATGGATTCTCTAGTTTGAAGGGTATAGACATTTTAACCACTTTATTTACATGTTTCCAAATTGCTTTCCAGAAAGGCTGTGTCATTTCACAACTCCACCAATAATGTATTAGTGTGCCTGTCATTTTACAGTCCCTCCAATGTTGATTATTGTCATTTTTGGTCATTTTTGCCACTTAATCAGGGTGTGAGGTAAAATCTTAGGGCTGTTTTGATTTTCATTTATCTTATTTTTAGTGATTTAGAACATTTTTAATGTGTGAAGTTTGTTGTTGTGAACACTTCGCATTTCTTCTTTTGAGAACTGTTCATATCCTTTGACCATTTATCTTTTGGGGAATGGCTATTAGTCTTACATGTATTTAATATATCTTGGATAACAAATCTTATTGGAGAAATTCAATACAAAGATTTTTTTCCCCATTTGAACACTTCCCTTTTTATCCTAGATGCACTAATGTTGTCTGTGCAGAAGCTTTTCAGTTTTGAGCAAAGTTATCATTTTATCTTTTGCAATTTTATGTTTTGTAAAATATTTTGTAATTTTAGTATATATCTATCTATATGTATGTCTGTATATATATCTCTATGTATATCTTAGCAGTAGCAGTGTGAAGTAGGTAATATGTTTCTCTTCTAATTTTTTGAAAAATAATATGATCTTTAATATTAAGGTTATGTATCCATTTAGAATGTGTTGTGGAGTGTGATGGTCTAAGCCTAATTTTTGCCAACTGCTTTCCAGTTTTCCCAGTATTTTTTTTTTAATCAAATATGAAGTTTCACCCTAGGTAGTTTATATAAAACATTTTTTCAAACACTTGGTTTTGAATTCTAGCCTTTCTTAAGTTTCCCTCGTCTAGTCTGTTCAATTGGTCTATTTCTCTATTCCTTAACCAATACCTGATTTTTTTGTTTGTTTTGGCAAGAAATGATGAGCAGGTTGATTTTAGAAAAATATATAATATAAGACTTGAATCAAATAATTGAGTAAAATGAGCAGAAGCAAGATAATGTATATAGTGACCGCATATTATTTAAAGAGTAACTATGAATGATTAAGCTATTTTGAGTAATATGAACATTCAGATTAACTATGAAGGACTTATGAAAGAAAATGCTATCTACCTCCAGAGAAAGAACTGATAAACTCCGAGTACAAATCAAAACATAATTTTCTCTTTTTTTTTCTTTTTGTTTGGTGACATGGCTGAGAGGGAAATGTTTTGTATGATTTCTCGTGTATAATATCATTTGCTTGCCTTCTTAGTGGGTGAGGAAGAGGAAGGAGGTAGGGAGAGATCTTGCAACTAAAAATTTAAAAAGAAAAAAATGTGATAAATAATACGTTTATTGAGGGGGGAAAAGGATTTAGGATTCTGTGACCTTGTTTTTTTACATACTTTCTGACCCCTTGGGTGGGTTAGTTTACATCATTAGATCAGTCCTATAAGAAAATACTCTTCTGAGGCAGCTAGGTGGCATAGTGAATTGAGCACCAGCCCTAGAATCAGGAGGACCTGAGTTCAAATGTGACCTCAGATTCTTAACACTAACTAGCCGTGTGACCTTGGACAAGTCACTTAGCCCAAATTGCCTTGCCTTCCCCCCTCCAAAAAGCAAAAAAGAAAATACTCCTCTGATAGCTCCAGATATAGGCTATATATAGATATCTCTTTGTTTGGAAAAGATCCCTTATTTCCCTTGAAGGAACTCGGAGTTTTGGGTCCTGAATAATTCTTTTCTTTTGACCATTGGTAGAACAAGACCATGTGGTCAGGAGAGCAGATGTCTTTATAGAGAGATGAACTCATTAATGGTTTTGAGTCCAGTGAAAACCTAGTGACTTTAAAATCAGTGTTTATTTATTCAATTAACATTTGTTTAACAAATGTACTGAGTACTTCTTGTCTAGTACTCACTGTATGCTAAATTGAATTTGTGTTTTCCAATCTCAGCCTCTTGCTCTGCTGGCTTTTGTGAACTCTGGGCAGTTGTAAGTGTGCTTGCCTAGGAGAACTGAAATGGAAGCTCTTTTACTTTGGCTATGAGGCATTTTTGTTGATAGCCTTTGTTTGCATGGCTGATTCAACCAAGCATTATCGTTTTGTTGCACTTTCAGACAAGTCTTTTCTCGATTTTCTGTCTTTCTTATCCCTTTCCTGCTTATTCATACCTTCCATCTGATAAGGCCTCTTACTCATTACTCAGGTGGCCCTGTGTCCTGCAGACATACAGTCAGACTCATAATGCTCAATTTTGCCCAGGGCAGTAACCTCAGACCTTTCTTCTGTAATGCTAGCCTTCATTTTCTTCTCTGTGTGAAATTTGATGGGGATGTAGTCTCGCTTTTAATTTGGGACATTGTGGAACCAGTCTGTTGTTTATCTGTTTTTCTTCTGGCTGTCAGTTTGTCATATACTGCTTGTTTCAGAAAAAGGCCATGGGGACTGGAAGATTAAGGAGAGAAGATAGGTCACGAATCACTTCTAATCTAGACTGTCTCATCGTATTCTCACTTTGCAGATGCCTGAAAAGCCATGGCATTTTGATGGCTTAGTGTAATCTCTTGGTACCTGTTTTACAGAAACAAGGTGATCAGCTGATTTTACCAGAGTTTCATAGAATCATAATATCAGGAGTTTGAAGTGATTCTAGAGGTCAGTTAATCCAGCTCTTAACTGAAGTTTGAATCTCATCTGCCATTTCTCTAGAAAATGGGAGTCTAGTTTCTATTTGAATGCCCTTGGGGCTTGTGTTTTTGGGGCAGCTGTTTTTCTTTTTATCTAACTGAAATCTTTTTCCCTCTGACTTTTATGGGTTGGTCTTAGGTCTGCCCTCTTGGCTAAGAGTAAGTCTGATCACTCATCCACTGGGGAATCCTTCACTGAATAAGGTGGTCAGATTTTCTTAGTCTTTTATCCAGATTAAGCTTTGCTAGTTTCTTTAAATGACCTTTGGGTGACAACATTTATCATTCCTTCACCATCTTGTCCACCCTCTGGATGATCTTCACCGCAGTAATTTCTCTGTCAAAAATAGGACTTCTAGAGCTTCATATACTTGACTTGTCCAGCCAGTGTAGGTTCTGTCAGTCTCATCACTGATCTTATTCTGAGTGTCCTAGTAATGTTAAGGAACATGATTGCCTTCCTTTTGATTTTACTTTGTAGTATTGGCTCATCTTTGTCTACTATAGCACCCAAGTCTGGTTCCTATGTTGTACTGTTTAAATGCACTGAATTTGAGTCTTGAGTCTCCTTGGGGTCAGGTTATGAAGAGCCTAGATGGCAGCATTAAAAGTTGGAATGGACCTTATGTATCTTAGTAATGGTCAAGTAATTGACATATCTTCCAGAAGTAATGGCAATTTTAATTTGATTACTCTGCCCCAAGCAGAAGATGGAAAATAGTGGTAAGGCAGATGACTGGCTGGGATGTGCAGCATGTTCTGATCTGAAACTGGCTATGTATTGTGGCCAGGTGAGCATGTACTCAGTCACTCACCAATCAAAACGGCTCAGCCTCAGGGCTAGCATTCCAGAGTGGAGCGGCTGAAATTACATGAGTAACAGGAAATAGTGATATTAGCCAGTTATATAATGCAGTGCACTCCAGCACCATAAGGTATCACAAAATGAAGAATGTTGTAGTGAGGCCTGGATCCAGTTATACAGAGAGCACAAAGAACATTTGGTACACTTAGCACTTCTACAGAAATGAAGACAACTTTAAATGGTAACAAAACACTCCTAACATTGGAAAACGCTGAAAGTGTGTGCTCCTTCTTCTCTGAACAAAGCTGAGTCTATTGAAGTGGAATGGACTTATGCTTGGATTGCCTGTCACACTTGGGAGTCTGCTGGGCTGGTAAATGAATTGTCAAGATGAAATTTATTAATTAAAAAAGTTGTGCTTTGAAAATATGTATCTACAGTGTTTTGTAACATGTCAAAAATGCAAGCACTGGTCTTCTGATCAGAAAGCCCGAGTTCAAAACCTGGCTTTACCACTTAGTTGCGTGACCTACCATGTTATTAACCTCTCAGAGTAGTCTTTGACTAGAAGTGGGTAGGGAACCTGTGGCTTCAAGGCCACATCCAGGTCCTCAAGTGCAGCCCTTTGACTGAATTCAAACTTCATGGAACAAATCCCCTTAATAAAAGGATTTGTGGTGTTAAACTTGGACTCAGTCAAAAGCCCTGTTCTATATTTGATGATTCTAAAACACAAGCATTTGTAAAAGGGTGATATGGATGTCATTTAGGGGAGTCATTAGTCATTAGACAATCTCACAAGTTCCTTCTTAGCTCTATATTCTTGTATGCAAATAATATGAGAATGATTGACCTAGGTTCATACCTAGTAAGAAGGGCTAGCCTTCTTCATGTTTGTTTGAACCTTTTTTTTTTTTGAGGGGGGAAACAGGGAATGTCAGAGAGATCTAGGGATTTAGTAATGATCCATACACTTTTGGGGGTTATCACCTTGGTGCTCCCTCAGTGGCTATAGCTGTAGTTTCATTCATTCTTCACAGAACATTTTATGGTTTTTTTTTTTGCTTTTTTTTTTTGGAGGGCAGTTGGGGTTAAGTGACTTGCCCAAGGTCACACGGCTAGTTTTTTGTATTAAGTGTCTGAGGCCGGATTTGAACTCAGGTACTCCTGGGCCGGTGCTCTATTCACTGCGCCACCTACCCGCCCCTGTTTTATGTTTTTTTTGTTTGTTTGTTTTAGCTTTTTAGCTTTCTCTGTTTTCCTTTAACAAGTACCTACAGACTTTTCCAGGCAGTCAGTGGTCTCTAAAAGGAGGAACCAATAGCAATGAGCCTGAACGATCCATGGTGCAATTGGAGGATCCTGACCCTTAACCTAATTAGGCCCTGGGGTTAGGTTAGGCTAATCCTTATGTTTAGTCAGTGTCCCGCAATTGCACTCTCTATCGTTCCAGGGTTCCCCAGGGGACAGTATCACCCTCATTGGGAACCTATGGTTAGCTGAAATGTCTCAAGAAGCCTTGAATCCTTAATGAACCTCTGCCTAAGTTTTGAGAGCTTGCATAGATTTCTGTGGGAAGATAGAGATCTAATGGACAGGGGAAAGGAGAAACTTTCTTGATTGGCTTTGGGCTTGGGTACAAGTCTTTTTTGTTAAAGAAAATCTCTTTCTTCTATAGTTAATGCTTCTAAAACGTGACCATTTGTAAGAGGGTGGGATAGATGTTGTTTAGGGGAGTACCAGACAGCACTAGCAGCAGCTTCTGGTCAGAGATCACCCTTTAATGTTCCACCAGGGCAGTGAGAAGTGAGAGGTCACCAAAGCATCACTAGGCCCATTACAGTGGCAGAGGCCCTCCCACACAAGAGCTTGATGGAGAATAATCCCCAAAATAATCACACAGAACTTGGACTTCTAAAGTACTGTGCTCTTGCTGTCAGCACTGGGAGCACACATTTCCTGTGTGCTTTGGGGGGAATTGCTCTGTGGTTAGCTTTGGACAACATAAAAGAGCATCTCTTGGACTGGGTTGGCTCTACTTTCCCTTCTGCCCCAAGAAGACCCCTCCCTGTATGCAGGGACTTCCTGACCAGTACCCATACAGTATTGGAGCAGGTTTTAAAGGGACAGAAAAGATAGTCACCAAAATTGCAGAGGTTTCTCTTTGTGAGCCAGACTGTGGGTGTGGTTCCTCCTTAAAGACAGTCCTCTTGTTAAGTTCTCATGTTGAAAAAATTAAAACTGGTCTTGAGTCTGTCATCCTAGTTCTAGAATTGTCTTCTTGGCCCTCCAAGGATTTAGGAAGATTTGTGAAAATCATTTTTCTAAAAATTGAACTTTTATTTCTTTAATTAGCAAAAATTAACTTTCCTTCCTACTCTTCCCACCTTGAAAAACAAAACTCCTTAAGAACATTGTCAAGCAAAATAGATTTATTGCATTGGGTTATGTTCTCCCTCCCTCTTCCCCCCCCCCCCCAAATTCTTATTCTGCACTCTGAGTCCTTCATCTCCCTATCAGAGGGTGAGTAGCATTTTTCATTATGAGTCTTCTGAAATCATGATTGGTCATTACTCTGATCAGAATTTCCAATTCTATTAAAATTGTTTGTTTTTACAATATTGTTGTCATTGTATAATGTCATTATTCTCCTGGTACTGCTTACTTTCTCTGGCATCAGTCCATACAAGTCTTTATAGGTTTCTTTATTTGTTATATAACGCAATAGTATTCCATCACATTTATATACCATAAATTGTTTAGCTGTTCTCCAGTTGAAGGGAACCATGAGAATGTCCTTCTGTCACTCCTGACTAGTGTGTGAGGGCAGGTCTAATTATATCACCCCCTATTCAGTCAATTCCAGTGGTTCCATCTTATCTCTAAGATCAGATATAAAATCCTCTTTATATCCTGGCTTTTTTCTGCCTTTTCATCCTTCTTACCCCTTACTCTCTTTCGCATGTTTTGCAGTCCATGGACGCTGGTTTCCTAACTCACATTAAACACTCTGTGTCTTAACTTGGAGTGTTTCTGCTGTCTCTCCCCCACGCCTGACCAAAATCTCATTTTGGTGTCTTGGCTTCCCTGGCTTCTTCCTTCGAATCTTAGCTAAAGTCTTAACTTCTGTAAGAAGCCTCTCAATCCCAGTTAATCTTAAAGGAAATGCCTTCCTTTTGGGATTATCTGCAGTTTATCCTGTATCTTATCTGTACATAGTTGTTTGTATGTTGTCTGCATCATCAGATTGTGACTTTCTGGAGAACAGGAATTGTTTTTTTGCCTTTATTTGTATCTCTAGCCCTTAGCCCAGAGTCTGACACATAATAGGCCCTTAATAAATGCCAGTTGGTTGATGAGTGGCTGCTAAATTGTGTGATTCTGACTGTTGCTTCCCAGTATTTGAATACTTTCTTTCTGGTTCCTTGCAGTATTTTTTTCTTTCTTTTATAAACTCTTCATTTTGACTGTAATGTTCCTGGGCGTTTTTGCTTTGGGGTTTCTTTTAGTAGGTAATTGACAGATTCTTCTATTTTCTGTCTGGCCCCTTTGTTTTAAGAGATTTAGATAGTTTTCTTTAAAGATTTGTGGTTGCTAAGTGGTTTTTTGGTTGTGACTTTTAGGTAGTTCAGTTATCTTTCCTTAATCTGTTTTCTCCTTAAATTATTTTTGCTATGAGATTACCATATGTTTTCTAATATTTTTTCAGCCTTTGACTTTGTTTTAATATTTCTTCTTTACTCATGGAGCCAGTGGTTTCTATTTAGTCCATTTTTAATTTTCAGGGAGTTTGTTGCTTGGGTATGATTTTGTGCCTCTTCGTGCCAAGTTGTTAGTTACCTTTCCAGTTCTTTGTTCCATAACTCATTAAAAAAAATTCAGTTTTATTTTCAGTTCCAAATTCTTTCCTTCCCCTATTGAGAAGGCAAGAAATACAAAACTTATTACATGTATGAAGTTATGCAAAACACATTTCTACGTTAGCTAAGTTCCTCAAAAAAACAGAAAGAAAGAAAGAAAAAGTATGCTTCAGTCTATACTCTTAAGTCCATCATTTCTCTATCTAGAGGTTGATAACATTTTTTATCATGAGTCCTTTGGAAGTGGTGAATCATTATATTGATCAGACTTGTTAATTCTTTCACAGTTGATTATCTTTGCAAGACTGTTGTTACTGTGTAAATTGTTCTTCTCTTTTTTCTCACTTTTTTTGCATCAGTTCAAATAAGTCTTCCAAGGTTTTTCTAAGCCATCCATCCGCTTCATCATTTCTCAGAGTGCACTAGTTCTCCATTATTCATATGCCATAACTTGTTCAGCTGTTCCCCAGTTGATGGGGAATTCCCACTCAGTTCTCTTAATTTCCACTTCTTTGCCACCACAAAAAAAACTGCTACGAATATTTTTATACATATGGGTTCCTTTTTTTTTTTTACTTTGATCTCTTTGGGGTATAGACCTAGTAGAAGTGTTGCTGGGACAAAAGGGTGTGTACAGTTTAATAACTTCTTGGGCATAATTCCAAATTAAAAATTCTTTCTGAACCAGCAGTATATTAATGTCCGTATCTCTCCACATTACTTCCTGCATTTGTCATTTTCCTATTCTGTTGTCTTATCCAACCTGATGGGTATAAGGTGGTACTTCAGAGTTGTTTTAATTTTCACTTATCTAATTATTAGTAATTTAGAGTATTTTTTCCACATGACTATTGATAGTTTTGGTTTCTTCCTTTGAAAACTGGCTGTTTTCAGGCATTCCTTTAAATAAATGGTCCTTTGACCATTTAAAATAGAATTTCTCTATTTCTGCTCTTTTTTGGTAATATATATATGTATATGTATACATATATATGGTGATGGATTTATTTAGGTTTTTATGTCCTAAAACTTTTTGCAGTTTACCTACAGAACCCCAGAAAATCAATTAAAAATGTAATAAAAGAAATGAGCAACTTCAGCAAAGTTTCAGGATATGAAAATCTAAATAAATCCATCATCATATCTATAAACAGCAGAAAGAAATAGCAAAATTCCATTTAAAATAACTATAGACAGTATAAAACTGCTTCACTCTTGGTCTTATTGGAAAGGCTTCCAGTTTCTTTCTGTTACAGAGAGTTCTTGCTCTTGATTTTAGATAGATACTACTAATAATTTTAAGAAAAACTCCTTTAGTCTTATGCTTATAGTGTTTTTTAAAACAAAATTGGCATTGTATTTTATCAAAAGCATCTATTGAAATAATCATGATTTTTGTTGTTTTTATTATTGATATGGTCAGTTATACTTTTGGTTTTCTTAATATTGTATCAGTTCTGCATTCCTGGTCATGGCTTTCATGTAGTCCAATGATTTTGAAATGATCTCTCCTTCATCTGTGTTCTAGGTTAGTTGTTTTTTCTATGAGATATTTCAATTTTTCCTATTTTTTAGTCTTTTGACTTTATTATTTCTTGACATCTCATGGAGTTATTAACTTCCACTTGTCCAATTAGAAATTTTAAGGATTTCTTTTCTTCAATGAAGTTTTGTGCCTCTTTTTACCAAGCTGTGAATTTTCTTTTCATAATTTTCTTGCGTAGCTCATTTCTTTTCCCAGTTTTTCTTCCATTGCTCTTACATTTTAAAAAATATATTTTTTCTTCTTTTAAACATTTTTTAATGCTTCTAGGAAGTAGTGATGACTTTTTTTTCCATTTCTACACTATAAAAACAGTGATTGATGACTGTGTATGTAATTACATGACTAAGCTTTTAAAATGAATTCTGATAAAGAATAATTTGTAAGCTACAGTAGCTAAGACTGTTCCTAGAGGATTAGCAGGAGGGTAGGAGGGAGGTCTTTCCATTTTGCAAATAGTTTATTCTTCCGATGGGCCTCATTTCCATTATATTTTATAACTTATAAGGCCAGTAGTAGAGACACTTGAACTATTGTAGCATTGTGATTAGATGGGAGGAAGCAAGTTATCTAGGAGACATTCCTCAAGCTTATTGAGTAAGATTGTTTTAGTGAATTTCTCTTGGGAAGCAGTCTGAAACACCTCAGACAGTCATGTCATTGTCATTATATTATAGTTTGTTTAGGATTAAAATTCTGTTTGTATTAGTTTTAAAAACCATCAGATCATCTTAACCAGTGAAGAAAAAATTCATTTTGTATCTATGGCCGAGGAAAAATTTCTATGAGTAAACCAAGGGATAGTGAAGATGAAACAAAGAAAATCATCACAAAATGGACAATTTTGATTTTATTAAATTTAAAATTTTTTGCAAAAACAAATCTAATGTAGTAAAATTTAGAAGGAAAACAGGTAATTTGGGAAAAAAGCAACAACTTTGCATCAGGTGTCCCTGGTAAAAGTATTATTTCCAAGATATATAAGGAACTGATTCAGATTTGTAAGACTAAGAGCCATTTCCTAGTAGAGAGAAATGGTTAAAAGATATTAACAGGCAGTTTGCAAAGGAAGTTAATCCAAATTATAGTCATGAAACAAAATGCTCTAAATGACTGATAATTAGAGGAAAGCAAATTAAAGCAACTCTTGGGTTCCACCTCATACTCATATCAGCAAAGATGATGAAAGACAAAAAGGACAATTTTGGGGGGTGCTGTGGGGAAACAAACAGGTATGCTGTTGATTGAGCTGTGAATTGGTTCAGCCATATTCTGGAAGACAGTTAGAACTGGAAAGTAATCCAGAAAGTTACAAACTATTCATACACTTTGACCCAACTAACCTACCTATCCTGCTGCTAGGTTTGTGCCATAAAGAAAAAGAAAAATTATCTCTTTGTACAAAAATATTGATAGCAGCAGATAGGTGGTGCAGCGAATAGAGCATTGGCCCAGGAGTCAGGAAGACTCATCTTTCCAAACTCAAATCTGGCCTCAGATGCTCACTAGCTGTGTGATGCAGGACAAGTCATTTAACCCTGTTTCCTCAGTTTCCTTATCTGTAACATCAGTTGGAGGAAGACATGGCAAACCACTCTTTTATCATTGCTAAGAAGACTCCAAATGGGGTCATGAAGAATGGGACAGGACTGAAAAAACAACTTAACCACAAACAAATTGAAGTATATGCCTGTAATCAGATATTATTGTGCTATGAGAAATGATAAAATGGACATTTTGGGAGAAAGTGGGAAGAAGACCTCTGAACTGATGAAGAGGGAAGTGAGCAGAACTAGGAAAACAATATACATTCATGACCTAGAGAAAAAGGACTTTGAAAGGCTTTAGAACTGTGATTAATACAGTGATAAACAGAAGGAGAATGAAACTCTCCATTCAATTACTGACAGAGAAATGATGAACTTAAAATATGCAATGATTTGTTTAGACAGCTTTTGAGGGATGTTTTCCTTCCCTTCCTCTTTCTGTTTCCCCATTTTGAATTTTGCTCAATGATGGAAAGGTAGTGGGAGGGACAGATTAATTTTAAAAAAGACCTCTCTTTAAGAATTAAAATAATAAACTATTAAAAAAAATCTCAACAGATTAAAAAAGAAAGCACATTTTTAAAAGAATCAAATTACACCATTTTCCCTTTCTTTCTTTACCTGTATGTGGTGAATTGTGAGACTATGTTTGTTGGTTGTGATGATTCATCATATGCACATGAGGAATGAATGGTAGGGAAAATGGTATAGATGGATTCTTTAAAATTTCTTTTTCTTTTTTAAGCTCTTTGTTTTTTAAAATATAGTTTATTTTCTTATGCAGTATGTTATGTGTTCTTCGTTTTAGTTTACATTTTTATTGATACTCTTAGTTATAATCTAACTTCTAGGCTGATTTCTTTTATGACATATTACTGTTAAAATACTTTCTTGGTGATACTTGAGTATTTAGAGATGTTGATTTTTAAAACTCATTATTGCTGCTTTTTTTTTTCTTTTGGAACAAGTCTCAATGGCTTCAGGTAGCTTTATAAGCCTATTATTAAATAACGTAAAATCATTGTATAGTGTGACCTTCCTAGAAGTGAACTTTTGTTCCAAGACAGGGTATAAAACCTAGGGAAGATAGTGGGATGGAGTGAAAACAATACTGGTTTGGGGACTCAAGGATCTAAGCTTGAATTCCATTTTCTATCTCTGTAACCTTGGGCAAATCACTTTAATTCACTGAGACGGTGGTTTCCTCATTTAAAATGAGAAGATTGAACTAGATCTGGGGTGGAGAACCTGATCCTTAATGAATTCTAAAGAATTTGTTCTGTAAAATTTGGATTCAGTCAAAAGGCTGTAAGTACTTAATGATCTAGAAGGCCATATGTGGCCTCAAGGCCCCAGGTTCTCCATCCCTGGACTAGATTCTTAACCTGGGGTCACATTTTTTGTATTATAAAAAATGTTAATCTCTTAATATTTATTTTTTAAAATATTAACTATTTTAATAAATATTTTAAAATAACTGGTTTCCATTGTAATCCTGTGTTTTTTATTTTATATATTTAAAAAATGTTATTCTGAAAAGGAGTCCATCACCTTCTCCAGACTGCTGCTAGAATGAATTCAGAATTCCCAAAAGGGGAATCCTTCAGCTAGATGGTTGCTAAGATCCCTCCTAGCTCTAGCTATTATATCTGCTGAAGCTGGGGACTGGTAAAACACCAAGCACATTTAGCACATTGTTAGGTTGCTTTGTAATTATTACTAGTAGTGATGTTAGTATATGTCTGTTAATTTATTTAGTTTAAACTCTCAAAAGAAATTGTGCTTTTGGTGAGCTAGGGCTATATAATTTTTTCAAAGTCCAGAAAAGATGTGTGGGAGTAACTGCTGTTTACTGTTTCAGTGGCTAATGTGATTAAAACAAAGCTTAGAGAAATAGCCTAAGGTGTGCATGTCTTTATGTGACTTGTACATTCCTGTTATGTGCTTCTAAGTAATATATTTGGCCCTACATTCTGTCCTGTATTTATTTATAATTTATAAAATTTATAATTTATAATTTATAAAATAAATTTATTTTCTGTCAGTCTAGGAAGGGAGAGAGCTTTTATTTTGTACAGTAGGGAATGTTTAAGCTTAGCCTAATGCAGGTTCATTTATCCCCAAACTGTTGATTATGAATAACCTAAGTTGCATTTTCAGGTTTGAGCCTCTTCTTCTGCTAACTACACAAAACATAGCATATTTTTTCAAACTAGAGGTTTTTTTTCCTCTCCCCTTCTTTTTTTAAAATTTTTTTCAAAATTTTAAAAATTTGTTTTCATGTTTACATCATTCATTTTCATGACATTTTTGAATTACAGATTTTCTCCCCGTCCTTTCCCTGCCCCAACCCCAAAACAGTAATCCTACTGTAAAGCCCCTCTCCTGCTCTGCTCTTACTTTCTGATAGGGCAGGGAGGGTCTCCCTATCCCAGCCCCTTTATATCTTAATTCCTCTTTGCAGGTATTGTAGAACTATAAATTCTAGATTCTTTCAATTCCTCCCTTGTCCCCCACTTCCACTGGAAGGACAAGCAATTCAATACAGGCTGTGAATTGTGATTATACAGGACATCTTCATAGTGGACATATTGTGACAGTGATCATCTGTCTCTCCTTCCTATCCCTCCCCCACCCTTGTTCTGTTCTCTACCCTGTCCCTGTCCCTTTCCTGAAGTGTGTG
>CM053597.1:230801918-230834514 GCA_028646575.1 Pseudocheirus occidentalis
GGCAGTTGGGGTTAAGTGACTTGCCCAAGGTCACACGGCTAGTTTTTTGTATTAAGTGTCTGAGGCCGGATTTGAACTCAGGTACTCCTGACTCCAGGGCCGGTGCTCTATTCACTGCGCCACCTAGCCGCCCCGCTTCTAGCTTTTATTGAGAGTTCATCCTCTATCTGAGTGTGGCTGTACTGGACTGCCTCTGCCTCCAGGTAGCCTGTATTTAAGTCCTTTCTCCTCCCCTGGCCATGCCCTTGCCACAGCAAGCCAATGTGTCTCACCCTGAAGGCAAGAGATTATCCTGCTTATTGTAAACAGGTGCAGCCTTTGCATTCTGCCCCCAGGTGATCACCATGCACTCCTGTTAGCTGAGGATCGGCTCAACCTCTCCATCTCAGTGGAGTATCCTCTTTAGGAGTCTCCTCCCCACCTGAGGTATCAGAGACCTAACAGTGGGACTTGGTGTAAATCCTTCCAAATCTCTAGAATCCCTGGTCCGCTTCAAGACTTAGCTTGGGTGCCACCTTCTTCATGAAGTCCTTCCTGATCACCAACTGTTAGTGCCTCCAAGCACCTTATATCTATTTTGCATGCACTTTGATTTCTGTTGTAGTCTCCCCAGTAGAATGGAATCTCCTTGAGGGCAGGAACTGTTTCATTTTTTTTTACTTGATCAGCTCAGTACTTGCCACGGAAATGCCTGTGGATGGTGGTAAATGATCCTTGAGCTATTAAAAACCATAGTCCTTCCAGTATAAACAAAAGGTTCCTCAAGTAGGCATGGACAAAAAGGTCATCCCCCCACGGATTAATTTTTTATGATTATCTAAATTTAGCTTAAATTATGATTCAGTTTAAATACCTACTATGTGCCAGGTGATGTGCTGAGACAAAAAATGAAATCTTTCCTTCCCCAAGGAGTTGACAGTCTACTAGGGAAAAACAAAGATAGCTACAAAACAGGTAGAAAAATACATATAAGGCAATATCAGGGCAGGGCAGGGCAGGGAAAAGAATGCCCACTGACAGACAAGGGGCACTTGATCTGAGCAGGGGAGCAAGCTAGGGCTTCCAAGACATGGAGGTGATGAGGAAGAAGAGGAGCCAGCCATTGCAGAGGCAAAGGGATGGGAGATGGAACAGGCATCCCAGGGTGGCCAAAATGTAGAGTGATGTTAGAAGGGTAGACTGGGGTCAGTTTATACAGGACCCTGAATGCCCAATTCCTAGTTGACCCTAGAGGAACTAGGGAGCCAGTAGATTTTACTGAATGAGAGGTGGGGGTGGAGAAGGGGTAACAGATTTTGGCAGCTGAGTGGAGGATGCTCTTGGATGGGGAGAGACTGGAGACAAAGGGATCAATTGGGAGGTGGTTTCTATAGTTCAGCGGAGAGGTGATGACCTGAACTGGGCTGGTGGCAATGAAGGAGAGAGAAGGGAACATAAATGAGAGATGCCAACAGTCCCTGGCAACTCACCAGATATGGGAGATGAGAGTGAGGAAATCAGAGAATTGACAACGATCTTGAGATTAGGGACCTTACGGACCTGAAGGACGGCTGTGCCCTTGATGGGGAATTCAGAAGGGAGGGGGGATTGGAGAGGATCCTGATAATGGGCCAAGCTTGTTGCCCATGGGACATCCAGTCTGAGAAAGATGTTCAGTAGGCAGCTGGTGATGCAAAGCTGGACCTAGGAGAGACCCCAGCACTAGATAAATAGATTTCGGAATCATCTTCCATGGTGACAATTGACAGTTGATTTTATGGATGATTGTGACATCACCAAGTGAAAGTGTGAAGAGAAAAGAATGATGGTCCAAGAACAAATCTGGGTGATACTCCATAGGGGGCCCAAGATAGGCCCTTCATAACCAGCTCAGCCTCCTTACACCTTCACTGCCTTCCTCCTCCTCCCAGGGACCCTGGCTTCCCAGCTGTTCCACAGACAAGGCCCTGTATCTCTTAGCTCTGGGCATTCTCTTTGGCTGTCCCCCTGCCTCTGTCATCTTCCCTCCTCATCTTCACCTCCTGACTTCCCTGGCTTCCTTCAAACCCACGAAAAATCCCATCCTCTAAAGCAGTGGTTCTCAACCTTCCTAATGCCATGACCCTTTAATACTTGCATGTGGACTTATCTGCATGTGGGCGGACCCACCTGGAGACTGATATAGGAGCTGTATCTCAGTTCCTAAGACCATTGGAAAACACGTATTTATCTTAGGCAACCCCTGTGACCCCTGTAAAAGGGTCGTGGGGTAACGACTCACAGGTTGAGAACTGCTGCTCTAAAGGAAGCCTTCCTTGAGCCTTCTGCTGATTATCTCTTGTGTGTGTGTGTGGGACACGAAATTAGTGAAAACTTCTCAGTTTGGAATGTAACACCCCCCTCCTGAGTGTCTACCCTCCCCCTTCTCCTGTCAATTACTTTTATCTTCCTTTGTTCATTTCTTCCCGCCTGGTGAAGGCCAACCCCCTTGTAGTCTCATTGGGGAGGAGGTTGGGAGGTGAATTTTTCACCAATGAAAGAGGGTAGTTGGCCAGGAGAGGGGACGTCCTAATTAGGTTTTTAATTCTTGGAACAGGGCTAGGCTCTCTCTCTCTTCCGGCTCGACCTCATGCATCAACATGGGTAAGACATCCTTTCATTGGGCACCCCTTTCTTCCCGGGAGAAAGGGAATAAATTCCTCTTCTTATCTAAGGCATCTCTGTGTTTACTTTTCTAATTAAATTAAGAATAATGGGTATTTTTATACCACAAACGTGTAACTTGTTTTACATAATTATTTGCATGTTGTCTACCCAATTAGATTGAGTTCCTTGAGAGAAGGAACTGTATTTTATTTTTCTTTGTGTCTTAGCATGGTGCCCAAGACATAGTAGGAGCTTAATAAATGTTTATGACTGATAACATCACAGAAGAGACTTAGAAAGAGTAGCCAGGAAGGTCAGAGGAGAAGGAAGAGACAGCAGTGCTACAGAAACTCCAGTGGGAGAGAGCATCCAAGAGGAGGGAGAGGGCAGCCACAGTCAGTGCTGTGGAAAGGTCAAGAAAGATGAATGAAGATGGAGAAAAAGCCATCAGGCAGATCTCAGAAGACTTTGAAGAGGGATGCTTCAATTCAAAGATGAAGCCAGAAGCCAGGTTGTAGAGGGTTGTCAAGACAGCAGTGAAGAAATGCAAATGATGAGTAATGAGCATAGACAGCTTTTCTAGGAATTGGCTGAAAATCAAAGGAACAACTTGCAACAACAGCTATGGGGATGACCCAGCATTTAGCAAAAGTTTTTTGAAGATGTGAGAGATGGCTGTTGTAAAGCCACACACGAGCAGCTTTCCAGAGGACTGCTGCTGTGAACAGCTTTCCAGGTTCTGATTACATAGTACAGTGAGCTCTCTATTTATTCAATAACAAATCAGAGTAAAGCATTCATAGAAAATCAAAATACAGCATTCACAATGTTACAGCTTTTCACAGAAAATCAAGTACAGCATTCACCATGTCACAACTCAATAACATCACAAAATGGCCACATGGTTTTCACCAAAGTGGTCACAGAGTTTTAAACAAAGTACATTCATTTAGTCAATCACAAAATCCTCAATTTAATCACAAAGTACAAAAGTCAAAGTTCTCCACCCCTAGGTCACAGTAAATCATAATCTTCTCAGTCAGTACACAGTATCCAAGTAAAGTATTCTTTCAGCTTGATTTGAGGCAGGCTCTCAGCTTCCATGGTTCCTCTTCCATGGTCCCAGCTCCAACTGTCACCTCGGTTCAAAGGCAGGCAGTTTCCAGTTCCTTCTCCAGTTCCTCAACCAGTTCGCATTCCATATTGAAGTTTGCAGTGTCCAGTCCACCGTAAGTCCTTCACAGTTCCTGCTTCTGGGAAGACAAAGCTTAACAGAGCCACAATAATATTCATAAACATTGCCGGCACCATCATCAGTTCACTATCTGCCTGTGAAGTCAACTCAGACCCACCAACAAGGTCTGAGAACTCAACACAAATCATCAACATAGAAACCAACACAGACCCACAAACAAGGTCCAAGAGGTCAGCACAAATCATCAGTAAAGTCCCAGGACCTCCAAAACCCTCCTCCAGGACTTCTGTAAACATACAACCAGAAAATCCTCTTTCATGGCTTCCAGTAAGGTCACAGGGCTTCTGGACAAAGTATCACAAACATCTCCACACACAGAGCAGACAGAGTGCCCAGATACCACAAGTTTTCTTCTTCTTGACTCTGCCACCACAAAGTCCTCTTCTCAGTTCTGCTGTCTCTAGCCTGGGGTTCTCTTTATATGTGGTCATTAGCTCATCTCCCAGGAGTTCACAAGTTATAGGGTTCACAAGTTGTGGGATTCACACGTTCTGTTTAACAGACTTGATACAAGGCTCAAAAGAACTGAAACAAGATGTTGATTTGATAGCTGAAACAAGGTGTGAACTACTTCTGTACTTGCCATTACAGCTGTTTGAGTACAGTTAGGAACCAGTAGATAGGAAGAGACTTGTATGGGATGACTGAAAACTCCTCAATTTGGGGTTGTTAACTTTCCCTTCCTCCCTCCTCCTCCATTGCTGCTGTCAATCACTTTTATCTTCCTTTATCTGTTTCCCCACGTTGGTGGAACCCTCCCCCCTTCTTTTCTTGCTGTCCTAGTTGGGGAAGAATTTGGTGAAGCATGCCTTTCCACCAATGAGAGAGGAGACAGTTTGGAAGGGGGCTTAACTAAGTTAAGTTATAAATTCTTGCCCTGTCTTTTGTAACTTGCCTCTTCTCGATGATGAGTCATGGGAAAGACCACCCTCTTCTCCCGGGGAAGAGAATAAACTCCTGTTTTTATCCTAAGAGATCTCTGTGTTTATTTTTTCACTAAATTAAAGATGAAGGGTATTTTTCATCCCAAACAGGCTGAAGATTAGAGAGGGGAAATCTGCTGGAGATATGGGAGGCAAGGGGATCAAGGGTGCATGGAGAGGGGCCATGGAAAGAAGGGTCACCTCTGTGTTGGAAATGGAAGATAGAGATGATGTCACAGAACTCTAAGGTGATAAAAAGGAGGGAAAGGGGAGCTCTTGGCAAATAGCCTCAATTTTCTGAAGGGACAAGGTCCTCAGCTTGAGAAAGTGGGGGGGGGGGTGACGAGGACAGTTGTAGCTTATGAACAGCCGCGGAGATGAGTGGGATAGAAAATCTGGTAGGGAAGAAGAGTAAGATTGTGCTGTAGGGCAGGCCCAGGTGGCTGTGGTATGTGGCTTCCTTTAGCCGTACATGAGTAGGCAGAGGGGGGCTGGGAGGGGAATCCTGTGGGGTTGACGTTTGAGCTGAGACACAGAAAATGTGTACAAGGGTGTGCCCTAGCTGACTGGGCAAAGGGTCCAGATTGGAAAGGAAGGAAAACACAGGGATGAAAGGGTGCTGGCCTAGGCATGTACCAGAGGGGGAAGGGATGGAGATCACAGGAAGTACAAAGAATAAGGATGGGTGGAAGACACAGGCAGAAGGGCAATGATGGTGACTATGAAGATGAGTTTTCTTATTCATTACAGTGTCAGCATGTTTTGTTGGAGGCTAAAGAAAAAAGAGACTGGGTCTTCCTATGGAGAAACAGCATGAGATCTGAGACCTAAGGCCAGTTTTGCTCCTTAGTAGGCTTCTATTGGCTCTCTGGCCACCTTCAAGCCTCAGCCAAGTCCTGCCTTCTGGAAGAAGCCCTTTCCCATCCTCATTCTTAGTACCTTCCTTATGACTCAAGCACTGATTCCACCTATCTCCATCCTGTTTGTACAGAGGTATATGCACATGGTCTCCTTCACTAAACTATGAGCAAGAGCAGAGGTTTGCCTTTCCCATATCCCCAGAGCTGAGCACACAAAGTAGGTGCTTAATATCTAGAAGCTGAGGGGGGGTGTGAACTTAAGCAAGTCAATTCCACTCTAGCAGTTCTGAGTTTCCAGATCTGCAGAATGAAGGAGTTCAACCAGAGGGCTTCCACAGGCGCCCTGGCCAGCTCTAGATTTAGGAGCCCTCCATAACCCCAAAAATGAGAGACTTGCTTAGGACAGACTGGAGATTCCCCTGAAATAATTCCTGTGGAATCTCTGGCTTGTGCAGGTTGGGCATCTGCTCTGATCATCCCAAGGAGGACACGAACAGGAGTTTGGCCTCACCTTTCTACCAAGCCTTGACTCCCAAGCTCTCCTGGAGGAAGAGAACTGAAAAAGCCCAGACCTCAGAGAGGCCTTTGGACCAAGCTGCGCGGTAGGAATGTATTGAGGCCGTGGAGGAGGAATTTGGGGCAAGCCAGAGAAAGGGTGTGTGTGGGGTTGGGGGTTGGCTATAAGGAGAAGGTGCAAGCCTTGGGTCAGCTCGGTCTGCAGGAGGGAGAAAGGGTGGAGGGGATGTCTCCGGGGGAGCCTTGGAAGCTCTGGGGGCTCAGAAGCAATGGGAGCAGAGCCCCAGGAGCCCTGCTCTTCAGCAGATACTGCCACCGAACCGCTTTGGGGCAAGACCCTGCCGTTCCCCGAGCCTGTTTCCCCACATGTAAAAACGGGGAGGGGTGAACTGGACCCCTTCTAGCTTTAGATCTGTGATCCCAGAGTCAATCTGTGGTCTTGACAGTGTGGTGGACCTTGGCGAATCTCTCCCCCGCCCCGAGCTTCAGTTTCCCCACAGGTGAAAATAGAAGGGGGGGTGAACCTGGATGACTTCTGGGTTGATAAAGCTATGAACATAGAGTCTGTGATTCTGACAGCGTGGTGGACCTGGGAGAGTCTTTTACACCCCCCCCCCCCACCGCACTTCTCCACCCTCCCCACCCCTCCCACCCCTCCGGCTTCAGTTTCCCCACAGATGAAAACAGAGCAGCAATAACCCCTAAATGACTCAAATGTCTTCGGGCTCCGGGCATGCAGTAAGGCTGACGCAGTGACGTCACCGACTCGGGCAACCACGTGGCAAAGACCAGCGGAAGTACCGCCCCCGTGACGTCGCGGCGCAGGCCCCGCCCTGACGTAGCTCCTTCCCGGAGGCTGGGACACGCGGAACCGTAATGTCTGTCAATGGCTGTCACGGCGGCGGGCCGGCCGGCCGGGCCACATACAGATCGCCTCTGGCCGCCCGCTACGCCAGCCCGGAGATGTCCTTCCTCTTCAGCGACGCGCACAAGTTCCAGACTTGGAGACTTCTGTGGCTGTTTCTGGCAGAAGCGGAGCAGGTAAAGGACCGGCGGCCAATCAGCGCCGTGCTGCGCCCCCCCGTGATGCACGCCCTCCAATCAGAGCACGGAGGCCCCAGAACTTTGGGAAGAATCTCACGACTCACGTGTCCTTCGTCCCTTTCTCGAGTCCACCACCCTCGGACCTCAGTTTCTCCCCGTAAGAATAGCCGGGCTGAACTTGAGGGCCTGTGAGGGCCCTCTCAACTCCCTCATTCGGTGGTGGTCGCAGTGGTGGCTCCCAGTACACCCGCCATCGCCTACCTCCGTGCCTTTGCACAAGCTGACCCTTCTCCCCTGTGCAGGGGCCCTTTCCTGACGCCCCCTCCCCCCAGCTGTTAAGTTGTCCATATTTTGTATAGGGGCTCAGCCCTTGGTTTTATTTCACTTTGTTACTCTAGAACACAGTACACATTTATTACAGCCCCACGTTACTGTGTATGCTTACTGACATGCATTTGCACAATCCCCAGTAAGATGTCCATGCCTTGGCCTTGTTTACCAGGCCTCAGCGCAGGGAAGGCCATAAATACCTACCTAGGTGTTCAGACAAGTGAGGAATGAATGAATGAAGCATTCTGTTAAATACTTGCTATGTACAAAGCACCATGGGTAAGAGGCCCTGCCCTCCAGGAGCTCACAGTCTTAAAGGCCCTCTGCCTCCTGGAAGTGGAGGATCAGTCTTGCCTCTTCTGGGACTTCCCAGAAGCCTTCCCACACCCTATAATTTGTAGATGCTGAGTAGGCCTGCAGTTTTGTTTCCCTGATAGAATGTAGCAGTTGTGAAGACAGACGTCTTTGTGCACCCCTAGCCTGGAGCTTCCTACATAAATGCCTAAGAGAGCTGACATTCTGTCATCCTGAGAGGAGAGCGAGTACTTCTGGGCCGCTGATTGTGGAACAGATGCTGACACAGCCAGAACAGGAGTCCAGAAGGCCTGGGTTTGAGTCCTGCCTGGCAAATTTACTGGTTTTACTGGTTTGCAGGTCACTGACTTTCCCAGGATCTCACCATCTGTCATGTGGACCCATCTCACAAAGCCAGGAGGATCACACAGGATCCTGTGTGTTATTGTTATTGTTACACTGATGAGGAAATGTGTGAGAGAGAGAAAACCCAAACAGCTCTCATTCTCCCAAATAGAATTGGCTGCTTATGAGGTAGTGACCCTGCAAGTTTTCACATGGAGCCTGGAGGATCACTGGGCCATGGTTTGAAGAGGGTGGCCATGCCTCCACCAGGGGCTAAGCTGGGCCATCTCTCCTCTCCCTTTCCCACTCCATGCCCAGAGGAGGTGTTTGAAAACTTCAGTTTTGAAAATCTTCTTCTCTCCTGCTCTGGTTGCCCTCTTTCCTCTCCTCTGGGCCTAGGTCAGTTCCCCATCCCCTCCCCCACAGGGATTTATTTCTGTCTGTATGTTCCCATTCCTGGGCGGTTACAACCCTAGGGAGAGGGGAGGTTCCCTGGGTGAAGCACCTGCTCTGTCTTGTCAGAGAAGGTCAGGCCCCTTCTCATCATACAAGGAGCCCATATGGAAGAAGGGAAGGGAAAGACAGATCATTGGGGGGGGGGGGGGAGGCTAGCAGGAACATTACAAATCTAGCCCAAGTCCTTCACTTCATAGAGAGAGGGCATGTGTCTTCCTTGCCCAAGATCACAGAGGTGACTCTGACCACTTCCAGCCTCTCCTGGAGGGGCCGTGGTGGGTGCCCCAGCAGGGGGCTGCTGCCTGCCTGCTCCCTGCCAGCCAGGGCAGGGAGCCTGGGCTCCTTGCTAATCTGAGGCTAGACAATCTTAAGTGGGCCTTGGTTTTCTTATCTGCCAAAGGGCAGGGGCAGGATGGTGTATTGGAAAATGTACTTGCTCTGAGACTGTGCTTGGGTTTCAGCCCTGCCTCTGACACCTAGGCCTCTGTGACCTTCTCAGACCTCAGTTTTCTCATCTAACCTGCTTTATGGATTCTCCTGGTTCAGGAGTTCTGCTCCTCTAATGACTGAGGACCCTTCCCACTCTGGCCTTGTTAGAACTTACTCAGCTGCAGAAGATTGGGAGGGGGACCTCAGGGAGGGTAAATGACTTATCTCTGGTCTCTAACTCAGTAGTGGATGGGACTAAGCCTTTCCTTAGTATGTGTCGTCCTCCAAGAGAAGAGCTGAGCCTCTGAACTTGGGTGTTGGTTGGAGAACAGCCCTGATGCAGCCTGGCAGCCTGAGCAGGCGTTGGGAGAAAAGGCAAGAGTGGAGGCTGATGATGGCATGGGCCACGGGGTGCCTGACCCAGGCTGGCTGGGGGACCTTGGGCAAGTTACCAGCCTCTTAGTGTTCCTGGCAACTGACTGAGACTCCCTGGGTCCAAAACCAGATGGAAAACACTGCCTCACTGGGAGCCCTCTCCCCTAAAAAAGCATATATATCCCTAACTAACCCACATTGAGGGGAGAGGACAATCCTGAAAATCAGGGGCAGCCTTGGCCTAAGCAGTCCCTCTTTTGGCAAGAAGAACCCCTGGGAGTTGGCACACAGTAGGGTGCCCACTTAGACTGGAGCTGCCACTTGCTGCTTGGGAAGCAGATCTTTTAGGACCTGGTCTGGCCACACAGGAGGCCTGAGGCTCCAGTATTCCCAAGGACTCTGGTTGGGCCCAGGGAGGCCTGGTCTGCTGCTCTCTCTGTCCTGGGCTTTTTGCTGACTCGGTGGCTTGGCTCCCAGGCTGGCCTGGACACAGGGATGGGGGCAGGGCTGCAAGGGACCAAAAAAGCCTCTCGGCTTATTTAGTGGGTTTGTCTCAGTAACCCTGGATTTTGTCCTGAGGAATGAAAGAAGATGCTGGTGTGGACTGCTGTCCTAGGCTCCTAAACTAAGGGGAGAGAGGTGTCATGTGCCACGTTTCTGGTAGCTGGTGGCCCCTGGGGTGTGGGGGAGCCATTCATGGCCCATGATTCCCCTCCTCCCCTCCCCAGCTGCCTACTGGGTGTCCCCCAACATCTAGGGTTCAAGGGCATGGGTGTGCCCCTGTGCCCAGCTTCATGGCCTAGTCCTCTGCTCTTCACTCTCCCTGCTTCCCAAATGCAGTGAGTTGTTGTTTTTGCCTCTCCCATATCTCTTGCACCTTCTCCTCCAGAGCAGGAAAAGACCTCAGAGGAGGAAACTGAAGCCTGGGGAGGAGGTGACCTGTTCCAGGTCACACCAGAGAGTAGGCTCGGGCAGGATTGGAACCCACAGCCTCTAACTCCAGAGCCTGTCCCAAGCCTTGCCTTCTTTCTGTTCACCTGGCACTGCCTCTCTCATCATTATGATAATCTCTGCCCTCACCCCTTTTGGGTAGTTCCATTTAAGGGTTGCTTCAGTTTGATTTTGTGGGGGCTTTGCCATAGCCTTTTACTTGGTCTCCCTTTGACCATTTTTCCCTGCTCTGATCCATTTCCCATGTAGCTGCACATCTGACCATGATGCCTGATCACTGAGCTTCTGTGCTTCCCTCACAGACGATCCTAGCTGGCATTTGGCCCTCACTGTCTCACCACCCAATTACACATAATTCCCTGTCCTTCATATAGTGTTCTAAGGCCTGCTAACCTTATGGCTGTCTGTTCCCTGTGCAGGACAGCTCATCTCCCACCTCCATGTCTTTGCTCGGAATATTCCACTCTCACCTCTGCATCTTGAGACTCCCAGTCCAGGGTCTCTTTCTGGAGTTCCAGTTCCCCCTTCTTCATCCTTAATTGTCTTCCACGTGTCTTGTATAGTCTTACCTCTGTGTGTAGCTTTTTTGTGTCTTTAGCTTTTGGCATGGTCATAGGAGAAACATTTGAAGGTTAGAAAATTCCTCACACTTCTGCCCATTTCTCTGGCTTCGTTTGTTTGGGTGATTAGGGGAAAGGAGGCTAGTCCTGCTCCTTGTGTTCTTTTCAAAACTTCAGTAAATACAGTAGAAATAAATGTGTCTGATGAAGTGAGTGGTGATATTTGAGCTTTCTCGGTTTGATCGTTCATCTTTCTCTCATTTCTCTGGTTCTCCTGCTTTTCTTTTATGTTGGGTTCATTTCTTTTTTCATTGACACATTTATTTTGACAAAAGGTAGACTTCTCAGTAAATCCTCAGCAACCCTTCCTGCCACCCACATCACTCCCTGAACTTATGCCAAGTCACCGGGATGGGGCCCTCTGCCTTTGGCCAGGGTTTGGCTTCTCCTGCCATAAGTAATGCTCCCCAGACCATCTTGTCTCACTGTCTTCATTAGACTCTTTGAAGTTTAGCTGCAGCTGGAGGGTCCCTGGATCAGACTGAGGGCTTCTCCAGAATAATCCCAATGGATTTCCAGGGCATTTGGGCCACTTGCAGCTTTCCCAGTGAGCTGTCATTATACCTGTTTGCCCTCAAGCATTGAACTTTCCCATCTTTGCCCATTTGATACCTGGGATATCACCTTTTTACAAATGTTGGTTGACTTTCCATGCTCCTGACAGATCATCAGAGTGCTTTGCCTTTCTTGTGTCTCCTGCAGAAACTCGGTCTGCCAATCACAGATGAGCAGATTGAGGAGATGAGGCTGAACCTGAACAACATTGACTATGACATGGCAGCTGAGGAGGAGAAGCGTCTCCGTCATGATGTAATGGCTCATGTCCACACCTTTGGCCATTGCTGCCCCAAGGCGGCTGGCATCATTCATCTGGGGGCCACATCCTGCTATGTTGGAGACAATACGGTATGTACCACCCAGGCCGCGTCTTCCTGTGACTCTTACTCCCATTCCCTGCTTAGAGGAGTTGGGTCTCCTGCTTCTTGGGATGCTTTTCTCTTGCTTAGATTTTGGAGCACATACAGATAAATCTACATCTAGTTATAGACAGTCATAAGATTTAGAACTGTCCAATCCCTTGGGCAACTTCATTTATGGATGAGGAGCAGGGGCAGGGACTTGCTCAGAGTCATACAGGGAATAATGGGCAGTGCCAAGATTGGAGCCCAGGGGAAGGAAGAAAAGCAGGATTCTTTTTTTTTTTTCTAAATTTAAAAAAATTATTTTTTCATTTTTAAAACATTTTGAGTTCTGAATTCTCTCCCTCTCCATTCACTGAGAAGGCAAGTCATACAATATCAATTAGACATATGAAATCATGCAAAGTGTGTTTATATTAGCTGCATTTTCAAAAAAGGCAAGAAAAATAAAGTGAGAAAATCGTACACCAATTTGCCCTCATCGGTTCTCAGGCTTTTGAGACTGTCTTGGATCACTGGATTGAGCAGAGTAGCTGAGTCTTTCTCAGTCGATCGTCATTACAGTGTTGCTGTTCCTGTGCACGATGATCTCTTGGTACTTCTTCACTTTGCATCAGATGGTCTAGGCCTTCTTGTGTTTTTCTGACCTCTGCCCCTCACCCGTATCATTTCCTATAGCACAATAGGGCACCATCCAGTCGTGTGCTTTAGCTTATTCGGCGTCTTCCCAATTGATGAGCATCCCCTCAGTTTAAAAGGGATGATTTGAAGCTGTCTTAAGATTCCAAGCCTACTTCCCCCTGTCACTACACTAGAAAATATTCTTCTTTTAGTCTCTGTCAGAAACCAGTCCCTTTGTTTCCCCATAAAGTGTTGTCTACATGCATTTATTAATTATTAATATAAGACAGCTTGGGCAGGTTTTGTTTTTTTCATCAATTATTTCCCAGCCCCCCCTACCACACCCTACCCCCACGAGTCCTGCTCAGTGATATCAGCAGAACTGACCATCAGAGTCCTGTGTCTTGCACCCTGCATCACCATGGGCATTGGGAGCCCCCCACCTCTCCTGACAGGGTCTCCTGGACTGTGACTGACCTGTGACCCAGCGTCCATCTTTGTTCTTCGGAGTCTCCCCAACATGTGTGTTGGTCCTCTACATGGTCTATCCAGCTCTCAGAGTCATGCAAATTGAAGTAAAAAGGGAGCGATGAGGGCCATTCTGTTGCTGGCCCATTGCTTGTCCTCCTCCCCCAGATCAGGGGGCAGAGCTGCTGCCAGCTGTGGTGGATGCCCACAGACCTGCTCTCCTGACCTGTGGCTTTCCATGTGCTTTCATTGGCAGGACCTGATTACTCTCAAGAAGGCTTTTGATCTGCTCTTACCAAAGGTAGGGAGATGGAAACACCTGCTTCTCCACTTGGAACCTTTGGGAAGAAGGGCAACAGGCTGGGGGTGACCAAAGGGAGGAAGCGAGGGCTGCCCCTAGGACTCCTGCTGGCCTTTCCTAAGTCTGCTTTCTTAAACTTCCCAAGAGGAAGTTTCTTTCTCAGCTGAGCTGTCCAGAATGCTATAAGCCCCGGGGACTTTGTACCTTGAGGATGAGGGCAGCAGAAGCAAGACCTCTCTTGTCTCCTGGGAGCCTCACTCATGATGGGAAGGCTTCTGAAAGCATGGCCTCCACAAGGGGGCTGCCCTAACAAAAGGCTAGACTAGGGGGCTCCCAGGCCAGATTTCACCTGTACTGTGCTCTTGTGGCCTAAACACTGGGCCAGAGGCCAAGTGCGGCTGGATGTGCCCTGTCCATCCGCCCTTTTCATGTGTCATTGTGGGGTTCAGGTGATGCTGAGGCTGCAGGCCTGGGCCCAGAGGCAGGCCATCTATCCCTCTCTTGTCCTGGCACTGACCCCAGAGTGGCCGCAGGGCCTCAGCTGGCCTCCACAGTCATCTCGAATCACAGCCAGCCAGTGGGTGACCATGTGGGCCACTGCAGGAGTGAAGTCAGCAGTGACCTTTCAGGCCAGTATCTGATCTCTTACTTCCCTCTCCCCACACCCTTTCTCACAGCTGGCCAGAGTGATCTCGCGGCTGGCGGACTTTGCCACAGAGCATGCCAGCCTTCCCACCCTGGGCTTCACACACTTCCAGTAAGTAACCTGACCCCTGGTGGGGTTTTGACCTTTTAAATGACTTTTGCTTCCACTTCCCTGAAGCAACTGAAACTTGATTGTGCTGAGCACACAATAGGCACTTAAGAAATATTTGGTGAGTTAGGTGGGATTGAAGCCACTTAAGTTCTCTGAACCTCAGTCTTCTTACCAAAAAATAGTTACAGTAATGGCTACAGGACCCACCTGCCAAGATTTTTGTGACGCTCTAATGGGGATTTCAGCAATGTGCTTTGCCAGCCTTGGCATGTGTGTGCCTCATTGACATTGGCACTGGCATTCTTGTGAGAGCTGTCTTCAGCATCTGGGGGCTGTCATGTAGAAGAGGGGCTTAGCTGAGATCTGCTTGGTCCCCAAGGGCAGGGCTAGGAGCAGTGGGGGGAAGTTTTAGAGGCTAGATTTGGGCTGGATGTCGCCATCCATACAGAAGACCCCTCTGTGGGCCTGGTATAAAAGACTCCCAAGGCCTGGATGGCCATCCCTGCTGACCCTGCCTGCCTGCCTTGGCTTTGGCCCCCCTGTGATGCCAGGGTTGCCATGAATCAATTGATCAGAGACCAAGGCCAAGAAGAGCAGTCAGTTCCATGATCTGGGCCTGTCCTTGGCACAGACCCTGTGGGATTGGGCAGCCCTTTCCCAGAAGTCACTTGGCATGGACGTGGGGAACACAAACTCATTAAGGAAGACATCATTAGGAGACGGCTGGCCTGCTGTGCTCAGCACATGTTGATGACTAGACTGGAACAAAAAGCAACAATGTCATCCTGCTTCCTGACATCAGAGAGAAGTTAAGTTGGCATCTGCTTCTGGGCTGCCTATTAACGCAGAGCTTTCCCTTCCTGGGGGATGGCTTTAATGCCAGTTTTTTTTCAAGGGGAGAGTTTGGATAAGCTGAAAACCACCACACTGGTGATGGTGACACTTGCATGCTCACAAGTGTGGTTGGGCATCTGTGACCGTGAAGAGTGCTGCAGCATGTTTGAGGACATGGCCAGCCAGGGAGGAACGGGTGATGTTTCCACCTCTGCAGCACCAGCATTGGCACAGACGCAGCATGTGCCTGGAGCCCCTCCTCCTCTGCTCTCCACCAAGGGCTTTCTCCATAACACCAGAAACAGTTGGGGAGAGTGTGTGACTCCTTCACCTGATACTGATGATGGAGCCGAGGTCATCACCAGCCTGACTGATGGCAGAATGCTGGTGTTTGCCCTCGACAGAAGACTTTTAGGGAACCATTTCCCAAGGCCAGTCAGAAGAGTTTGTATAAATGATGAATGGACAAACCATGGCTTCTCTGCTTCTCCCAGGCCACTGCACGATTTTAGAGGCATGACCTGTTGTGGTGGTATCCCTATGGAAGGAGGCTTCCATATGTGCATAGTTGGCATCCTTGTAAAAATTGTGTGTAGAGTGACCTTGGCTAAGTCACTGAGCAGCTCAAGTCATAATACTGTATATTGCAGAGGAGGTACCACCCCGTGTCAGCAGAAGGATTTTTCTCCCCTTGGAGTTCCCACTCCTTCTTCCCATAGGCCTGGGGGAGTTGGGGATATTCTCTTCCTTACCTTTCCACTATCATTAAGGTCTGAGATTCTTCTCACATCTCTTCTTCTAGTCACATGGCCTCAGCCCTCAGCAGTCCTTCACCATTGTGTCACCTCCCACAAAGTTCTGCTCTGTGTGCCCTTGGGCCAGTCCATCTACTTTTCCCTTCTTTGTTTTCTTGAGGGCCCTCATTTTGTCCTCTCTGAGCACCTTGGGGGCTGCCATGTTGGGGATCCATGTGTAAGATGGCCCCACTTTGTTTTTTTCAAAATTTTTCTTCTTAATCACACTTAAGCAAAAATTTTTAACTTTCATTTTAAAAAAATTTTAGTTCCAAATTCTCTCCCCTCACCCTTCCTTATGGCCCCACTTTTTTTTTCTTTTTGGAGGGGGGAATTTAGGGTTAAGTGACCTGCCCAAGGTCACATTGCTATTAAGTGTTAAGTGTCTGAGGCTGGATTTGAACTCAGGTCCTCCTGACTCCAGGGCTGGTGCTCTACTCACTGTGCCACTTAGCCACTCTGATGGCCCCACTTTCCATGGTGATCAAAAGAGCGTAATACAAAGGCCCTACAAATCTGCTGTCTCTTCCATTGGTTGACCTTGAAGTGCCCTTGGGATGACCTTGCTGGCTTTTTAGGAGCCCTCCCTGGCTTTCTTTCAGCCTTTTCCTTTCTCTGCTTCTGTTTTATGAAGCCCTGCTGCCCACAGGCCTTCTCTATAAGATCTGACAAAGACATTTTTGTCTAGACCTGGGAGCCAGCCAGGAGGGGCCAGAGAGAGCTCCAGGCTTAGAGCCAGGAACACCCAACTTCCATGCCTGCTTCAGATCCTGAGCAACTGGGTCACCCTGGACAAGTCACTTCACTTCCATAAAATGGGATAATAATGGCACTGGCCTCCCCAGGTGGGGTCCAATGAGATAATGTGGTAAAGCACTTTTCATGTAATTGTTGGCCATTAAGCATTAGTGATATTGATGTTTCATCATCGCTGTCCCATTTTTTGTCTCAGAGTTGTTCACATAGGTCTGATTGAAGTTGTTTTCAGTGTAAGTCACTTTTCTTTTTACCTCATTTTTATTCTTTTTTCTACTAATCTTCATTTCTACTCCCATAAGTCAGCAACCTGAGTGTGCTCATTCAGGAAGTGACTGCTATGTCAGCATTGACTTGCTTCCTCCGTGTCAGGCAGACTCAGGCTCTCTTTTGGGATGTCCTTTGGTGCTTGCCTGGTCTGCTGCCTTGAAGCAGATGTTGAGGCTGGGTGGCTGTAGGGCTTCGGGGCAGTCTGCAGCAGGCCTTTGCCTTTTCCTTTTTCCTATTCCTGATCCGTGTTTTCTGACATTCTTTGCTCCTGTGTCTTTTCCCATGTTTACATTGAAGTCACTAAGGACCAAAGGACTTCTTTGTGTCAGGTACTAGAGATAAAGAGACATCAATGGAGAAGTCCCTGCTGACCTCAAGGAGCCTCTGCTCTACTGCAGTGAAACAGGGTTAGGTCCAGAACGACTTTGAGAGGAGTCCCAGGTCATTAGCACAGGAGGGCAGCAGCAGTTGGGACCAGGAAAGGCTTCCTATAAAAGGTAGAGTATGAGCTAAGGTGTATAGGGTATTGAGGGAGGACCAGCACCTCTGGGGTGGAGGCTGCCGAGCCCTTTCTGGGCCTGCTCACCTTCCTTTGGTGTCCACCTGTCACCCAATTCTCGCTTGTGGCTCCAAGAAGCTGTGGCAGCGCAGTGGCCATGCCATTGTACAGCTGTCTCAGCAGACCTAAATCAGGCTGAGAGTAACCGACAGACAGACTCAGACCTGTTGGTGAGTTAGGAGGGTGTCTGCCCCAAGCTTGAGAAGATCTCTCCTGCCAGAATGGGTTTTGGATGAGAACAATTTGTTCCAATGGGACACAAAGGCGGCTAAAGCAAATGCTGGGGAGCACTTAGAGCTTGGTTAGATATTGAAGATGCCATGGTTATCTACTGCATTCTGGGCCATCACCGGTCATCCTGACTTTTGTCCCGTCACTGGACTTCAGTGACTCAGGAAGAGGTGACGGTGTAGCTCTGCTTCACTTAAATCCAGTTCTCATGCAAGTCAGAACATTATCCCATGATGTCATGGGTCCTCTTCACAAAGGACTAACAACAGGTTGTGAACTGAGTCTTAAAGAAAGTAAGGGCTTTGTGAGGAGTGAGGGAGTACATCTGAAGCCCTGGGGCATGGAGAGAGGAGACCAGTGTGGCTGAACCACAGATTCTGGGAATATGATGGGCTGGGGCCAGGGTTTTAAGTGCCCAACATAAAAATTTATATTTTATCCTAGAGCAATAGGGAGTACCAAGATCAGATGAATGCTCAAGGAAAATCACTAGAGAGCTTGTTTGTAGGATGGATTTGAGTAGGAAGTGACTGGAGGCAGGGGAGTCAGGTTAGGGCTAATCCAGCTAATCCAGTCTAAATGAGAGGTGATGCAGGCCACCTGGTAATAATGAGAAGATGATGGAGACTGAAGACTAGATATTTTGGTGACAGAAACACCAGTATTGGCACCTAGAGAGGCTGTGTAGGCTGAGAGTGAGTTATGAGTTAAGCATAATACCGAGTTGATAAGTCTAGGAGACTGGGAACATCATGGTGCCCCTTGGAGAGATTGGGAAGTTGGGAAGAGAGGTGGGCTTGGGAGGTAGCTGAATGTGTTCTGTTTTGGGAGGGCGGAGATGGAGATATCTAGGGGACATCCAGTCTGAAATGTCCCATAGGAAGTTGGTACTCATGGAGGGAGATGAGGTCTGGGACATAGCCAGATATGGGGATGCCATCTTCATCAAGATAATATGGGTTGCTTACCAGGTCAGTAACTGAAAAGAAGTGAGCAGGGTTTGAGGGGCAGGGGAAGAGGGTTGCAGGAAAAATCAAGAAGAATGAGGGACTGAGAAAATGCTCATCTGATTTGGTGATTAGGAGCCTTGACCATAAAGGAAACAAAACCCAATTGGAATCATTGGAGAACCAGGCCATGTTCTTGGCTGTGTATCACTATAATAACAGTGATAAGAGAATGCACCCAAAATTCACGACAAATACTGTGCTCCCCCCATTAGATTGCCACAGAGATCCTAGGCAAAGCTAGACAGAAGTACTCATAAAGTTCCCATGAAGGGGCAAAGGATCTCTAATGTCAAGGGAAGTCATGAAGAAAAGGACGGCACAGAGAGGGCACTTTCTGACTTGAGTCCTCCAAATCCTTTTGTTCTGGTGAAAAACCAGAAGTCAGTCAATGGAACAGACCAGCCCAGAGTCTGATAAACTACTCAGTCAAGAATTCTGCTTTTAATAGTAGCTGCTAGACACCCAGGAAAGTGGTCTGGAGTCATGAGGTTTATTTGTTATTTTATTTTCAGACCTGCATCCTCTCCTGACACCCCCCCCCCAGCCCACCTTAATTGAGAAAGCGAGGGAAAAAACATTACAAACATGCATAGTTGAGCAGAGCAGATTTTGCCATTGACTGTGCCTTCCCCCTCATCTCCGTAAAGGTCTTCTGCCGAGTCTGTCATGACTGGTCATTGCAGTGATCTGAGATCCCCAGTCAGATATTAGCTTACTTCTCACAGCAAGAAGCAAAGGGTGAATTCTTTTTTTTCCACCTAAATTTCTTTTATTTTTAGATCCTCATTCTCCCTCTTCCCTCCTCTCCTGTCCCTTCCCTCGTCTGAGAAAGCAAGAAAACAGCTTGTTACAAACATGTATAGTCATAAATAACCACCTTTCTGCCCTCACTATCCACCCCCAATGTCCATAAGTCCTGTCACCTCTCTGTTGGGAGGTGAGTAGCCTGTTTAATCTTGAGTCCTCTGGGATTGTGGTTGATCATTGTGTTGAAAGAATTCCCAAGTCTTTCAGAGTTATTGAACTTTAAAGTGCTATTGTTATTATATATACATTGTTCTGCTGGTTCTTCTCCCTTCTCTCTGCATCGGTTTAGACAAATTTTTTCATGTTTTTTTTCTAATGATATATTTTTTTATTTGTTTTCTTGTTTACATCATTCATTTTCATGACATTTTTGAATTACAAATTTTCTCCCCCTCCTTCCCCTGCCCCAACCCTAGAACAGTAATCCCACTGTAAAGCCCCTCCCCTGCTCTGCTCTCTTACTTTCTGGTAGGGCAGGGAGGGTATCCACAAAAAAGGATTCTAGAGTTTTATTGCTGTTCTTATTTTGCTTCCTTTTCCTCATGTTGGCCAGTCAATTAATTGGTTGGGTTTTTTTTTAAGCTTTGAGGAACTCTGCTTCCAGGGGGGAAAGCTGTGTTCCAAATCACTGAGGTTTTCCCCACTGCCGGACCTATTAGGGGTCAGCTTTGGCTTCCTGAGAGCGCACCCCAGGACCACCACCCAAGACCACAATCCGATCCAGGCCGCTCAACACAAGAGCACTTGACCCTGCTCAATCGACTCAGCCCCCCTGCGGGGTCCGCAGGCCAAAGGCTCTGAAACAGCCCAGTGGGGGCAGCCACTGGTTACAGCAGTTCCTGCCGTTCCCACACTGGTTCTTTGCCCTGGGGGCAGGTTGACCTAACTGCTTTTCTTCCCCCATATTAAGTTTCAAAGTTCCACTTTCACTGACCTTCTGTAATCCTGGCTTGCTAGATGTAAATATCCCTCCAGGTGCTGTAGATCTGCTCCCAGGGTGGACTCACGCTGTGGCTTGGCTTGGGAAGCTCAGTCTTGTCTCCCAGCCTCATCTGCCGAGCTAACTTCCTCTAATCCTTGTTTTTCACGCCTTGGTAGATGTGGAGGTGCTGGAGGTGAGGTAGATCTCTCTTGTAGACTGGCTGCAGCTCCTCCCTGCAGCCCTGAGGCCCGTTTCAGGCTGGGCTGGCCTTGGCTCAGGCGTGCTGAGATGAGCCCCTGTTGCCGAGCTGCCTTCAGCGAGAGATGTGTTCTCTGTATTTTTGTGAGTTTGAGAGTCCTAGAGTTTGTCTGGGGTCATATTTTATGGGTATTTTGGGTGGCTGGGTGGGAGCTGCGGGACCTTGCTGCTTCTATGCCGCCATCTTAGCTCCGCCCCCTTTCTTGTTTCTTAAGGGGTAAATTCTTAACTAAACAAGGGATGGGGGGCAATTACAAAAGATATAATAAATCATTTTCATTGCATGAAATGGAAAAGGCTTTTACATGAATAAAATTAACTAGAGTAAGGAAGAATATAGTCAGTTGGGAAGAAGTGTTTGTATCAGATAAAGGTCTAATTCCAATTTTGTAAAGAATAAATACATAAAATCCAATTCCCTAATAGATCAGCAGTAAAAAGATGAACAAATAGTTCTCGAGAATTTTGTCAACCACCTGAAAACTGATTCCACGAGGTCTGACCTCACAGCCAGCCTATTGAGAAAGCTGACAAGAGGTAGACAGTTATGGGAAGAGGGGTGCACTGATGCATGGTGAGTGGGGCTGGGAATTGATCCAGCCATTCTGAAAAACTGCCGTACCCCTTGACCTAGAGACTCCAGTGTGAGGAGACCCCGAGCTGACCCAGGGAAATTTAATGTGCAGATTGGATGATCTTATCATTTCTGTTTGTTCATCCACATCACTGCTCAGAATGTTGATCAGTGTAGCTCCCCTCCCATGGAAACTCTCTGGTGAGATGGGTACAGGAAAGGACTCTGTGCTTCTGATTGTTCATCTGGTTCTGACTCCCGGTGCTAGAGGATGGCCTCACCCAAGCAGCTCATGAAAGACTGTCTGATGCCTTGGTGAGAACCAGGCCTTCTCAACCAATGGCAAGTCTCCAGTCCTAGGGAGCAATGGCTGGCGCATAGTAGGTCCTATAAATGCTTATTGACTGACTGGCCGACATCTCTAACAGCCCTGCCACCCTCTCAGGAATCGATGGTGGGTGAGCCTGGCATGTCCTTTCCTGCTGAGTTCTCTGTTGTGTTAGGCCTTGTTGTGTATCACCATCTTGAACTCTGTTTCAATTGTCTGCAGGCCTGCCCAGCTGACCACAGTGGGGAAGCGTTGTTGTCTCTGGATCCAGGATCTGTGCATGGACCTGGAGCGCCTTACGCGGGCCCGGGATGACCTGCGCTTCCGGGGAGTAAAGGGCACCACGGGCACACAAGCCAGCTTCTTACAGCTCTTTGAAGGAAACCACCAAAAGGTAACTCCTTTGTGCACTCCTCAGTGCAGCAGAAGGAGCTGCCTCTGACAGCCTGCCCCTGCATAGTGGCAGCCACACTCCAGAGACCTTAAGAGAACTCTCATTTTTTTCCCCAAGGTAGAAGAACTGGACAGGATGGTGACAGAGAAGGCAGGATTTCAGCGGTATGTACAGGGTATGCAGGCATCATTGGGGAAGGGGGGAAGGGGCACACTGCAGCCCCTGGGGCAGATTCATGAAGGCTGCCTGCTTGTCCTCCTTCCTTAAGGGTTTGCCTGGGCTTTGATTTTTACTCTTTCAGCTAATTTGTAACCATGTTCCTCCCTGCTGTGTCCTGGAATGGTGGCTAGAGTCCACCTCAAAAACAAGAAGCTCTGGGTTCCAGCCTTGACTGTGTGACCCTGGAGAAGCCATGTCCCCTCTGTGGGCTCCAGGCCCATCTCTACAACTCTGGGTTGCGGGGGGGGGGGAGCCTCCTTGCAAAGGGTTGGGGGTGAATGTGATCTTCCCCAGGGACACAAGAGAGGTTCTAACCCTTCTCCTTGTATCCACCTCTGGCCTGGGTCCCATTTTCTTCATTCCCCAAAGAAGGAAGAAGGGGATTGTGTGGGTGGGAACAGCAGACTGTTCTTCTGGCTTCAGGAGGTGGCCTAGAGGGTTGGCCCCAAGATCAATGCAGAGAGCATGTGGAGAACCCAGAAAGGCTTCCCTACAAAGAGGTGCTCAGTGTCCTCCCCCCACTCCCCATACAAATCACCTGGTCTGCCCGGAGGAGCAAGGAGGCCGATCTGGGGGTGCTCCTTGGGGACCTGTCTAAGCCACTGGGGGCCAGCGCTCTTCTACCTGGCATCTCCAGGGGAATGTGGGGGTACAGCCCCTTTGGGCACTCTCCATCAGAGCCACTCTGGGTGTACCACCTCCTATCCCCTGTACCCTTTTCACATCAGGGAACTAAAAAGAAATCTTTTGATTAAAAAGTTGAAGCCCCTTGGATTAGACCACCTTTGAAACAGATTTTGAATATCAGCTAAAAGGAGAAGAGAGCAAATATTTATTTTCATATGTTATATAGAAAGAATGGGGCTTTGCCCTGACTCTGGGACCTTGAACTGGTCATTCCTCAGCATCCCTCTGTAAAATGAAAACGGGGTTAGGTGTCTCCCTGGGCTCTCTTGGATGCCTGAATTATGTTGGCCATGGAACCCAGGGCCGGCAGTCAGGGGACCTGGGCTTGAATCTGGGGTTTTACCTTCACCCTCTGGGCCCCTCGCTGAGATTACATTGCACAAAACAGGACTTCCAGGGTTGTCGGTCATTGTTTATTAAGCACCTACTGGGCCTCATGCTATACACTGGCTGTGGTGGGGGAGCACTTTGGGTACATCCCTGGAAGCGCACTATCCCCTGGTGCCTGTCATTCCATGGGGGTACAGAGGCATCTGAGGGCTGTTGTGGGGCCACAGCCTCAGAATATCACCAGGTTTGGTCTTGAGGCATTTGGTGTTTCTTTGCAGAGCCTTCATCATCACAGGACAGACGTATACCCGGAAAGTGGACATCGAGGTGCTGTCTGTGCTGGCCAGTCTGGGAGCATCCGTACACAAGGTTTGTAGGGTGTGGGGGTGAGCTTGTGGACTCTGCTGATCCTGGGCTGACCCTGGGCTCAGCCCTTGTCTTTAGTCTTCCATATCATAAACCAACAGGCCCCCAAGCTCCCAGGGGATGTTCCCTCTGGTGATGAGATCCTCTTCAAGGAACACATAGTACAACTGAGGCAGGCCAGGTACATGGCTCTTATCCAGCCAAACACTGTAAAATTTACTTTTCTCATGCATCCCCTTCTTCTCCCCCTTTTTTTAAAACATATTTTGTTTTTACATCACTAAATTTTCTAACTCTTCTGCTCCCCAACCTAGAGATCCATTGCGTGGAACAACATTTAAAAAAAAAAGACAATTCAGCAAATTAACAAAGCAGAGAAAAATTCTAATGTTCTCTGCAGTGTTGCAGAGACTTTGGTGGGGAGATGCTGTCTCATGCCCTCTTTGTGGCCCATCTGGGTCACTCTGACTTATTTCCCAGTGTTCACTTGGCTCCCTTTGTCACTGTTGCCCCTCGCCCCCTTCAAGCTGGCTGTTCCCGCCAGGCCAGCCCCCGCCCCCAGGCACAGGCAACAGAGAGGCAGGAGGTGTGCACATTTCCCAGGACAAGCATGTCCCTGTTTTCCTGATCCCATGCTGATGATCTCATTATTGGAAGAAGCTCTCACATCTGGCCTGGGGGCTCCCCTGTGAATCCACATCTTCCTAATCTGGAGGCTGGCTCTCTGTGTGCTGATGTGAGCCCTTAGGACCCCAGGCCTAGGGCCCACGCCCGGCACTGTCTCCAAAGGAGATGGAGCTCCACTGCTGTCTCAGAACCCACAGCCAGACAGACGTAGAGTGGAAAAGGGCTCTGGAGGCCATCTGGGCCCATCTCCCCCTCTTACAGATGAAGAAAGAGGCCTAGAGAGGTGTAAGTGACTAGCCCAGGGTCAGTTAGTGAGGAGTGGAGTTGCTCGCTGACCCCAGGTCCACTGCCTCCACACAGAGAGGGCAGAGAGGCATTGGATCAGTCTGGCTCCCTTTCCACATCAGGTATCATGTTTGTTTGGGGGAGTCACATCCCCTAAAAATAACTGAGCACTCTTGAGCCTAAAGGACCAGGTGAGCAGAGGAAATGTCCTGCTGGGACGCTGTCTGCCCTTGTCACTTACTAGAGCCTGGCACCCCTGACCCCTAGGGCCCAGCATGATGAGAGCACAGCACCGAGGGAGGGAGATGGACAGGGTCTTTGCATCCCACTCCCTTTGTTTCCCTTCAGATTTGCACAGACATCCGCCTCCTGGCCAACCTTAAGGAGCTAGAGGAGCCCTTTGAGAAGCAGCAGATTGGTGAGTATGGGGGGCCTGTGGTGGGCTTCCTTTGTCTGCCTGCCCAAGAAGCAGGCAGAGTGGCCCCTCCCTGTCCATTACCTAGAGGCCTGTCCTTGTGCCTTATGCCATCCACTGCGGGACGTTTGATGAAACGTCCTCTGCCAGATATATCATATTTGCCATCAAATTGGTCATAGCCTAACTTAGCTGCTGGCCTGAGGAGTCAAGGTCACGATGCTGTGATATTTCAGGAGTGGCTGCCATCCGTCAGAAGGGATCGAAGTGTTGCACACCATCCATGTTGCCCTTCCTCAGTCCGAGCAGTGTGTATGTGGACACTGAGAGTCCTGCTCACAGAAAGCAGCCTCCTCCACTCTGCGTGGGGCTGACATGTGGCTTCAGCCAGTGCTGGTCACATGTTCATGTGTGGGGCATCCAGAGGGGGCAGTTGGTAGGCAGTGTTGTCCAGAACTGTATGAGCAAGGTTCCCAAGGTGTCAACCACCACTAGGAAGGAATACGGGCCCTGGGGTCTTCTGTTGGGAAGATTCTTTTGCTCCGATTCCCACCTGAATTCCTCCTCACCCTCTGCAGTGTTGCAGAGACTTTGGTGGGGAGATGCTGTCTTATGCCCTCTTTGTGGCCCCTCCAGGTCACTCTGACTTATTTCCCAGTGTTCACTTGGCTCTCTTCGTCACTGTTCCCCCTCACCCCCTTCAAGCCCGTTATTCCCACCAGGCCATCCCCCGCCCCCAGGCACAGGCAGCAGAGAGGCAGGTGGTATGCACCTGCCACCCTTTGCCGGACCAGATGAATGAGACTAGATCTGGTCACTGTTTCCTGGGCCCTTTGCTGATTGGACAGTGACCGGTCCAGGAATTAAAGACAGTTGTGTTGAGTTGCAGGTACAGTGTCTCCTAAGAGGACCTTTTCTTTCTGTTCCTCCATTCCCAAAGTTCTCCTTGAGAAGTCCTGTTGGAATGGAAGCCCTCTGCCATGGGTCACTGTTTGCCTGGCTATTTCACTCCAAGCTTTTACTTTAAAAAACAAAAATGAACAAATCAGTGGCTTCTGAAACCTGCCCCTCCTCCCAGCATGTCTGTCACTCCCCTCTTTCCTTTCTTGGGGGTCCACATTTGCTACCCCTCGTGGTTGTACAAGGGATCCTGGGGGATCATTATAATGAATGGTCTTGTTTGCATCAAGTGACCTATGAGACATTTGTTCTCCCTCTTTACTCTGTTCCCCTGCCCTGGTATGGCAGAGCTGGCTGCTGCCAGGACGCTGGCTCCTACCTGCCACAGGCCCCTGCTTCCTCCTGAAGCGCTTACGGTCTGGCGCCACCAT
Organism: Pseudocheirus occidentalis; assembly: GCA_028646575.1. Taxonomy (NCBI): domain Eukaryota; kingdom Metazoa; phylum Chordata; class Mammalia; order Diprotodontia; family Pseudocheiridae; genus Pseudocheirus; species Pseudocheirus occidentalis. The sequence continues at coordinate 230,828,006 of CM053597.1, forward strand.
GGAGTGCATGGGGCTGCCCAGAGCTCCAGGGACAGCTGCTCTGGGGTGCACTGTGGCTTGCCATCTGCTTTCTCCTTCAGTGCCTCATGTCCCAGGAGCCTGTCAGCGAGGATTTGATCCACTGGTTTCTGGGCAAAGGTCCTCCATATGGAGCCCTTCATTTCCACTGGCTCCTTTTTCTGCTGAGATGGCTGAGAAAATATGGCTGTCCATCAGCATCCCTAGTCATGGTCACTGTGACCTTTTTGGTGCAGTTATCCTATGGTGGAAGCCAGTGGGGAGCCCGTTCCCCAGTGGGGAGGGCCCAGAGGGGCTTGCACCAGTAATGCCAAGCCAGAGTCTGGCTCAGCCCACAGCAGCCACATACCATAGCAGCTAGTCATGTGGAAGGTTGGGGTGTTGCTGGACATCCTGAAATTTGGCTCCTCTTCCATCAGCAAACAAACCAAAGCTTGTGACAGTGAAGAAAGGGAAGGGCCACCTGGTGTTTCTTTCATCTATTTCTTCTGCCACAGTGAAGGTGATTGGAGAAGGGGAAACATCCAGGGCTCTTCTCCCCCATGTGGCTCATAGCCCCTGCCTCTGCTCCTCAGCTTGGGAGTGGGACACCTCTTCTCTGTCCCCTTGAGGGAAGGCTGGTTCCCCAGACGCTGCCCCTGATCTCAGCCTAAGCAGCTCAGAACTTCATGAAGGTTCTCTCTTCTTTCCCTCCCCCATCATGGAGGCAGGCTCCAGTGCGATGCCATACAAGCGGAACCCCATGCGCTGTGAGCGCTGTTGCAGCCTGGCCCGCCACCTAATGACACTCATCATGGATCCGCTACAGACGGCCTCCGTGCAGTGGCTGGAGCGGACACTGGATGACAGCGCCAACAGGTTTCCATATCACCTTTTCCAGCAAGGGTTTGGAAGCACAGAGGAGGAAGGTGCCTGGGGGCCACAGACAGCTGTCTGGGCAGCTTGAGCAGCTGCGTTTTTCTTATAGGCGCTTGTGTTTGGCCGAAGCCTTTCTCACAGCAGACACCATTCTGAACACACTGCAGAACATTTCTGAGGGGCTAGTGGTGTACCCCAAGGTAAGAAGCTCTAGTGGGAGCAGGGAATCTTGAGGAGGTGGCAGCTTTTTCCCTGCTGTTGGGCAGGAGAGAAGAGGGGAGAAAATCTGAGCCTGCAAACTCCCCCTGGGATCCACAAGCAGCATCCTGCTAGGGAGAAGAGCCAGGCCCCAAGGCTGCTCCCCCATCTGGGTCACAGACTAGGACCAGAGAGCTCCCTGAGGCTGGCCAGGCATCCTTGCTAGAGAGGCAGTGTGCCTTGACTCAGCCCTGGCCCCACACCTCTGAGCCAGTGGGCACCAACTCTTGGGACTCCCCACCCTGGCAGAAGATCTGCTGTTGGCACTGTTGGGCCTGGGCTTGAAAGTGAAGGAGCCTTTGGGTCAGGCTTCTACAGCCTGCAGACCAGGCCATGGATGCCCACTGCACCTCAAGTCTGACTGTGTAGAGGCCAAAGCCAGCCTTCCCTTGCTGCCTCTCACTTGAAGAGCTCCTTGGTCTGGTCCATAGTTCAGCTTCTTTCACTTTCTGCAGATGTGTCCCTTCTCCATCTCCTACCACTTGTCACCTGGATTGAAAAACAAAGGGACAGGCGTGTTCTGGCCGGCGCACAGAGCCTGCAGGAGCGCGGGCCCCTCTCTTAGCCCAGCTGCTCTCACTCGCTCCCCAGCATTGGGCCCCATTGGTGTTTGTCCCCTTTACAGCTTGCCACGTCCTTGTGTGTCTGCTTGGGGGCCTTGGTGCTCCTGACTCCTGTGCATCTCCTCCAGTGCCTCGCAGCCTTCCAGCTCAGGCAGCTCTACCCTTCCTCAGTGGATGGCACCCTTGCAGTTTCTCTTTTTTTGGCTGCTGCTCGAAGGGCTGTTATGGTTAGACAGGGGACGTGTAACTACCCAAGGGCAGGTGTCATCACCAAGCTGCTCCCTAGGAGAGCTAGAGGCTGTCCCTGGCTGGGAGAGAGATGAAGGCTGTGAACCACTCCAAAGAGGAGGGCCTGGGAGAGCAATCGGGACACTTCATTCTCTTTCTTTAGGTCATCGAGCGGCGCATTCGTCAGGAGCTGCCTTTCATGGCTACAGAGAACATCATTATGGCTATGGTGAAGGCGGGAGGAAACCGCCAGGTATGTAGCTCAGATAAGTGAAGCCCTCCTCCCCCTTCCGCCCCCTCCCCGGTCCTAGCCCTTCTGGGCCCTACCCTCTCCAGAGGAGAGGAAGGAAGCCATGTCTGGAAGAGGCTTAGGGACAATATTCAGCCCCTGAACCCACTTCAGCTGAACACGGATTCTTGAGAAGTCCAGTTTATAGGGAGATGCCTAGTCAAGGATCAAAGACTCATCCAGGCAGAAGCATTACTATACCATAAGGGCAGGCATGGGTTGGTTGGTTTTTCTGAGGTGGGAATTCAGTGGATCCTCAGGGGAGTTAAACACTCAACAAGGAACGGGAGAACATTGCCTGAAGGGCTTGGAGCAGGGCGAGGGCCTGAGCCTGAGGCCCAGCACACTGTCTGCCCCCCTCACCAGCCTGCTGCTTCTGATGCTGGTCTTTGTGCTCCCAGGATTGTCATGAGAGAATCAGGGTGCTGTCGCAGGAAGCTGCTGCTGTGGTGAAGCAGGAAGGGGGTGATAATGACCTTATTGCCCGGATCCAGGCCGATCCCTACTTCAGCCCCATTCATACCCAGCTGGAGCGTTTGCTAGATGCTTCCTCTTTCACTGGCCGTGCTGCCCAGCAGGTGATGCCCTCATCTTTGGTGGGGTGGGCTTCCTTTCCCTCCATGGCATAGAGGGTCTCCTGGGGCTGGAAGATCAGCCTCCTCTGCTAGGCCTGCAGTTAACTTCAGGTGTGCTGGGAGGAGGAGGAGATCTCAGAATCCACCAGGGCCTGGGAGTTGTTTCATTTTTATTTTTCACAGTAAAGGCATTTAATGAAATGTCCTGGTAAGAAAAGTAGCAATAGGCCATTTTCCTCAGAAGCCTAGGGCACCCAACCCCACAAACACACTTGCAATCAGGCCACATGTTCCAGATGGCATGTAAGGGCACATGCATGTGCCTGGGATTTTTGCCAGTGACCCCTGACAATTGTGAACTGCTAAGGAGCTCCCTTTGGGTGGGACCCAGTTGGGGGATGGCTCAGGCAGGCATCTTTGCAAATGAGATTCTGAGGTATGCACAGCAACCCTGGTGGTGGAATGTCCAGTCTGGGTTTAATGCCTTCCATTCTCCTTTCCTTTCCCTGTTTGCAAAGGTGGAAAGATTCTTGAAGGAAGAAGTGCGGCATCTCCTGAAATCCTATGAAAGTCAGATGGACGTCAAAGTGGAACTGAACCTTTAGAGGTGAAAAAGGCATAAAGAGGAGTGTGGTTGGTAGGCCTTTGCCATTTGAGATTTTATCATTCAAAAAAAACTGGAGGAGATATTTTTCTCCATCCTAGCTCTGATATATTTAATAAATGTTACAGATACTCATCATTTGTTCATTCCTTCACTAAGCATTTTTTGAGCGCCTGATGTTTACTAGGCCAGCAACCCAAGAGGCGGGCCCCAGAGATGCTGTGGGTGGGGGTGGGAGACCAGTGAGGCCAGGCCCAGAGGTGCTGGGGAGGCCAGAGAGGTGGGACCCAGAGATGGGAGGGGGGGATCCAGAGGTGCTAGGACCTTACAGGTAGGGGAGCAGCTGAAGTACATTATACTAGAGGGGAATCATTGATCTGCAGATAGAAACAAAGTCGGGGAGGGGCCTGTGTTAGGATGGCCTGCTTGAGCAGTGGGATGGGCCTGGGCACAGCCATGCACCAGCCTGTTGATCTCAGCAATGCAGTGGAAGGAGCTCTGGATTTAGACTAAATAACAAAATTGAGTCTCCTTCCCTCCCTCCTTCTTCCTCTCCCCTCTGATGATGACATGACTTGCAGTTGAAGTCAATTTGAGTGAGGGAGGGCTGTGCAGGGTCACCAGCCTCACTTTCTCCTCCAGAGCCATGTGGGTCCAGGGACCTGATATTCATCAGGAGACTGGCGATGGCCCAGGATGATGCAGTGGGAGATCCTGGCCCTTTTAGCCCAAGGCCTGTTCATGTACTTATTTTGAGTGAGGCAACACCCAGTCACTGTCTCTTTAAGAAGGGAGTCAAGGGATGACCCCTTTAATTAGGAAAAAAGAAAAAAAAAGTCAAGCTGGGATTTAATGAAAATATCCTGGTAAGAAAAGTAGCAATAGGCCATTGACATTCAGTCTAAACCAGGAGGGCCCAAAATCCAGCCATTAAGTGGAGCTTGGGCAGGGACCTATTGTGGTCCAGTTTTATGAATTTCAGAGTGAACTAGGTTTAAAGTTTTGTGAAAGAAAAAAGAGAAAGAGGGACTAAGGAAGGAAGGAGGAACTTTACCCAGTAAACCCCAAGTTAAGAGGGCCAGCTGTCAAAATTTGCCTTCCTTTGGAGAGGAGAAGGAGAAGAAGACGAGCTGAATTAGCCAACTAGCTAGGTCCTTATTCAGGCAGTTTGGTCTACTCTCAGGTGATGTTTGTCCTTCATTTTTAAAGAGAACCATGGCATCAGAGAGATAACATGACTTGCAGTACTGAAGCTACTCTCCAGTTATGAATCATCTGCCAAATCTAATGGCCTTTTCTCAGCCCTCATTGTCCTTGTCCTCTGCACCTTCAACACTGTGGCTCGCTCTCCTCTCTCTAGGTTTTTGGAAACACTTCCCCCACCCCCTGTACCCCCATGACTGCTTCTCCTCCCTCTCTGACCCCTCCTCCAGTGTTCTCTCCTGAGGCCCTTGCCCTTCTCCCTTTATACAACCCCTTGGTGATATCAACAGCTCCCATTAATGAGTACTATCTCTGCTGACAATTCCCTCATCTGCCCATCCTGCCCTAACTCCTCCATTGACCTCTACCTTCACCTCCAAATCCCTACCTCAGCACGTCCAAAACAGAACTCATTCACTTCCCCCAAATCCTCTGCGGCTCCTGCCTTTTCTAGAAGGCAGCCCGTCCTCCCATACCCTCCTGCTCCCACCCTTGGTGTCCCCTCCCTTAGCCAGTATGGTGCCTGCTTCACAACATCTCAGTATGTCCCCTTCTTCCTTCAGACCCCGCATCTGCCCTGGTGCAGGCCCTCAGCATCTCACACCTGGACCACTTTGATAGCCTGTTTGGGGAAGAGGGGAGAGGGTCTGCCTGCTTCAAGTCTCTCTCCCACTCCAATCCATTCTTCATTCTGCCACCAGTGATTTTCCTAAAGGGCAGGTCCAACTATGTCACCCACCCTCACTCCTCTGAGTAAATCCCAGCAGCCCCCTCTTGACTCTGGGATCAAGTACAAAATGCTGGTTTGGTGTCCACAGCCTGTCATGACCTGCCCCCTCACCCCTTTCTGTCTTCTCAAACCTTGCTCCCCAGTCCAGTAACCCCGGCCTCTTGCTCTCCATCTCTAGGCTGTCCCCATCCTTCCTCCTCTCCACCTCCCCGGCTTCCCAGGCTTCCTTCACGTCCCAGCAGAACCCTCGAGAGCCTCCCACAACCTCTTCCCTCCCTTGAATACTCCCCATGTAGCCTGCCTGTGGCTTCTTTGTATATATGTCTGTTTTGCCTTTTGCCTCGACATCAGATGGTGAGGCCCTTGAGGGACCTTCTCTCCAGCACGGTGCCTGGCCTATAGTAGTGTTTCTTGACAGACTGGTCCCTGATAGATGGAGGAACCTAGGAGACCAGCCCCAAGTCCCAGGGCCAGTAACGCCCGCAGGGATGGGGCACTGCCACCCCTGCTCCTGTGTTGAGAACCTTGGGCTCATCTGGCCAGCCCCGGAGCCTGGGTCAGTGTCTGCGCCGCCTGCCCCGGATTTGCACAGGGCTCCACGGGTGGGCCTCTGCCTGCCTGCCCAGGGCAATGGAGCTTCCTCGCTTGGGATGGGGTACCCCGGTTCCATCTGGACGCGGGAAGGCTTTTGCTGCTGAGTGAAGGACGGCCCACAGTCATTACGTCCTGAGCCGGGGAGGGGCCGGCGATGGGCCCTGGCAGGAGGAGGAAGGGCTTTAAGCCTGCAGAGGTCCAGGGCGGGGGAGGGAGGGCTGGGGACCCGGTCTCCATGGAGACGGCGGGGGTGGGGGGGGGGTGACAGCCAGAGATGCTGTTTGAATGACGTCACCGAGAAGACGGGCGAGCTCCCACTCCCTGCCCACCGTGCTCGGGGGACGCGGCACTTGCCCCACCCCCCGCAGCGAGCATCCACTGAGCTTGCATGGGGGAGAGGACTGGGGTGCTGCCTGCTCTCGGGGAGATTACATTCGCTCCAGATGAGGCGGGAGGGTGCTCCCGAAAGGCGGGGTTGTCTGTTGGCTCGAGGGAGGATGTATCACGAGCCCCAGAGGCCCAGTGAGTGTTAATGACCAAAGGTCAGGCGGACCTGAGCATTTTAAATAAGGCGGGGGGGGGGGGGGGG
>CM053597.1:230834614-230926912 GCA_028646575.1 Pseudocheirus occidentalis
CAGCCTCCAGCATGCCTCACGGCCCCGCCCTTTCCACGCCCCCGCCCCGCCTTCCACTCCCCGCGCGTGCGCACGGGGTTCCCAGCGGAGCGCTGACGGGCCGGGAGCTGAGCTGCCAGCGAAGCGGCTGAGGTGGACTGACCGACGGACTGAGGGAGTGAGGCAGGGACGGACATCCGGAGGGACGGGTCCCGCACGGGCTCCCGGCCCAGCCCCAGGTACGTGGGGAAGTTGGCGGGGCGCCCGCGGGCGGCGAAGCGTGGGTGCGCGTGTTTGTGCGCGCGTGTGCGTGACGGGGGGGGCCACGGGAAAGTGAATGCCAACGAGCGCGTGTACGTGGCGGGGGGAAGAGAGTGTGAGCCTGAGTGTGCGTGAGTGTGTGCGTGCGTGGCAAGGGAGCGTGAGCTCGAGTGGGAGTGGGCCCAGGTGTGTGCGACTGGAGACGACGTGGGCGCGGGCGCTCACCCACCCTCATTTGCGCGCTTGTTCAGTTGGGTGTGTGCGCAGGGGAGTGTGCGTGCGTGTGCTCAGCCGGGTGTGGACGGACTGTCCACTTCTGGAAGGGGCTTGGCTGTTCGAGGCAGATGGCCAAACAGCAAGCCTTTATTGCTTTCGTTTGTTTTTGGAGGGGAGGGGGCAGGATTATTGGGGTTAAAGTGACTTGCCCAAGGTCATACTGCTAGTCAGTGTGTCACGTGTCTGGGGTAAGATTTGAACTCAGTTCCTCCTGACTCCAGGGTCTGTGCCACCAATGCACCCCACAGCAAGCTTTTATTAATCCCTTAGTGTGTCCTAGGCAGGCCTCTGGGCTGCCCACAGCTGCCACCCACACCCTGTGTCTAGCAGGTGGCTTTAACCTGGTCCAGGAAGCTTTCAAGGGATCCATGAACTTCCATGGGGAAGAATGACACGTTTGTTGTCACCAACCTTTGGCGTCTTGTGTATTTCTACTTGATACGGGACCAACAGGAGAGCCCAGGACCCTCCCAAAGTGAAAAGTCCCCAGGATGGAGCCTAGGGACCCCCGGGAGAGAGTAGAGAGCAGGAGCCCACAGAGGAGGCTGGGCACAGAACCCCCAGGGATCTGCCAGGGACTCTCCCAATGCCCAGGTTAGACACTGAGTCCTCTCTTCAGGGCAATCACTGCCCCCTTCTCACCTAGCGGTATTGTTGCCTCAAGGGCAGCTCGGTGGTACAGTAGAAAAGGGCCAAGATTCTCTGCCAAAAAAAATCCCAAAGAATGCCACAAAGAACAAGATATGACTGAAACAACTGAACAGTTTTGTTGCCTCGGCTCTCATGTCCTAGGAGGGCCGGGCCTTATCCAAACTTGATTATCTGTGATTGATTAATGCTTGCAAATGGTTTTTTAATTTAATTTAATTTTTTTTGTTTTTGTTTTTTGGAGCGGGGAGGGCAGGACAATTGAGGTTAAGTGACTTGCCCAGGATCACACGGCTACTTAAATGTTAAGTGTCTGAGGTCAAACTGGAACTCAGGTCCTCCTGACTCCAGGACTGGTGCTCTATTCACTGTGCCACCTAGCCACCCCAGTGAATGGTTTTGAATATTGGGGAGAAACGGATGAAGATTTTAACCCTTTAAATTTCTCTGTGCTTAAGCTTGATAAAGGCAGTTATGTCTTATTTTTAAATTGTTTAGAAAAGTGTTCTCTTTTTATCGGCTGGAAAGGTGTGTGGTGTGTTAGATTAAGTTAAGTAGGAAAATTTGAACCACTAACATCTGATGTTCCTTAGGATGAGAAATTTATAGGTGTCAAAGATTAATTTTTTGGGTCTTCCCTAGAGAATTAATATTCCTTCCTCTGACTAGTGAATCACAAAATCTGATTTCTGACTTGTTTTCTTACAGACTTTGTGATTGGAGTTCATGGAATCTGTAGGGACATCCATAGTCCCTCTTTTTTGTTTTCTTCCTATTCCTGTTTTTCATTTCTCTCTAAATGACCCACTGATATTTTCTTTGCTTCTTTTATTTTTCCTGTCCCCAGAGATAGCGTGTAACTCCTACTTCTGCTGTTAATAGGCCTAAATGGAGGTAGCCTTTTTATCACTAATTGTCACCTCGGCCTGTGCCCTGGCTAGACAGGTCTCTGTGACAGGGCCAGGGCAGAGGGGCAGTGAGGTCTTTTCTCATTCTCTCTCAGACCTGAGCAAGTGGTGAACACAGCTCCAAACTAGATGCTAGGAAGCATCTACCAATGAAGACCATTTATCTGGTCTTGTTAAATGTAGAGAGTACTTTCTAAATTAGAGGCCTCTACCAGTTCAGAAGGAAGGCAATGGAGCAGGGTTTTTCCTTCCTAGGAAAGGATCTGAAATAAGAGTGGAATTCTAAAGAAATGGATTTTTAAAGCTGGGGGATTGGCTTCTTTTCCTCTTTCTGGGAATGTAAGAGATGCCAGCAGCACCTTCGGCTTGGAAAGAAATGTTAAAAACAGGTTTATCTGCTGGCATTGTCCATTTTTCTTTGCTTTTTTGTTCCCAATAAGTGTTTTGACTGGAAATGAGGATCTTTGTTATTGTAACTTGAGAATTAAACATCTGTTCTCTCTGTTTCATCTCATAATCATATCCAAGGCTGTGCTGGTGACATTGGAAATTTTCCAATAGCAACCACTTGTGAGGTCATACAGACTGTCCCAGGGAGGCAGAAGAGTATTAAGGACAGTAAGTTGTGAAGAAACAGATTGTTTCCGCCAGAATTGTCTTCTGGAGTTGGACTATGGAAAATATGGGCCAGATGAGAAAGACCATGTGCCATGGAGTGGTATGGACTGGCCAAGAGCTCAGCCACATCAGACTGCAGACCGTTACTGGACAACATTTCTGTGCTAGGCCCTGAGACTCAGAGGCAAAAAACGAGGACCTTACAATTTATTGGGGGGAGAGGAGGAGTGGGTATACACAGACACAACACCTTAAAATGAGAAATGTCTTTAGGAGAGGACAGACATCAGAGACAGGGAGCAGAGAAATCCCTGGAGCTAGATGGCTCTTGGATGGGAATTTGTTCCTGGAAAGGAGCTGCACTGGAGATGGGTGATAGCCCAGGAGGATAAGAGGAGGCTAGGAAATCAAGCAGAAGGCCAGTAGGAAGTGTGTTTGGAAAAGGAGGTCGGTCATGAGGAGCCCCTCACGTTTCTTGAGGGTAGTGACCAGACTTGTTGATGAGGGAGATGACTTTGGCTGTGGTGTAAAGGCTGGCTGAGGAACACTGCTTAGAACCTGCTGCAATAATCCAGGGGAGAAGTGCCACATGTGGGGGGGGACAGAAAAGGGTCACACAGAGTTCCTGCTCTCAGAGAGCCCACACTCTCATGGGAAAGACAACATGCAACCCTACATGTACAAACAAGACAGGAGAAATGAATGATTATTATTAGAGGGCCCCAGAATTAAGAGGGATTGGAAAAGGCTTCCTGTAGAAGGTAGGATTTTAGCATGACTTGAAGGAGCCCAGGAGATGAGGAGATGGAGCATTCCAGGTATGGAGGACAGCCAGTGAAAGTGCCCAGAGTTAGGAGATGGAGGATCTTGTGTCAGGAGGCCAGTGTCACTGGACTGAATAATATGGGGGTGGGGGGAGAAGGTAAAGGGAGGTATAAGGAGATGGAAAAAGCAGGGGGGAGTCAGGTCACAATGTACTTTGAACACCAAACAGGGTTTTCTGCTTGATCCTAGAAGAGATAGGAAGCCACTGGAGTTCACTGAGTAGGGGTGATGTGGTCAGGCCTCCATTTGGGAGGAACACTTTGAGTACTACTTGAGCTGAGTAGTGGACTCCAAGCTAATGGCAAGAAGACCCATGAGACACCTCCTGTTACGGCCCCATCTTGAGATGATGAGAGACAACACCAGAGTGGTGGCAATGTCAGAAGAAAGAAGGGAGGCTTATGTGAGAGAGATTCCAAAGGTAAAATGGACAGGCCTTGGCAGCAGATTGGATGGGGTGGGGGTGGGGGGAGTGAGAGAGAGGGAGGAAGGAGCTGAGGGTGCCACCAGATTGTGAGCCTGGTGACTGGGAGGGTGCTAATAGCCTCAGTGGTACTAGTGAGCTTGGGCAGAGGGCAAGATAACGAGGTCGCTGGTGGGCAGGGTGAGTTTAAGATACCTACAGGACTGAGATGTCCAGCAGGCAGCAGGGCGTGTGAGCCTGGAGGGGCTGGTAAGTGCATTTGAGGATCATCAGCCTAGAATCTGTGAGAGCAGATGAGAGCGCTGTGTGAAACAGTCCAGAGAGAGAAGAGAAAAGGAGCTGACAGCCCTCTGGGAGACTGAGTTGGGGCCAGGAAGAGCCAGGAGAAAGAACAGCCGAGAGCAGTGGTTCTCAACCTTCCTAATGTCCTGACTCTTTAATACTCATATGTGGGTGTATCTGCATGTGGGCGGACCCGCCTGGGGGGTGGGGTAGATTGAACGAGTGAGGACTTTCTAATGCCTGTAGATGTTTGGCAGCAGTGGGGAAGGAGTCAGTGGGCAAGGAGAGCAAGTGAAGGAGGGGGATGACAGGGGCTCAGTCTGCTAGAGAAGGAAGCATGGAATGGGACTGCTTGTGTCTTGGCGAGAAGGGTCACCTTATGATCTGAGACAGATGACAACAGCTCTTGGTGAAGAACTGGTTGGTTGGTTGGTTTTTATAGTAAAACACAAGGCAAGATTCTTAGGTTGGAGGAAAGGGTGTGATGGGAGGCTTAAGGAGGGATGAGGTTTGGCAGGCTGACTGTGATGCAGAGGATTGCCTAGCAGCATGGAGGGCCCAATGGAGGTTGAGAAACATAACTTTGTAATGGGTACAGTCAGCATGGTTATGTGATTTTTTCCAACTTCTCTAGTTGCGTGTGTAGGAAATGCAGCAGAGGGGGAAAGCCATCCAAGGCTGAGACTGCAAAGAGCAAGATTGGCAATATGATAAACTGGGGCAAGGCCCTTAAGAGGAAGCGACAGAGGAGAGCTGGAAATGGCTCATAGCTAGTGCAGGGGTGATGATGGTCTGGAACAGAATTGAGGGCGTGAGGGGTTGGAGGACATGGCTTGAAGAATCCAGAACAGAATGACAACAGACTGATCAGAGAAAGGAATTTCAGAGCCCGGGACTGTGGAAGTGGTACATTTATGAGTGTTGTCACAGTTAAGGGGATAACCATCTTTGTGTGGGGTAGAGGAGTCCATGGATCAGGTCATGGGAAATGAGTAAGTGTAGGAATTGTGAGGTTGGGGTATTTGAAGAACCTCTGGGTATAGGCCCCTAGACTGAGGACAGGAGCTAGGGTCTGTCATGGGGCCCCATAGGCCAGGCCAGGAATACAGAGAGGAAAGAAGGGACCAGTCCTTGTGCTTGGCAATAGCTAGCAGAATCTTGATTGGATTGGTAGATGTGGGTTGAGTGAACGTCAAAGGAAGAGAGGTTACTAAGTAATGAAGATTATCTAGAGTGATGGGAGAGTCTGGAAGTGACCACAGGGAGCAGAGAGCATGCCAGCTCTTCCCCCTGGCCAGTGAATCTAGGGCAGTGTGTTAGTGTAGATGAGATTTCAGAGGTAGAATTGACAGGACCTGCCAGAGGATTGAATGGGGTGGGTGGAACTGAAGACGAGGGAACAGATGATCAGCATTCCTGGCCCTGGCTATAGGAAGAAGGGGGATAATGTAAACAGTGAAATTGGAAGGGGCAGGTTTCCATGTTGCATTGAACAGAGGTGTCAAATCCCTCCAGGCTGCATGTTGACTGAGAAAACCATAAATTCCCATTATCTAAGTTGTATTTTTGTTTTGTTGAACATTTCCTGATTCCATTTTAATCTGACTCCCCACTTGGGAGTTTTGCAGGCCTTGGGTTTAATCCTGTGGCCTCCAGGTAGAAAAAAGTCCAAATGGTAGAAATGAAAAGGCTGAAATTCAGAGAAGAGGCTGGGGGCATCCTATGTCAACATAAATCCACAGCTGGGAGGGGCCTCAGAGTCTGACCTCCTTCTTTTACAAATAAGGAAACTGAGGCCCAGGGAGTTTAGTGACTCGGCGCATGACAGAGCTGGCATTCAAGCCCAGGTCCTCTGGGGCCCAGGTCCTCTGGGGCTCAGAGCCAAGGCTCTTTCCACTTCTCTGGATATAATCAAAGCCCTGGGCAACTGCCAGCAGAGATGCTGAAACAGAAGAGGACCCAGATGGAGCCTCGGAGAGCACCCCTATGCAAGGTGGCTCAGGATCAAGCGTCAGAACAAGTTGTAGCAGAATATATAGAAGCATATCAGGCTTAAAATAAAGCACTTCCTAAAAGTCCAAGCCATCCAAGAGCAGCATTGGTTACCTCTGGAGGGGGTGGCATGGCCACATGTCACATGTTGGAAGGAGGGTTCTCACTGAGCTACCAGCTGGGCTGGGGCAGGGCCTTTCAGATCTGGTGCAGCAAGGCTAAGAACTAGCTGGCTGTTGGTTTTGGCAATTAGATCATGATTCTTTTTATCAACAGGCATTTATTAAGTGTTTGCTGTGTGCCACATGGGTGCTGGAGGTGCAGAAACATGAATGAGATGGTCCCTGCCCTCCATCAGACCGGGAGCTCCCCAAGGGCAGGGTCTGTCTTCTTTGGCCTTTTCTTTATATCCCCAGCACTTAGCACAGGGCCTGGTACACAGTAGGTGCTGCATAAATGCTTACTGACCGACTGACTGAAGATTTACAGGAAGAAATGACCTTCTTATTCGGTGCCTTGAGGGAATAGGTCCAGAGGCCAGGAAGCATGAGTTTGGGGGTAGGGGAGCAGTTTCAGATACTTAAAAAGCAATGCCAGATAGTGATTAGATAAATGGCTGAGTTTTTAGGCCAGCCATGCCTTCTTATCCTGTAGACTCTGGTCTCACTCCTTCCAGGGTCTATACTGCCTACTGAAGGGCTCCTGCAGCTTTCCTTTCCCTCTTATGTCTGGCTTATTGGTCACTTCCTTTTCTAGGCCTCTGCTTCCTGAATGGTGTCATTTAATGATAGGCCAGTGCAGCCTGGGACACAGGAGGCACCTAAGCAATGCTTATGGATTGGGAGTAGGTGTATGGCCTGTGTGTCCAGGCCACCCAGTCACTCCATTGCCTTCTGGATCACCCACAGTTTGGGTTGTGTAGGCCAGGATTTGCAGATGCGCGGCACCTCTGAGACAGTACTGGCATTAAAAAGGTGGTGGCAAGGCCAGGGACTGTTGGGACTCCTTGGGACTGTTGAAAACACTGGGAGATTTTCCAAATACCATTAAGCCCAGTTGTATACAGTGAGCACACTGCTGAGCCTTCCCCACACCAACCAGTGTGTTCTCCTTTCTCCAGATTCCTATAATTATCTTGCTGGTTGGATTTTAAACTCCTCATGAGTTGGGAATCTGACTCTTCCCCTCAACACCCAACATATTTGATAATGTGCCTTTAAATGACCTGTATTGCTCATTTAACTATCAACTTTTCATGGTTTGTAATTAGCCTGTTAATAGTAAGAGTTTTCATCTTACATTCTCAATGAGATCAGCAGAGGTAGAAGGTCCTGGGCTCCCAAGGTCTCATTGTCTTTTAACACTCCCGAGGACTCATTGCTTTTTTGATAGCCACATCGTACTCTGGGCTCTTGTGGAGTCCGCAACAAAGGAAATCACCAGATGTTGTTTTTCTTACACATATTCATGCATAAGCCATTTGGCCGTCTGGGCGTGAGCAAGACTTTCTTACATCCTGTATTTGTGCAGCTGATTTTATTTTTCCTTAATTAGGATTGACAGGAACCATTGTGTAGACTCTATCTGGGCCACGTTCCCTCTGTCTTATTGCCTCTTAGCCAAAGAGTACAAGTTCTGTTGGCAAATTGGGTGATTTGGGGGGTGGGGAGTGTCAGTAAGTGTTACTGTAACGTATATAGTTGTGTAAATAGTAAATGTCATGGAATGAATGAACAATACGTTAAGTCAAAAGAGCACAGTTCATGTATAGCCATTACAACATCCGTAAACTATGGATGAGGGAAATGAGCATTCTTCAGTACGGAACAGAGGCAGAAGTGAGTGACCAGCCCAAGATGCCAGAAGCCCAGTTTCAGATGGAGAAGGAACTCATCATCTGTGGAGTCGAGTTCACTGTCAATCCATCCTACAACCTTGAGGACAAGTAGCAGTTTGTGGGAGTAGAAAGAAGCCTAGATTCAGAGTTTGTATGTGGGTCCAAATCCTGACCTCGTTCTTTCTGGCCTGCAGGAAAGTCACTCAGACTGTCTGTGCCTCAGCTCCATCATCAGTAAAGTAAGGAGGTTGGAAGGAGTTGGTCACTTCTCTGATTCTGGGTTCCTGAGCAGTCATCCAGCCTCTTCACAAATCCTTCCAGCTGCCCTTTAGAAGTAAGGCCATCATGAAAGGAACACACTTAGTTCCTCCCCTAACTACTCTCCTTGGTCTCACGCTACCCTCTGGACAGCTTCCTCACACAGTGCTGCATCTAACACCTGTGCTGCAGAATAATCTAAAGCAGTGGTTCTCAACCTTCCTAATGCCACGACCCTTTAATACTCATATGTGGGTGTATATGCATGTGGGCAGACCTGCCTGGAGATGGATAGAGGAACAGTGTCTTGGTTCCTAAGACCATCAGAAATATGTGTTTTCTGATGGTCTTAGGTGACCCCTGTGAAAGAGTCCTTCGACCCCCAAGGGGTTGCGACCCACAGGTTGGGAACCACTAACTAAAGGATATCAAGGGCCTCTTGGGTCTTCTCTCCTCTGGGTCTCCCCTGGGTCTCCTCTGGCATGGCCTCCATGTTTTGGGTGCCCTGGCTTCTAGCCTCCCTCATCCAGTGTAACTGCCATGACTGTCACCTTCCTTCTTTCAGCTCAGTGCTTGAGGATCTCTGTTTTCTCTGGTGAATCTCCTCATTAACTCACATTTTAGTCTGCATCCCCATAGGAAGTGGTCTTTGAGAGTGATAGAGGATGACAGTTGTGTCAGCCCATAGCCATCCTGACCCTGACCCTCTCTTGAAGCCGAGCAATGCTGCCCACCTATCACTACTAGGCCTCGAACCCTAAGAGATCAGTGAGAGAGGAAAAAGACCCATCTGCATAAAAACACCTTTCCTGGGAGCTGAGTCAAGTTCATTTTTGTTTTCATTTTATCAAAGTTTCTTCTAGTTTATTCTCATTCTGCACCCTGAGTCACCATCTCTTTCCAAAGTAGCAAAGAACTAGGAAAGGTGCCCATCACCTGGGGCACAGCTCAATAAATTATGGTCTGTCCGTGAGTTTAATGGAACATTATTGTGCCATAAGAAATGAAGAAGGGACAGTTTGGGAGGAAACTGGAAGATTTGCATGAATGGATGCAGGGTGAATGGAGCAGAACCAGGAGAACTTATATAAGAAGAACAATATTACAAGACACAACAATGAGACTTAACCCTGGTCAAGGCAGTGACCAGCCATGATTCCAGAGAACTGAAGATAAACCAATTCCTGACAGAGGCGACGGTCTCAGGGCACAGAATGAGACTTTGTTCAGTTGTGGAGGTGGGGCAGAGAAAAAAAACAGGGAAGAGATAAAATGAAAATAAGAATAAACTTAGCTGAACTCGCCCATGAAGAAGAGACGATTTGTCCCTACACATATGGTCAAAGCCTTTCATACTTGGTGGGACTTGCCACAGCTTCTGAGAAATCAGCATCACCTCTGTCCTGGCAAGAAAGCAGGGAGCGCATGAGTGCAGGAAGGACCTCTAACGAAGCTTAATGCTGCTGTGGCTGTTTTTAGTAGCTTAGCGCATTGCTCGCTGGTGCTGGCATGGCTGTGGGTTAGAATACCCAACCTCTGAGTATTTAGAGGTGTGAATCACCCAAAGGGAAGGTAGAGAAAAGCTTGGGAATCACCTGCAACAATCACTAATGAATTGCACAGGGAAAGGAAATGGTGGAAGGATGTTATGAGAGAGATGTATGGCTGAAGAGGTGAACGTCTCATGTAGTAAGGCTGAGAATGCCTAGCGGACAGCTTGGAGGTGGCATTACAGCCACCCCATGGTAAGAGAAAGGGAGACAAGCCTGTAGCATGTTGGATGGCCCTCAGTGATGGTTTATGAGAAGGCATGGAGCAGGGTCATCCTGCATGAGATGGTGTACACCCACTCTGCTAAGATTCAGCGAAGGAACCCACTGTTGAGTCATATTGAGCTTCAGATCTTCAATGAAACTCTGCGTTCCTTCATTCTGTGTGGGAGTTGTTAATTTTTTGCTAACTAGTAGAGTTGATAACCCAGTGGCTAGACTCTCTCCTTGCCTAGGATGTGTTCCACCATTTTATTAAATCTCAACCTTATGATACAGTAGGTGCTATTTATAAAGTGATCAGCCTGTCCTTGGTAACAAGTGATATAAGATAATTTTATCACAGTAGATTTATGAAAGCCCCAGCAATGTTAGGCAAAACCAACTTTTTTCTTACTATTCTAAGCTCATATCACTGGTTTGTTTATTGACTGACCCCAGTGTGTTTGTATACCTTAAATTCCTCTCTGTCTCCCTCTCTCCCTCTTCTTTCTCCCTCTCCCTCCTCTCTCTCTCTTTCTCTCCATCTCTTTGTCTCGCTCTCTCTCTCTGTCCCTCCTCTCTGTCTCTCTCCATCTCTCTCTCCCTCTCTGCCTCTCTCTCTCTCCTCTCTCTCTCCCTCTCTCCCTCTTTTCTCTCCAGTCTCTCTCTCCCCATGTCTGTCTGTCTCTCCCCCCCACCCCCACCCCCACTCCCTCTCCGTCTCCCTCTCTCTCTCTTTCTCTCTCCCTCTCCGTCTCCATCTCCCTCTCTCTCCCTCTCCCTCTTTCTCTTCTTCTCCCTCTCTCTCCCTCTCCACATACCTACATACCTACCAGGAACACTGGTCATCTTTGATTGACCCTTCTTAGTGGGTCTAACATGACATGCACATTATCAGTCCCCAAGGTGGGTGGTTCACCCTGTAGTGTGTTGAGGAGTTGTTTGGCCTCCACCTTAGAATTGGATGCTGAGAGCAGAAAGCAAGACTTGCTAGGAAAGTCATTTCAATTCAAAATCTTTCTCTTTGTCATGTCTTCATGCTTTCTTTTCCTTTAAAAATACTTTGATTGGCAACCCAAGGTTAAATAGATTGTCCAGCTCAAATCCATCTCTTGTTACGTGGAGGAGGCACTAATTTCAGCAGATGTTTATTGATCATCTTTGAGGTGCTGACCTGATCCAGGCCCTGAGGAATATCAGCAGAGAGAATATTAGGCCACAAGCCCTGTGTTCTCTAAGGGTTCTTGTCAAGGAAGAGGCAGCCTGGGCAGGACCTCTCTAGTGAGCCCAGCACAGGCTCATGGTCAGAAGACAGACTATAGCATCTCCTACAGTCCCCAAAGATGAAGAAAGGTTTTGGCCTGCGTCGGCAGAACAAGTGACCATAAGATGAAATCCCATTGAAGAACAATATGACAGTCTTACCTTCTGTTTTTTGTTTTTGTTTTTTTTTTTGACAAGGTGACTTTCTCTGCCTGATTCTTTGAAATTGAAAGTGCTTCATTTTTCTATTTACCAAGGATCAGAGACAGTATAGATGGAGTGTCACTTACTAGGCAGTCCATACAGCCTTTCCTTCCTCTACCCTTTTACCAGTAACTGAGGATCAGCTGAAGGAGGATTACCACTACTGCTCCACGTGGTTGAAGTTCAGGCAGTTGGAACTTTGGAGTGTGGCCACAGTGACTGGTGACTCCTCTTAAGACTAAATATTAAAGTTATCTCCAAATTTAGAGAGAGAAAAGTGAGAGCAGGACACTGCCCATACAGAGCAAACAGATAGTAGTTTTAAACCATCTTGCTCCCATCCAACACTCACAATAGCAGACTGTGTTAGGAGAGATTGAGGGCAAGGTTCTGGCCTCTAGTGTTCTAAAACATCTGGCCTAACTCTAGCAAAAACCAGCTGAAGCCTGGTTCCAGAGACAATATAACCAAGCATCTTTGGATGAATGGAGGAGTCTTTTAGCTGGGTTTATTATTCAAATAAGTCAAGCAGGTCTTCTAGACTGATGGTGAGATTCAAACTCAGTCTTTTCTGCTTGCCAAGCAAGCTTTAGTTTCAGCCCAGGTCCTTTCTGTAATGAATAAGACAGAGTGTCCATGCATTTACCTCATTTCCATCTGTAACCGCTTCCTCAGCTGTGTGTATTAGAAGGATGAATTTGGGTGTGAACCAAGCAGTTGACCAGGACTCCACTTGGAGTGGATGGGGGAGGGAGGGATGGACTTCAGAGTTCTCCAGGAGCTCTTAATTAAACTGCCTTTACCCTGGAAGAGGCAAATACATCTCCGAGGTTGCTGACTTAAGGGGTGGAGTTCACTGCTGTCTTTCTTCCTTGTTCCATGAGTCTTGTACAGTTGGCCCTTCGCTTGGCCGGAAGGAGCCCCATTGGACTGTACCCAAGGCAAATATTGGCTGGGAGGGGGATGGGAAGCGTCAGGCCCAGAGTCTTTCCTGCGCCAGGAGGAGGGGCAGATGTTTGAAATGGCAGATGGAAGACTGGGGCAGGGCGGGAGCAAAACAGAACTTGGAGATAACAAACCTGTTCGTGGACAAAGCTGCTTGGGCATTGCCTTGAAAAAGGCTGTTGATAAGGCTTTGGCCTGTTCCCCTGGGGAGGAAGCTGGGCGCTCTCCAAGCCAAGGACAGTCAGTTTGCCCACTGGCCCACCTGGCTCAGACTCAGGAGTGTGGCATAGTGAAAAAGCCGTCTGACTTTGGAAGATGATGATGGTTCGTGTGTAGAAGTTAATTTGGCAGAGGAGGTACTCCTGTGGTGCTTTGTAAATAGAAGCATCTTAATACAGTACTGGGGACACAGGACGGAGGAGAGCTTCCTGAAGGACCCTGGCTTTGCCTATTGCCCAGAGAGCTCCCTCCCTTGGGTGAGAGGGGAGTGCTCTGCATTGCTTTCAATGTGCCTGCTGATGCCTTTGCAAGGAAATGGTTTAAAATGTGAAAATCATAGGGGCAGGCTGAGATACAGCAATGCAGAGTTAGAATTAGGGACCATGAGCTAGCAGCAGGCACTGGAGGGAGTGGGGGGGACTCAAAGACAAGCTTATACTTTACTCCGTGTTGTAGCTGTCACCTTGGCCTAGTCACTGCCTTTCTCAGTGCCACAGACAATGCTAAGAAAAGGCAGGAGGATTGTTAGAGGAGAGCTGATGGGATCCAGCCAATGACTGGCAGGCAAGTGAAGAAGAGGAATGTCAGCAAGAGGGGTATGGACAGGGGAGGGGGTGAGTTCTGTCTTGGCTATGTTGAGGCCAAGGTGTCTCTGAGGCATCTTTTTGGGCACTGCCAAGAGTAGTCAGTGATGGAAGACTGGGGCCTGGGAGTGAGAAATGGGTTGACTGGCCAGATGCAGGAGTCCTCTGTGGAGCTGGAGGGGCTAGTGAGAGGAGAGTGTTTAGAGCAGGGTATATGTAAGGAGTTATTTAATGAAGAGTAAAGAGATGGCCTGGCAGTGGTGGGGCTTAGTGGAGATTAGAGAACACAGCCCCCCCAGTTGTGTGGGAGGTTGATAGTTAGTGTAAACCAAGGTTGGGGGATGGGAAAGTAGCAGGGTGGCCTACACTGGCTTGTGGGGGGACTAGAGGTTGGGGAAGATGGAGAATAGGCTTGGAAGGAATGAGACAGGCAGAAATGGGATGGGAAGGAGTCTCATGTTGATGCAGTTTGGCAGTAGAGGTTTTTAATACGTTTGCACATGGGTTTTTTGTCTTTGGTTCCCAGGGTGGTATGTAAACATTGAATCCCAGCTGTGGGAAGTGTCAGCTTCAGCGTCAGGGCAGGCTGGGAAGTTGGTTTCCAGACTCGGCTTGGGCACAGATTCTCAGAGATGTTGTAGAACATCTTTAACATCTTTATCCAAGGCTCTGTTGGACCCCAAATGCTGAGTTTCCATTCTGAAGCAGCAGATTTTGCTCCATTAGCATTTCTCATCAATGAACCCTTCCTGTGAGCTTGGAGTCTTGCTTGCCATCCAACACTCAGGGCGGCTTCACACCTCTGGCAGCCTACCTGGTGTCATCATTAGCTTCTCCCTGTTGGCAAATCTCAGGCCACTCTGTGTGTTTTCCCACATATGTCCACAGCCTGGAAGGCAGAAGACAGGACAGTGATCCAGGAGATGGAAAATTTAGGGGCAATATGGGAATAAGGGTCATACGCAGATAACAAAAATAGAAAGTAACCCATGGAAGTGAATTAAAAGGTTGAAAATGGCCGTGTTTTGTGAAATCTGTGTGGGGACATGACTATGTAATAGTGAGTGAAGGAGGGTCCAGGCAACTCCAACTTGGATTTCACCCCCAAACTGGAACTGGAAATGAAAGAAAATGGACAAGTTTTCGTGCCAGACCATCCACACAGGTGCATGGGGTGAGCTCACCAACTGGTCGTTAAGTTCAGGAGAGCTGGTGCAAAAGATGATTGTCTTTCAGGCTCCCAAAGATGTAAACCCAGGGCAGAACGGAGACTTCTCTCCCTTCATGGAACCACCTGTTTGCCTGCTCCTGGCCTGCAGAGGCCCCCACCAGCTCTGATGGCAAGGCGGAGAAAGGTTTCCATGCCAACCAGAGGCAGGAAAAACCTGCCCTCCCAGTTCATCTCTTCCTATCTGGTGTCTGTCTCCTGTAAGGGACACAGGGACCCTGGCCTGAGGAAGCTGGAGCTGATTCGATTACAGCACGAGCTGCCCTAGATGGAGCCTTGTCAGTTCTGTGACACCAGGCCCCCATGGTCACCCAGGGCCAGTGACCCAGCTAGCTGACTTTCCTCCCAAACTAGGGACCTCTTGTCTGCTCAGTTGCTCACTATCCATCTGTGGTGGGCTGGATCTTGCCCTTAGCCTCAGCCCGACTCTAGCTTACCTTGCAGTGTAGCTTAAGGGAGAGCAAAGCAGTAGATGGAACTAGGTTGTTTCTTTTCTTTTTTTTGCTTTTTGGAGGGGGGAAGGCAGGGCAGTTGGGGTTAAATGACTTGCCCAAGGTCACATGGCTAGCAAGTGTTAAGTGGTTGAGGCTGGATTTGAACTCAGGTCCTCCTGACTCCAGGGCTAATGCTCTATTCACTGTACCACCTAGCTGCCCCTGGATTGTTTCCAATATCCCTTTCGGATTTGAAATTCTTTTACACTAACTCCAGATCAGTGCTATATTCAAGTAACTAATGTTGCTTGTGTGTCAAGGAACAAACATCCCAGAAGACCCTGTGGTCTCTGCAGGGGAAATATTTGGGAGAAGACATTGAACAAAACCTAATTGCCTGCATGCTGAATACCATGCTGCTATCTGCCCTAGGGAGTTGCTCCACCAAGCTGGGAGAGCTGGTGGTGGTAGAAGGCCCAGTGTGACTATAATGGGTAGTAACTACCATTAATACCTCAGGGAGGCAAAGTGCCAGGTCTTCACTGTGGGCCTGAGGAGGCTAGTCCAGGGCACTGGCATTTCAGTTGAATTTTGCAGGATGGACAAAAGAGGGGAGCCAGCTGAGGGGTGGTTGGCACAGGGGGTGGGGCCTGAGGGGAGCCCAAGGGCAAGGTAGATTTGTTTCTCATGAGTGCAGGTACCTGTGCACTGTAGGCACCATAGAAATGCCTCCTTTTTATCAAGGAAACCCATAGCTCTGTGGGCCCCATGCTTTCTTTGGCCTGATGGATGTGGGAGGGATGGGCAGGCTTTTTTGGTGGGGCAAACCTGCCTCCTCATCACATGTGGCTGTGGATCTGGGGGCAATAGATGATGGAAGCTGCTGATCATCTATCAGACCTTAAGCATCTTCACCCAGAGCTCGTGGTCCAAGGAAGCAGGAAAATATTGGGGGCAGACAGTTGGAGGCCCCAGGAGCTCCACCTGTAGCTTCAGAGGATGGCCTACAGAGGACCACTTGCAGGCCCTCCGACGATTTCATCCCTCCCCCCCATTCTACAGATGAGGGAGCTGAGGTTGGGGAGGGCATGGGATTCACCCACGGTGATAAATCACAGCTCTTCTGCTTGCTGTCTGTGTAACCCTGCCCCTCTCTGGGCCTCAGTTCCCTCACTTTTAAAATCTAGGAGCTGGACTTTATTCTCTCCTAGGTTTGAAATGCTGCCATCTGACACTACTGTAGTGTTAGACCAAAGGAAGGCGCCTCGGGGCTGGCCACAGGCACAGTGCCACTTCAGGGGTGGGGATCTCCCCTACCTTAGCACTGGGTGCCATAGTACTTTAAGGGCAGTGCCTGCCAGGCTACAAGTCAGTGATTCAAAATGAGAAAGGAACGGTTTAAAGTGCCACAGGCCCTACCTGATGGCTTGGGGTCTGGCAGGAAGAGCCACCTCGGTTTCCTCCACGCTTTTGTGAAGCCAGTCTGCCTGCTTTGTATATTCATCTCTCCCAAGGCCAGTGGAAGCCAGGCCAACATTTCCCTAGGCCTGCGGGATGTGAGTGTGAATCACCCCCTGGCCAGCTAGCTGGGGGGTATGGGGGCAGGAAGACACGTGAGGGACAGCAGCAGGCGCTGACCCTGGCCTTCCCAGGCAGAGAATGGCCTGGCTTGGCAGTCTGGGCCTTGCACCCCTCCTTTCTGGATGTCATCTTTGCTTTAAACTTGAATGGATGCCTTTTGTCTTTCTCGCTCCCTCCTGACAAACAGTTCAGTGTGTGTCCCTTTTTTCAGACCATCAGAATCCTGCCCATCCTGGGCCAGGCTCTCCCTTCTGGGGAGGGGTGCACCTTGTTACCTGTGCCCCTGAATCCCTGGGGCTCTTCCCATTCCCCAGAACTGTTTCCTTTTGGTGATCTGTTCATTTACATTGTCACAGTGATCTTTGGGTAGGTTGGTCTCTTGGAACTTTGGAGGGTTCCATTTTGTCTTAAAGCATTTCCAAATGCCTCCCTCACCTCCCCCTTACCAGCAAGCCCCTCCTCATAGCACATATTTAGAGTGAGGGAAAAAGGCAGTTCCTTAAAGCTAGGCCAGACCTGAAGCGAGTCCGACACTCTGCTGTTCCACACCCATAGTCCCCCATTTTTGCAGAGGAGGGAAGGAGCTACATTTTTTCCATCTCTTCTCTGGGGTCAGGTTCCTTCCCTTTACATGGCGGTCACTGTGTTTCTCTATGGACAGCTCTGGGAATGGGACATAAACCCTGAGAAGTGCCCATGCCCCACAGCACCCAGGCAGTAGGAGGGGGGCAGGTGTGCTGTACTGAGGGGCTGACGGGCTAAGTCACCAGCCAGGCTTTGTGGCCAAGGCATGGCCTCACCTCTGCATGCCTCAGTTTCCCCATCAAAGTTGGCCTAGATGACCCCTAAGTGCTCAGGAACCTTGCAGTCCCAGGTCTGTGACCCTATGATGCCAGAAGGGGCAGAGCCTGAGGCTTTTTTTGGTGCATTCTGACATCACTAGGATTCAGACTCAAAAGATTAAGCTGGCCCCAAGGAATTGGGCCAGGGTGGTTTTGTAGGAAACATGACTCTGCTGACCCAGGCCTGAGTGCTTTTCCCCCTTAAAGTGTCTAGAGCAGGTGGCACTGCCTTCAGCCAAGGCCAGAGCATTCTCAGAGAGACAGGGTCACAGAGGGAACATGCTGGATTGGGAGTCACAGGGCCTGGGTTTGAATTCGGCCTTTACTGCTCACTTCCTTTGTGATCTTAAGCATCTGTGGGCCTCTGCAAAAGCAGCGGGCTGGACCAGCTAAGCTTAGAAGGCCCTTACTGGGCACAGGTTGTGGTCTGAACAGACTTTTGCTGTTATTCCCACAGTGGTGGAGACTCCCCACAAGGCCACGTGGGGATTTGCAGACGCTTCCCAGCCTTTCTCACAGAATGTCAGGTAAGAGGAAGGTGAGGTTGGTGCTCCCTTTCTAACCTTGGGGCCAGAGGGACTGGGGGTCTCACCAACCCCAGGGGAATGGAAGCCTGGCTTTTAGGCAGTGCCCAGGCCTGGCAAAGGTCCAGCAGGTACCAGATGAGAGCCGTGGCAATGAGGGAAGAGCCTGGGGAGGGGAGTCTCTACTTTCAGGAGTGTCTTAATGGGGATTCCTTCCCTGGCCCAGGGCCCATTTCTCCTCAGTCACTCTGGACTCCTGGGATTTAGTCTCCAACTCTTCCCTTTGGGTGGGCTTTATCCCCACTGAGCCTCCCATGTTTTCTTCATTATGGCAGGTGGCCTGATATTCAGCTGCCCTGACCCTCTCTCCCTTCTGGTTTTCTTTGCACACAGGGAGCCATACCCCTCCTGCTGGGGGCCCCTTCTCGGCCCTGACCCCAAGCATGTGGCCCCAGGAGATACTGGCCAAGTATTCCCAGGTAGGGACGCTCAGCCAGCCAGGTTGCCTTGGGCATGGGAGGGCACAGGCGGGCCAGCCTAGCCTTGTGTTTGTAGACTGACCTGGGATTTGGGTCATTTCACCATGGAACTAATGAGGCAAGATGCCTGTGGTAAGGACTTGGGTCTAAATCCCAGCTCTGATGTTTTCTGGCTTTGTGACCTTGAACCAAAGGCCCCTTGGCCTCTCAGATCCCAAAGCCCCACTTTACTCAGTTATCAAAAGAAAGTGGTCAGGATGGTACATCTCTCCTATTATAGGAGTTCTGGGAGAAGATCTTTGTAAGCCTCAGAGGTCCCAAGGGATGGAGATGGGAGCTGATGAGGGGAGCATGGCAGCCTGGGAGCCTTTTTGTTTGAAGAGGGTGGCTGGGCAGGATCAGCCCCCCCACCAAGGCCTGAGGGAGACCCACCATTAACCAGGGCCTGCAGGTCAGGAGCCTCCTCATTTTAGAACACAATAGGAACTCCAGGCCCACGATCTGGCTGCTGGCCTTTGTGGCACAGGCCAGGCCTGGCCCTGCCCCTCTTGTGCATGCAGAAACATGATAGAAAAGCAGCACAGAGGAGTCTGAGGAGCCCTGGGGCCACATGGGTAACTCCTCTGAGCTTCTGGGGACTCCTGTGGTCTGGTCCTTTTGGAAGTCATGATTTCAGGGGAACTGTGGCCAGGTAGCACACACAGATGAAAGGACATTGGCTTCAAAGTCAGAGGATCTGGGTTCAAATCCTACCTTTTGGGAGTACTGTGTGTCTGACCTTGGGGCAGGTCATTTACCCCATGTAGGCCTCGGTTTTTTTCTGCAAAGTGACAGCCCGAGGTCACTTCCAGCACCAGATCCAGGTCCCATGAGCCTTTAAATCTTCCTAGATGAGCCTCATTCTTTTCCTTAAATAATCTGAGCAAAGAAAAACACCCAAACTACACAAGAATTTGAATTTGTTCCCAAGAGGCCTGGACTGTCCTGGAGGCCTTCCTTCCCTGGTCTTGCTGAAAGGCTTTAAGCAGAATTTGAATGACCCCTTGTGGGGGTGGTGGTTGTTGAGAGGCCTCATGACTGGGCACCAGGTAACCTCTAGGCTCCTTCCAGCTATGAGGCCTGCAGAGATATTTCAAACAGTCCTGACCTCAGGTAGCAGTCCAGGAACCCATGGAGAGGGGCTTAGAGAGAGACCAATAACTCCAAGGCAGATGCCTTGGGGACTTGAATGAGAGAAATGTCCTAGAGGTTCAAAGGCAGTAGAGTGCCTTCTCTGCTTGGGTGATCAAGGAAGGCTTTCTGGAAGAGGGGATGCTGGTAGATGGAGATGGGGAGAAGGCACTTTGGGCAGCAGGATTGGCATGGGCAAAGGTGCAGAAGTGGCAAAATAGATGTGTTCCATGTTGGCTGGAGAAAAGGGACAAGGCCAACCAGGGAGGCGGGACCTGGACTTAGGAGAGATCTCGTGTCTGAACTTGTTCCCTGAGGACCCTTTGCAGAGCCAGCAGCTTCAGTGAGGGCATGGAGGGTGATGGACTTGAGATGAGGGATAGCAGAGAGGAGCACGGCTACTGGGGCTACAATAATGGATTCCATTATTGTCTCCTCCTGCCTCCTGGTCCTAGAAGGAAGAGCCGGTAGAGCAGCTGGAGTTCCACTATGATGAATTTGGTTTCCGGGTGGACAAGGAAGGTGAGATCATCCCTGGGTCCCATGGAAGGACAGGCCTGTGTGCCAGCTCCCCCAGCATGGGCACACAGCTCTGGAGGAGCCCCTGCAACACTGGCATGTGGGCACCTGGAAATCTCCCGATTCCTGGTCCTGGGCCCTTCATGTCCATCTGTCTGGGACACCAGAGGTGATGGGACAAACTGTGCCTGCTAACACCTGTGCCCTCTGCTGGGCTGGGCGGGGAAGCCTGGATGGAGCAGGCCCAAGGGTGCTAGAGTGTTCACCTGCCTTGAGGCCTCTTCTTGAGTCTCTGTGGAAGAGGAGAGGAAGAGTTTCCTTTCTTCCCTGACTCTCCCACTACAGATGGTGCTGAGCCCAACTCAAGCAAGCTCTTAGGTGTGCCCCTGACAGATGACCCCCAGCAGAGGCTGAGGTGGCAAGCCCACCTTGAGTTCACCCACAACCATGATGTGGGGGACCTCACCTGGGACAAGATCGAGGTGTCCCTGCCACGCTCTGACAAGCTCTATTCCTTGGTGCTCGGGGGCATCCCCCACAGCATGAGGCCCCAGGTAAGTATGGCCCAGGTGGGGTGGGGGGGAGCCCGGGCCCCCATGTGCCCTGTGCTGCCAGCCTCCCCCTCTGCAGCTGTGGATGCGCCTGTCCGGGGCCCTGCAGAAAAAGCACAGCTCAGAGCTGGCCTATCGGGACATCGTCAAGAACAGCTCCAATGATGAGAGCATCGCGGCCAAGCAGGTGTGGCGTGGGGCAGGGTGCTCACTGGGCAGCATGGAGGGGAGACTGACAGGAGCAGTGAGATGGCAGTACTCAGGGGCGGTGTGGGTGTCCTGCTGACTGGGAGGGGGGAATGGCTCTCTGTGGCTGTGTCTGAAAGGGCAACTGGGGGTGGGGCCTGGGGCTTTCACCAGATTGAGAAGGACCTGCTTCGCACCATGCCCAGCAATGCCTGCTTCTCTACTGTGAACAGTATTGGGGTGCCTCGGCTGCGCAGGATCCTCCGAGGGCTTGCCTGGCTGTACCCTGAGATCGGCTACTGCCAGGGCACTGGCATGGTGAGCAGGGCGGGGCAGCTGGGAGGGGAAGGTGGCAGAGGGAGAGGAAGTCCTAGGAGCCTCGAGGGCCTTCAGCCCTGAAGCCCTCCTCTCCACCTGCAGGTGGCTGCCTGCCTGCTGCTCTTTCTGGAGGAGGAGGATGCCTTCTGGATGATGTGCGCTATCATAGAGGACCTGGTGCCCGCCGCCTACTTCAGCACCACCCTCATGGGTGTCCAGACGGACCAGCGGGTCCTGCGGCATCTGATTGTGCAGTACCTGCCCCGGCTGGACGCGCTGCTCCTGGAACACGACATCGGTGAGGGGGTGGGGGCGGCTCCCCGGGGAGGGGCTGCGGGCTGGGCAGGGTGGCAGCTAGTGCCTATATCCCCCCAGAGCTGTCCCTCATCACCGTGCACTGGTTCCTCACGGCCTTCGCCAGCGTGGTCCACATGAAGCTGCTGCTGCGCATCTGGGACCTGTTCTTCTACCAGGGCTCGCTGGTGCTCTTCCAGACCACCCTGGGCATGCTCCGGATGAAGGTGCCCGCCCCCAGGGGAAACTGAGGCAGGCTTCCCCCATGCCCATCTTGGCAGCTCCCAAGGCAGGGAGGCTGCTGGCCAACTTTCCATTCTATAGATGAGCAAACAGGCCCAAGTTAAATGACCTGCCTAAGATCGCCAAGCCACAAAGGGGCAGAGTCAGGACTGAAACCCAGTGGGGCTTGGTGGGCAGAGCCAGGTGTGAGGTTCTGTAATCTCCACTCAGTGACTGACAGGCTGGCTGGCAAAGGGGACTCCCGGGAGGCTGAGGCCCTCCTGTGCTCCCAGCACTGTCTCAACATTGAAGGTTTGCACAGCATGATACAAACACTTCCTTTTGTCCTTATAACTTTGGGAGTGTTCTTGTTATCCCCATTTACAGATGAATATACTGAGACGGGCAGGGTGAAGTGAGGTGCTCAGGGTCCCACACTTTGTAAGTGTCTGGGGGCCCAGGGTCCTTCCATCAAGCCCTCTTCCTGCCTTGGAGAAATTTCAGGTGTCTCCCCGCTGATGGGGCGGGTCACTGTGCGGGCCTTCCCCTGGATCTCCCTTGGCCTTTTGCGGGGACGGGACCCACCTTTGCCTTGCTCTCCCTCTGGCTGCAGGAGGAGGAACTGATCCAGTCGGAAAATTCGGCCTCCATCTTCAACACGCTGTCAGACATCCCTTCACAGATGGAGGACGTGGAGGTGCTGCTGGCTGAGGCCATGCGCCTAGCTGGCTCCCTGACCCATGCGGCTGTAGAGACCCAGCGCCGCAAGCACCTGGCCTACCTCCTCACTGACCAGGGCCAGCTGCTTGGCCCCAGTGCCACCAGCAACCTCACCAAGGTGACCAAGGGCACATGGCCTCCTCTCAGGGGCTGACTCCCTCACTACTAG
Source organism: Pseudocheirus occidentalis (assembly GCA_028646575.1). Lineage (NCBI taxonomy): Eukaryota > Metazoa > Chordata > Mammalia > Diprotodontia > Pseudocheiridae > Pseudocheirus > Pseudocheirus occidentalis. The sequence goes on from CM053597.1 coordinate 230,857,126, forward strand.
GCTAGGCCCAGCTCCTGACCCTCTCTGTGTCTTCTGTTCTGTAGGTGGTACGGCGCAGAACCCAGCGCAGGAAGTCAGGCATCGCCTCCCTGCTCTTTGGTGAGACCAGCGGGGATGGTGGGGGGCTGGGGGGCCCTCTCTACCCCTGGAGAAGGGGCTATAACCCTCACCGGCCTCTCTCTACTCTCCAGGAGACGAGGACCTCGAGGCTTTGAAGGCCAAGAACATAAAGCAGACAGAGCTGGTGGCTGATCTGCGTGAAGCTATCCTGCAGGTGGCCCGCCACTTCCAGTGCATGGACCCTAAAAATGGCAGCGTGGTAAGTGGGGGGAGGTGGGAGAGACCAGAGGCTGGGAATCCTTGGTCTCCCCTGGGGAGCCCAGGGTACTGCCTGCCTCCTGCCACCAAGGCAGAGGGTGGGTAAGTCTAGGCCCAGTATCCAGTGCCTGGCAAGGGATCCGAGCAACGTTGATGCTGAGCCTTGGCCCAGTGCCTGGCACCTAGTAGGCACTTATTAAATGTTTGTTGACTCGCCAGCATCAGCTGCCAACTGATCTCAGTGCAAGGGAACTCCCGGATGAGGAATCTCTTTCTAGTGCAGGTCAGCACCTGCTCTGCAGTTAAGGAACTCAGTGAGTTGCCTGGGATTTGCTCAGGATCCCATGGCCAGCACAGGTTAAAAGAGGGCCAGTTCTCCTTGACTGTGTCTATGCCCCTTAGGATCAGCCTCTTCTTTGTGGCTTTTCCAAGTAGGTGCATCTGGAAAAGGCTCTGGCAGATGACAGTGAGGAGGGAGACCAAATGTTGGGGACAAGGGGGGGAGTTTGGACCATGACCCCACCCCCCCTTCTGGGGGCTCTGAACAGGAGCTGACCCCAGACTATACCATGGAAAGCCACCAGCGGGACCACGAAAACTACGTGGCATGTTTCCACAGTCAGCGGCGTCGGGCAAAGGCCCTGCTGGACTTTGAACGTCATGATGATGATGAACTGGGTTTTCGAAAAAACGACATCATCACGGTGCGAGCACGGGGACAGTAGAGGGTGGGCACTTGCCCCTGGGGGTGTTGGCCCACTGATGTGAGATGTGACCAGGCACCATCTCCCTCCCTGGTAGATCATATCACAAAAGGACGAGCATTGTTGGGTAGGGGAGCTGAATGGACTGAGAGGTAAGGGCTACAGGGAGCTGAACGTGGGCTCAAGCACAGGAGCCCTGTCTGGGTGCCGCCCTTGTCCTTGCTGTGACCCAAGCACAACGTTGGCCACTACAGACAGCTCACAGGCCTGGGTCAATTCTGTGCCTCTCCCACAGGCTGGTTTCCTGCCAAGTTTGTGGAGGTCTTGGATGAACGCAGCAAAGAGGTAAAAAGCTGTGGCTAAGAAGGGGTCATCTCTGGGAGCTCCTAGGTCTAGTCACTAGGGGCAGATCCCTGGGTTTGACCTTATGGTGTTGGAACTAGGGGTTCCTGGCTGTGGGAAAGCCTGGGCCCAGCCGGCCCCATTCCTTCCTTCCCTTCAGAAAGGCTTTGGGGTTTAAGCCCTGTGGGACGATCCAGGCCTCACTCACCTCCCCCTACTACTTTGGTGCAGTATTCTGTGGCTGGAGATGACTCTGTGACAGAGGGTGTCATGGACTTGGTGCGAGGGACCCTCTGTCCTGCCCTCAAGTCGATATTTGAACATGGCCTGAAGAAACCATCCCTACTTGGGGGCCCTGGCCACCCGTGGCTGTTTATTGAAGAGGTCAGAGTGGGGCGAGGGTCCCAGGAGGGCTCCAAGGAGGGCCTGGGAGTGATCCCTGGGACTGACCTTCCCATTTCCCCCTATATCTCCCCACAGGCGGCAGGCCGTGAAGTGGAGCGGGACTTCAACTCTGTCTACTCTCGTCTCGTTCTCTGTAAAACTTACAGGTAATGGTTTTTCTTCCAGGACTCTCTTCCCCATAGTGCCTAGCCTGGCAGGGGCTTTTGGATCCCATTCCCATGGCAGTGCCCACCTCCTGGGCTAATGCTTTGGCCTTTTCCAGGTTAGATGAAGACGGAAAAGTGCTGACCCCGGAGGAGTTGCTCTATCGGGTACGTAAGTGACCTGCGGCCTCAGGCCAATGTCCCCTCCTGTGAAGGCTCCTGCTTGAGCAGGGGGCCCTCGGTCTGGGCCAGCCTCCTGTCCTCCTCCACAGGCCGTTCAGTCTGTGAACATGACTCATGACGCTGCCCACACTCAGATGGACGTCAAGCTCCGCTCACTCATCTGCGTGGGGCTCAAGTGAGTGGGGAAAGGGAGGGGGTGAGGGTGGGGGGCCAGGAAAGCTCCCGGGCCCCCTGCAGCTCCGTCTGCTCCCCCAGTGAGCAGGTGCTGCATCTGTGGCTCGAGGTGCTCTGCTCGAGTGTGGCCACCGTGGAGAAGTGGTACCACCCGTGGTCCTTCCTCCGCAGCCCAGGCTGGGTCCAGATCAAGTGTGAGCTGAGGTGAGTGGCTCCTCCTCTTGGGTGGGGGGGGGGGAGAAGGGAGGAAGAGGGGCTGTGGCACCTGGGGAGGACTTCACCTCTGCCTTCCCCTCCCCCAGAGTCCTCTGCTGCTTTGCCTTCAGTCTCTCTCAGGACTGGGAGCTTCCCACCAAGAAAGAGGTGAGTGGCCGAAGGGACCCGAGCCCCGGCCTTCCTAGGTGGGGACTGGGGGCTATGGGGGCTAAGAGGCTTGTGGTCTGTTTGCAGGAGAAAGAGAAGAAACCATTGAAAGAAGGGGTTCAGGACATGCTGGTGAAACACCATCTCTTCAGCTGGGATATAGATGGGTGACCCAGGGTCATCCACCCTCAGGCCTGGCTCTGGGGCGGGGAGGAGGACAGGGTCAACCAGAGACCCCCCTGCTGTTTTGTCTTTGCTCAGGTGGAAACATTAGGAGAGCCAGGGAGGACGGAACACTGGCCAACAGTGATAGGACCTTTATTCTTTTGGTTTATAAATAAACAGCATATTGTGAAAGCACCTGCTTTTTAAAAAAAAACCACACCACACTGCCTTCAGCTCCTCCCCTCCTTGGGGGGAGGGGGGCATTCTTTCTCCTCTGCCCCCCACCCCCTCCAGGAGGTGCCTTGAGGTAGGACATTACCTTAAAGCACTAGTGTGTTTTTATTTATAAAAAACAAAAAAAAAAAACCCTTCCTGCCAGCTGTTCACCCATCATTAGCCCCAGGGCTTGGAGGGGGGAGGGGTGACAGCCAGGGGGCCCTGCCCTGCTAGTGTTTGCTGCAAAGAGGCGAGACCCGGGGACTGGGCCCCAGAGCGCCTCTGCACACATGGCACTGATTAGGAACCAAAGGTGCAGGGCTGGGGCATGTCTGGTCAAAAAGCAAGCCTGGGTGAGGTGCTCCCTGGGGGCCACCACGTAGCCTCAGCTGCCTCTCACCAAAAAGAGAGAGATGTATGAATAGAATATATATACATATACATGTATATATATATATATACACATATATATGTATATTGAGCTATTTACACCTGTACAGACCATTTCTCACCTGTACAACCACTGTACTAGGACTGCCCAGAAGGCTGGAGGCCCAGGGGGTTTCCTCCCTGAGGAGAAAGGGTCAGAAGCTAGGCAGGCAGGTCTGATCCTCGCCCAGTCCTGCCCTGGATAAAAGCATGGCACCTTGGGCCTCAAAAATGGAGGCCAATAGCAACTTCCCCAGCCTGGCCTGAGACCACCTGGGAAAGCCCCCAGTGCAGCCGCTGTCACTGGGGCAACCAGGGCCCAGCTCACTGGAGGCTACAAGCAGGAATCCCAGTGCAGGTGCAGATCATGACCATCCAAGAAGTCCATGGAGAAGAGGCTGGGAGCCATGGTGCTAGGGGGTGCCAGGCTGAGGACGGGCCCCCCTGACAACTCCAGCCAGTCCATGCCGTCCAGGTGGCCCTCGGCCAAGTCCAGACTCAGGTTGGTGCTGGACTCGTGAGCAAAGTGCAAGTCAGAAGTGTCCATGGGGGAAGGTGGGTGGTCCAGGATGGCGGAGCTGCTGAGCATCTGACTATGTAGGTCGTCAATGAGGGATAGGGGCTCAGGGCCTTCCTGACCCCCCGTCAGCAGGGGCAGCCCTGTGCTGCTCTCCAGAAAGTCTTCCAGGCGGCCTGGGGCAGGGCTGGAGCCCAAGGGCAGGGGCAGCTCTGGAGGAGGCTGGGGGGTCGCTGGGGAAGGGCAGGGCAGGGCTGGGCTGGAATCCTTCCCAGGTGAGGGTGAGGACTCCTTAAAGTCAGCTGAAATTTCTGCCAAAGAAAAAAAAAAGTCAAGGACATGGCGGGAGGCCACTGGGAAGCAGCTCCCACATGTGGACGGAGAGTTGGGGGGGTGCATTGTAACTGATCTGCCCAGGCTGGCTCTCCCTCCTCCATCCCCTGGGGACTCAAGAGTCTGAAGGCCAGACCCTCTCGCTGAGGGGGAAGGGGAGCACCTGCCCTCACTCACCTCCACTCTGAATAAGGATGTCAAAGAGATCGTCCATCTGCTGGCTTGAGGAACCATTTTCCTGAAAATGGGAGAGAAGGGAAACTGTGGAAACGCACGGCCTGCTGGGCCCTGCCTGTCCCAGTCAGCTCTGACTGCTGCCCTGCCCAAGGATTCTTGCCCCCCCTCCCCCCAGCCCTATTGGGCCTCCTTGGCCCATAGCCACCGCCACTCACCTCCTGGGTCTTGGGCTGCTGCTTCACAGCCTCACTGTAGCCAGGGGGCTCTTTCTTCACCAGGGTGGGCAGGGGGCTGGCTCCAGGAGCTGCCTCAAAGAGGGCTTGGGGCTGGTGGTCCAGATCCATCTGGGAGGTCTGGAGGGCCGCTGGCGAACTGGGCTCTGACAAAGGCTGGGCAGACAAGAGACGTCTGTGAGGAGAGGGCAGGCCGAGCTTGGCCTTTAAGGTGGGGCAGATAGATGCTGACCTCACCTGGATCCCAGGGACCTCTGGTCAGAAAAGAAGGGGCACGTACCTTCTTGGGCAGGCTGCTGGGAGTGGCAATACTGGCTTTCAAGGAAGTCTTATGGAAGCCATTTGGAAAGAATGACTGCAGGCCAGAGGGGACTGAGAAGGGCAGAAGTGGGGAAGGTCCTGGACTGGGCGGACCCTGCAGAGAGAGACACAAGGGCAAGGGTCAGCCAGCCCCTAGGGATCAGTACCCAAGAGGCCAGTCACATCCACAGGTCTGCCCATCTTGGAGAGGCCACCTGGAACGTGGAGGGACCTCGTGCCTACGGGTGGCCCCCAAGCAGGAGCTACAGACTAGGACACGGGAGGAAGAGAAACACTGGCTCGAAGCTACATCTCAGAAGTCAGCAAGGCCAAGCCCTCATTGCAAAAGTGAAGGAACTGAGGGGCGAACCAGGTGGTGCAGTGAATAGCACAGGTCCTGGAGTCAGGAAGACCTGAGTTCACATCCAGCCTCAGACCCTTAACACTTACTAGCGGGCAAGTCACTTAACCCCAGTTGCCCTATGTGAGGAAACTGGGTCCAGAGAGAGAAAGGATTTGCCCAAACCCAGAAGGTTCAAGTGTAAATTGTGGCCAAGGCTCAGGTGACTTTTGGCAAAGTTTGGTCACATCACTGTCAGCAGGCATCATGCTGCCAAGCTCCCTGGGGATCAGCAGCGTCTAATGAAGGGAAGTGGACGAGGAGGCACCTAAGGGCAGCCTCAAAAGCCAGACTCTAGAGGGCTGGGTATAAGCTGGGGCCAGCCAGCAGCAAGGATATAGGGGCTCATCCTCTGCCTGGGGACCAGACAGTGTGTGTACAAACAGCAGCGCAACATAAACAAGATCTCCAGCAGAGACAAGGCCTGGGCCTTCGGAGGGCTCGGCAAAGGCTGATGGGCCCGCCCCCTGCAAAGAGGGTGTCCCAGGCCTGGGGGACAGTCAGGGTGAAGGTGGGGGGGGGGCCCTCTTGTTTGGGAGGAGCCAGGAGGCCACATCAGAAGACTGGAAGCTGAGGAAGGGGTCGGTGCTGAAGAGTTGTGGCCACCAAATGGCATTTTGTGTTTGCTCCTGGAGGCGACAGAACACTGGAGTTTACTGAGCAGGAGGTTCAGGAAAATCACTCTGGTGATTGGACTGGAGCAGGGAGAGACCTTAGGCAGGTAGGAAGGCCCAGCCCAAAGTAGGCACGGGGAGAGGGAGGCACATTGGAGACATGCTGCCAAGTGAAACCAACAGGCTCTGGCACCATACCGGATGTGGGGATGCGGGCCCCAAGGTCTGTTTCAGATGCCTGTATACATCTAGTCTGAGATGTCTGAAATGTCAGTGAGAGGTTGGGGCAGGAAAGGAGGACAGGAGAGACAGCCACTAAAGCCATGACTCTGCTCCCTGTGCCTAGCAGAGAGCCCCAAGGGCTCAGAGGGAGTAGTCTGAAGGAGGATGCAAGACCGACCTTCTGAGCTCCCAGGAGACTTGAGCAGGCCTTTGTCTGTGCTCCACAACAGCTGGACAGAAGCTGCCATTTAAAAGGGCACACAAGCTCTTGCGCCCCTGCCTCCCCCGGCCCCACCGAGGACAGGACCAAGTTCTAACCTGAGAGGGGCTCTGGCCACTGCCAGTTTTCGCAGGCTCGTCATCAGCCGAGTCTTCCACGTCCCGCTTGGTCACAGTAAGTACGACATGGGTCCCTGTGGCATCTGTGACAAGCGCTGGGGAAGGCCCTGGGAGGAGGCCACTTAGCTCTGGTGCCAGGAGGCAGCTGGGAGGCTCCTCCTCAGGCACCGCCTCCTGCTTCACTGTCACGGTCAGCACGGGCATGGTGCTGGGCTCTGTGGATGGCCCAGTGAGCTGGCAGCTGGAGAAGCCTTCCTCCTGCTTCACCTGGGCCAGGAGGGCAGGGGGTGGGGGACGAGGGGCTGCCTGCTGGGCGCGCTTCTCCTGCTCCAGCTGCAGCCTCAGCATCTCCACCAGCTGCTGCTTCTGCTTGAGCATGCGCGTCAGCTCCTCAATCTGCTTGTCCTTCTCCTGCAGCATCTGGTCCTTGTCACGGCCTTCAATGTCTCGGCCAGCACGTTCAGCCCGGGACACGGGGCTCTCCTCCTTCACCAGGATCTGCACTGGGGATGCCTGTAGGGTGAGCTGTGTCAGGGGTGAGGTCACCATGTCCCCAAAGGCGTCTCCTCCACCCCCAGTGGAGTTCTCGTCCCCTGCACTGAGCAGGGAGCGCTCTGAGGGTGTAGGAGACACAGGGGGCGTTGAGCCCGTGCTGCCAAACTTCACCATCCCATTGCTGGTCACAGTGGCCACGACGACCTCAGTGGGTACAAGGCCTGCAGCCATCAGTGCGGGTCCTGTACTCAGCCGGGCCGCAGGGAAGGCCACCACCACTTCCCCAGCTTTGGCGAGAATGGGGGTGGCCCCAGGCTTGGGGGCTCCAGAGGTGGAGCCAGGGACCCCTGCGTGCTCTTGGTAGGCCCGGAGGCGCTCGATCAGGTCTGTTTTGGTGCCCGAGACGGGCAGCGCTCTCATCTTTAGTTCCTGCTTCAGCTCAGCCACCTACATGAACCGCAGAGCAAAGGGGGAGGGTCACCAGGAGATTCCAAGCAGGGGCGGTTCCAAGGCAGAACAGATGGGGCCGCTCTGGACCCAGGGGCTCGCACAAGGCCAAATACTTACAATGTACCTTCCATCCCTCACTCTGACCAGAGGAAGCCCTCTCTGGCTTTCCCCTGGGCTCAGGCTGCTCTCCCCTCCCCTGGCAGGTTCTGTTTGTCACACAAGAGACAGAACCCCTGAAAGCTAGAGCCAATAGGATGATACAAAAAGCTTGGATCTGAGGCTCTCATGTGCTGTATCCTCTGAGGCCTGAGTAGGACATAATAAAAACAGGGAGACATGGAGCTGGTTTAGGGGGACTGCTGATCAAAGTTGGACATTTTGTGGTTAAAGACCTTTATCCCAAAGGTTCTTTCATTCTCAAGATGAATAAAAGGAAAGAGATGCCCTCCCTAACACCAAGAACAGTCTCTGGAGAAGAGCCAGGGACCAAGATCACTCCCCTACCCACCCAGGCCCGGGGGCAGGGGAGCCGAGGCTGGAAGAGAGCTTTACCTTCATGTCGTCCAGGTTGGAGGGCAGGGGGCCCAGCTTGCCAGTCACAGAGTTCTGGCGCACAAGACCACTGGGCCCAGGTGGCCCAGAGGCTGAGCTGCCCAGGGCAGAGGGGAGAGTGCGCAGGGAAGCGGGGCTGCTGCTACCCTGGGGCTCACCCACAGGCCTGGGGGCAAGGAAAAGAGTCAGAAATGAAACCCAGATGGCAAAGTTCCCCCTTCCTCCTCTCCTGGGCGGGGTCAGTGCTGGGCACAGCCACACCACATGGCAAAAAGGGGCTCAGCTGGGCTGGGCTTCTGATACCCCAAGACGGATGGATGTGGGCAGAGGGACCTCCCTCACCCACAGGCCTCATAATCACAGGTGGCAGTCCTGGGGCTGCTGCCCAGAAGGAAGCTAGGGCAGGGGGCCTTACTTGGGAGGGGCTGGCAGGATGGTTTGGTAATTGTAGTGCTGCTGCTGCTGGTTCAGAATCTGGAGTTGGAGGAAGAGCTGCTGCTGCTGGAGTATCTTGGCATAGGATGAGTCCATAGGGGGTGCCCCCTTGTCCTGCTTCTGGTCAGGGGGAATGTACTGGTGGTACTTGAGTTTCTTCACTTTGGGCTTCAGCTCCTTGGCCTTCTTGCTTCGTGGGGGCTTCTCTCCCGGGGCCTTGGGCTGGCTTTGCTGACAGGAGGGCAGGAGAGGGGAGGTGCATAAGCCTTAGCCTTCCATAGATCACCCCTCTCCCCCCAGGTCCAAGCTGTTTCCATCCTTTCCATCCCAGGCCTGCCATGGTCAGCTTTGAGACTAAAAGACCTTTAAGTCCCTCCTCCCGACTCCAAGGACTGTGTGAGCCCTCAAGGCCCCAAGCCCATGAAAGGAAATGAAAGCCACAGCACCTGCCCCCAAGGAGATGACCGTCTAATGTGGGAGGGAGGTGGAGATACAACAATGATTCAGTGCTAGCCTGAGGGCTCCCCAAAAGCTGGAGTCATCACAGAAACCCGAGGAGGGAAGCCCCTGAGCAGAGCATCAACAGGGTAGTGCTGGCACTAAGGTGGCATGAGAAGGGCAGGGGGCCCAGAGAAGGCCAGATGAGCTGAACACCTAGCATAAGGCAGGTATGGAGGCACCAAATGCTCTGTGAGAGTCTTACTTCCACCTGCTCCACCTCCTCCTGCTGCCAAGGGGAGGCCCAGGTGGGGAAAGGCCAGTCAAAAGGAGGCTCAGTGCCTGAGTGTGGAGGGAGAACAGGCCAAGGATAATATAGAGTTAGGAGCTAGAGGACTGGGTGAATGGCAGGAAAGAAACAGAAGGAAAAAGTGGTAGATTAAGGAGAGAAGGTGGAGCTCAGCTTGAGACCTCAGCTGAAAATCTCAGCCAAATATCAGCAAGGCATCCAGGGAGAAGGGCAACTGCAGGGCTGGAGGTCACAAAAGAGGCCAGGGGTGGGACATATGAACGTAGAGTTCATGTCCTCTGTATGTGTCCAAGTGATAACTGAGGTCCTGAGAACAGATGAGATTGCCCTTCCTGGAGGGAAAACAGACAAGTACTAAGCACGAAGCCTCCTGACAGGTACCCAAGAGATCACTTATTGGTGGAGGAAGTGTCGCAGGCTAGAAGACATTTCTCCTGCCTCCCACTCCATCATAGCATCAGTGGCCAGGTGAGGTGAAGCAGAGAGGATGGAGGACCCAAGCAAAGGGCAAAGGAATCTAGAAGGAACAAGATAGCTAAAGACACAGAGCAACCAAGGTGTAAGGGAAAGGAACCCAGAGCACTCCAGTCAGACTATGGGGTCATCAAGGCCAACTCATGTCAGGGCTGGACTTGGCAAAGATCTGAAGTGTTTGTGGGGGCAGGTGGTTAATCCAGGAGTGGGGAGCTGCTTGGACGTCATTTAGCCATACTCAAAAGTAATCCCCTCCCCCAAAATCACAAAATCTGAAGGCCTTATACATCCAATAGAGTTCACTCCACTCTGGGTGTCAGAAGGTTTTTCCTTTCTGCAGACTTTATTGTTCTGAATTTTGTCATCTGAGGCCAAGTAGAACACAAGATGACCATGAACTTCTCCAAAAGGAGAAGGAACAATGTTATCTACTGACCACACAAGGGATTAAGAAGTGGGCAAATTGCTGGGGAGAACTCTGGTGGGCAGTCAGTGAAAGCAGCAGTGAGAAAGGGTACAACCAGCAGCCCCAGAGCATGAATCAATCAATAAACACTGAGTAGGTGGTAAGGACTGGGCTGAATGCGGGGATACAAAAAAAAGCCAACGATAGTCCATCTAGCTCACACAGTCTGAGTGGGGAGACAACATGCCAACAACTAGGTATGAACACAATATAGAAAGGATAAATAGGAAATTACTGGGAAAGGCTTTCTAGAGAAGATGGGATTTGAAGGAAGTCAGGAAAGCCAGGAGGTGAAGATGAGGAAGGGGAGAATTCCAGGCATGGAGGACAGCAGAGAGATGGAGTATCTTGGGGGAGGTACAGTCGGGGCCAGTGTTAACTGGGTCTCAGAATGGTTATAGGGTTGTAAGGGAGAGGGTAGGGGGAGACAGTTAGTGAGTAGTAAGGTGGACAGAGCACTGGGCCTAGAATCAGAAAGACCTGAGTGCAGATCCAGACTCGGGCACTTACTAGCTGGGTCATCACTGTGGGCAAGTCATTTAATCTCTATTTGTCCAAGTTTCCTGATCTGGGGATAATAACGGCACCGGCCTCCCTGTAAAGCGCAAGCCCAGTGCCCGTCCTATCGTGCTATATACATATTAGCAACAATGAAGGGCTCTGACAGAGCATTTTGTGTTTGTTCCAAGGGACAACTAGAGTTTACTGAGTTGCAGATGACACGCTCAGACGTGCTTTAGGGAAATCCCTATGGGGGCTGAATGGAGCATAGTCTGGAAGGGGAAGAGACTCTGAGGTGGGCAGACCCCCCTGCAGCTATAGGCTATCGCATGAGGGCAAGCACCAGGGTGGGGCAGTTTTAGAAGAGAAAAGGGAGTATATTTGGCAAAGGACAAATGGACAAGAGATACTCAGAAGTGAATTCAACAGGCAACAGCTAAGACACGGCAGGATGAGAGCCTCTGAGGGGCGTGGGGAAAAGAAACAGTGGTTAAGAGCCAAGATGGGACCTAGCAAGGACAGGGGGGGAGGTGGAGGCACCGATCAGGGTGCTAACCGGGACATTATTGGACTAGCTGAGCAAGTGCTCCAGGCGCAGTAGAAAGGAAAATGGAAAAGACAGTTTATGAGCCAGGACAGGAAATCAGTGAATGGAGAAGATAGCTGTGGCCAAGAAGGGAGCTCAGAACTTCAGGATCTGGAAGTCAAACACCTGGGTACTAAGCAGAGCCAAAATACGGCCTGAGAGAGAGAGACCCCTTGACTTTCTGCCCACCTCCCTTTTACCCACATGATGAGGCAATTAACATCTCCTTCCATTGAGTAAACACCATACCCCCCTGTCCCTACCCCAGATGTTTGTTCCCATTATTTTGCCGTGGGCCTAAGAAGTTCTAAAGACAGGCCAGCACCAACAGTCCTCACCCTGCCAGAGATCTCTTCCTCACCTTCCTCCCTCCCTCTGACCCTGACACCCAAAAGTGGCTGCTGGTACCTTGATGAGTGTTGGGGTGGGCTTGGCAGTGGGAGCGGTCCCTCCGTTGGGGAGGCTGGGTGGCATCAAAGGTGGCAGAGGAGATGGCTGCTCTGCCAGGAAAGTGGGTTCACTGGAGTCAGGGCACACCTGGAGCTGGGACATCACCTGAAGGGGAAGGGAGAACATGAGGGCCAGCCTGAGAGACCAGAGATACAGGAGGCCCATCCATACTCCAGAGGACAGAGTGCCAAAAAAAACTGGTCAGCACTGGCTCAGCCCTGTAGACAGGGGAAGTGGGGCCAACTGTCAGAAGCAGCAAAAAGGCAGGTGGAACTTTGATGGGCAGAGGGGCTTGCTGATAATGACTTCCCTAGTTGGTCTGAAGTTATCCTTAGTGGTCTGTGATAAACTGACCAGGAGGACTGATCTGGGGCTGGGGTTACAACCCACGTGTCTAGAGCTTCTTCCTCACAACCTACTTGAAAGTGAGGTAAAGTGTCATTATCCTAGTTTTACGGAAGAGGAAATGGGCTATATGAGGGGAATGTAAAGGCCTCAGAGGGTCATTCATGGATCTAGAGCTGAAGGAGACTTGGAGGCCATCAAATCCAGCCCCTTCATTTTACAGAGGAAGAAAATGAGGCTCAGAGAGTGGAAGGGCCTTGTTCAGGGTCACACAGCAAGACAGAGTCAAAGATCTGAACTCCAATCTTCTTGTTCTGGGTCTCTTTCCACTAATGGCACAGAGGTGAAAGGATGGTGTGCTCATCACCACCATCAGCAGACAGGCACATGAAGCAGGGGCAGACTGCCAAGGCTGGTGCGTACAGCTAGCTGCCAGGTGGCCTTAGCCACAGGCCTGGGCTCAATCTGAAGTGGAATCTGGTCCAACTGTCTCTCTCCCTCTCCTGCATGAATCTGCCAACACTCCAGAGACTCCTGTGAGAAGCTACCTGTTCCAGCTGGCTGGAGGGCTTTCCTAATGGAGCCACCATTTTTAAGAAAGTCAAACCTTGTGGATCACAGAACTCAATGCAATGTCAACTATGGCTCTTGAAAAGGGAGTGACTCTGTCGACTTCCCACAGCACATGTGGCCAACTCTGCCTGAAGCAGCTGCTGCTGCAGCCTCACCTGAGGAGAGGACACAGAAATCGAGGGGGCCGGAGGCTCACTGCCTCGACCCTCCAGCGGTGAGGGTGCTGACCCTTGGGACTCATGGCTGGCTGGCTGCTCAGGGGATAAGGCATCGCTGCTGTCCTCATCAAAGGAAGAGTTGTCAGCCACTTTGGGGTAATTGACCTGTCCCACTGAAAAGAAAAGCCAGAGGCACATGTCAGCACAGGGCCAGTGAGGGCCCACTTATTACCAAAGGGAATGACGAGAGGGCCAGAGGAGTCGAGCAGCGGCAATGCCCACCTAGCAGGGGAGGGGCACAGCCACCCCTTCACTTCTTCTTCCCAGGGAGGACAGTCCCAGAAAAGCTCTTCTGGGTAAAAGAAAAATAAAAGCCCCATAGCCTCATCATGTACCCCAACCTGGGAGAGGGGAAGAGTATTCTGTTTTCATGTTCCTCACTTTCAGTTCCTCATTAAGCCCCTTCTCATTTCCATCTTCTAGGCCACCCAGGGCAGAATGGGTCTCTGAGCTTGGTGGCCTTTTCCTGCCCTCTGGCCTGGAACCACAACCAGACTTCCCATTTGCCCAGGGGCTCACATTAACTGCTTTTTCTTCCAAGGAAATGCATAGGAGAGCTGGAGCAGGGTATCACTGACTGAATTCTCAAGAAAACCTCTAAAGTGCTTCAGCCTGATCATGTGACTGCCTTTCATAAATGAAAACAAGAAGGACATCTCTTGGCCAGGGATACAAACTCTCAGCAATTCTCTCAGAAAGAGAATCTTACTCCTCGTTATAAAGATGATGGTGGCTGAGTGTATCTCCTCAAGGGCAAGAGACCCTGGCATGGAAATCCTAGGGTCATGAGGGAAGGAGAGAAAGGGAACAGGGAACTTAGGGAGAAAGGGACATGTCAATACAATTCACACCACAACCTCTGAATCAGGTTGGAAAAGCATCAGAGCTGGTAAAGGGGAGGGGGGCCAAGATGGACTGGTGAACAGACTCGGCTCATTCCATTTGTGCACCTCTATGGGACCTGCCCAGAGGAACTCTTAGCACTGCACAGAGAGGCCAGAGGTAGCCTGCTGGCCATGGACTGAGGTCACTGGGTACAGGGAGGAATGCACAGAAGAGAACCTGACTAAATCCACGACAGAATATGCAGGTAGCAGCCATACCCAGTCTCCCTGGGCAAGACGAGAGAAGGCTCTTCCTCAGACTCAGGGTATGAGGAAGATCCTGACAAGTTGCCTATGCCCTTCCCCCATTCCCTGTGCTTCTGCAGGGCTAGGGTGATCAAGACAGGGACCTGTGGCTCCCATCCCTGGGGCTGAACAGTCCCTCTGTTCCCACCAGGGCCTGTTTTCAGGCCTTGTAATTCTGCCATCCAAGGGGAACATGGATAGACAGGATAGCAAAGGGTACAAGGATATGTCTCTGGTATTAGGGGCAAGTGGGTTGGATTTTTTTTGGCGGGGGGGTGGGGGTGGGGGAAGCTTCTGGACAGGGATCTCAAAGTCCATATTCAGAGCAATTCAATCTCATGTCCTTCCATGGCATCTTCCTTCCACCACCTCCATTTGAAGGCTTAGCAGAAGGTCAGCCCTCAAACCCCAGGCCTACCTGAGGCTGGGGTGGGCACCACCCTGCTAATCTCAGGAAGCAGCTGTGCTAAGCTGTGTGAGCTGCATGCTAAGGGCAATGCTGCCAGGAGCCTTTGCCCACAGAGTGCTGAGGCCACCCCAGCTGGGTGAGGGCAGCCACTTTCTTTTATTCAACTGCTTTCTAGCTGGGGGGCAGGGGAGAGTAAGAAAACACAGACTCACATGTGTGCTTTGATGAGCAAAAGGTACTGAGCCAGGAAGAAGTAGGAGAGGAGGAATGGGCACAGGCCTGGGGAATGCATGCCCGTTTATGCAGTTACCTCCTCTGTGCTACCTGCTTTGAAGTGACTCCACTGGCAAAACAGAGGGTCCTATGGATACGGTTTTTTCCAGAACTGAGGAAGCATAATCCTAAGTCTGAAGGCGTCAAGGCTCCCAAGAGATAGCTCTTTAGAGAAGGACCCTGCCAAGGCCAAGGGCTGGTTCTACAGACTGCCCTCCTGCCCTTCTCTCCATTTCTCTGTCAAGCACCAGCAGCCAAAGACGTCTGCTACTATTGACACCACCAAGCTGCCTCTCAGGTTCAGACTCGCCTTGATTTCCTCTCAGCTGAGCAGGCCAGCACCCTGGGCTCTTTGAGCCTTGAACTTGCCCTGGGCTTTAAAGCCCCACCCCTCGCCAGCCAGGAGGCCAAGTGGGCTCAGCCAAGCACCTCCTTACCAATGATGGCCTCCTTCAGACTGGACTCCACTGGAAGAATGTTCTTCTCCACTAGTTCCATGGGGCCTGGCCGTTGGGCTATCTTCTCATTGAGGTCATCGGCTAGCCTGGCTCTCTTCAGTTTTAGCTGTTTGGCTTGAAGGGAAGGTTCAGCTGAGGTCTCTGCTCAAAAGGCGAGGGGAAGAAGCAGATTAGTACCCCTGGTCCTGTATTAAGGACATCAGAGCAGCTGTCATCCTTTCTTTCTGGAAAGGAGCAAGGAGAGCTACATACACCCACCTCCAATTCACCTTGAATTTGGGTGGGTCACAGAACAAGAGTTCACCAACTTAAAGGCTACCCAAGGACCAAAGAGCCAATGGAATAGAGATAAATTCCTGCCCTAAGAAACAAGACATGGCTACACACTGATTGGTGAGCAACATGCTATGTAAAAGAAAGAAAAACAGCCTGGGAAATGGGAGGTCTGGGTTCCGGTCTAGCTCTCCCCTATTTCGCTATGTGCTCTGGGCCCCAGGGAGTCTCATCTGCACAATAATAGGGCTGGACAGAAAGGCCTTATTACACCGCTGACATCAAACAGTTGTTTCTACAGAGGCCTCTAGGCTGCTACTCCTTGGTCCAAACCCTGGGGGGAGACAATGTGGAAAAGATGGCACAGCTAGTGTCAACTTTTGAAAATCAAGAAAAGTTTCAAGGAATGCATTTGTTTTAGTCACATTTGAAGGAGAAGTAAGTCATGAATGGGTGGAGAGAATACATTTAGTACCAAGAAATGGTGGGAGAAAATGGCTAATGACTTTGTTTTTTAGGCTGGTGTCACCCTGAGAATTCTAATGCAGAAATTCTGGTCAAGTCATCTTGGCTGGGCCCTGGGAGTGAGAGCACAGTCAGTTCCCTGACCAGAGACACAGGAGCCAAGGAGAGGGACAAGGAGGTCTTGGGGGGGGGGGGGCAGTCTGAGGGGTTCTGTCAGGGTCCAATGATTTCCTTTCCTGAACCTTGGGATGCTTGGATCTGTGAAAGGAGTTCAGACTGGCTGAGCTCTGAGGCCTTTCTCATATTAAAATCTATTAATAAATGCTGACTGGGGCATATTACTGGGGCAGCTGTGGGCATAGGAAGTCAAGATTCCTCTTCTTGGACCCCCTCCCTTCTCCACAAACCTTCTAAAATGTGCATTCTGACCAGCTCTGATCTCTCTGGCCGCGAACGGATCTTCCGTTTCAAATAGTCTTCTGTCTGTTACAACAAAAGCAAAAAGAAGAGACTTTCAGGTTTGGTATATACCAATACAAGGAAAGCCACCCTGGCTGGGCCACCTGGATGGTCTCCAGGTTCCCCCAGTTCAGCTTGGGGACCCATGCTGGCAGGTACAGTCACCCTAGGCCTGAGCCTCCACCAGGTCTCGCCAAGATCAGCATGGTCCATGTTTGTTTTTTTCAAGACTCCAATGATTCTCTTAGATTTAAATTCTGATACACTGCTATTGAAGCCCACACTGTTCTAAGGCTCTATCCACAACCCTGCCCAGTACAGAGATCTCAAGAGTCTCCCCTCAGTGTGTCAGAGGGCAGACAAAGAGAGGCCTCTTAGTACAGGCTCATCAAGTCCTGGGGCTCCAGCTCTCTGCTGTCTCCTGCTGCCTAGATGTCCTCCAACTGAGCTCACCTGCCTTTGTGCTCTGGGCCTAAAGAGCCAGCCAGACTATCTGGAAAAAGCTCAGTTCCAATGGCCACAGTAGACAACCTCTAAATGCGGTGGCCTTCAGAGTCCCCCAGCTTAGGAAGGCCCTGGGCTGCACCCACAATGGCAGTAGCCACAGCTCACGTTTTGCCAGCACCTTAAGGCTTACACACCCAGCACTTTCTTCACAGCCACCCTGTGAAGGATGATACCAGTATTGCTGTCTCTACTGTCTAGACAAAGAATCAAAGACCCCAGGAGGATGAACAGCTTCCCTAGGGTCACAGGAGTCAGACACAGGCTCTGACCCCAATCCAGAACTCCCTCAGGACTATAGTGCTGCTAATTAAGAAGGCTTTTGGGAATGAAACTGAAAGGCGCTATTCCTCAGGCTCTATAGGAAAATAACCCAGGGAAATCAGAGAAGGCATCCCAAGCCCCCATCTGGTTTGGTTTCCTGGACTTGGCTCTGAAGTGGAACATTAGGCATATTCTGCACCCTCCCTTCCCCTTCCCCCTTTTCCTCATCACAATGTTGGTCTGGGAATCAAAAAACCTAGGTTTAAGTATTTCATCTGCCCCTGGGCAAAGAAGTTCACCATTCTAGGTCTCAGTTTCCCCATCTCTAACATGAAGATAAGGCTTTGAAGCACTATAGAAACCTGTCACTGAGAGTGGGGAAGAATGGAAAAAGGTGATAGATTTGGACCTGGGTATGACAATCCTGCTCTGACACCTGAGCTGGGGGACTGTGAACCTTCCTGCATCTCCTGGAAGACAGGAATCTCAATCTCAGCAAAGCTTTCACTCTGGAAACGGTCAGGATTGGTTATGAACTTGGAGTCAAGTGAAGGCCATTTTCCAATTGTCCATCCATCACTCGTGAACCACAGCCTCTGGGCCTGGGCTGGCTCAGCTATGAAACGGGACTTGGGTCAAGTGGCTCCACCTCAGACCTCAGGCTTTTCAGCTGGGAAATGAGTCTTGACCTACATCACCTTTGTGCTCTCTTCCAGCACTAAAAAGTCTGTGCTTCTGCTTCTAGGATTCCTCTCCCCCATTTAAAGAATCCATCAAACCTCTGGTTGTCTGCAGCTGTCTCCAAAGAGGGAGGAGTCTCCTGGGCAACCTCTGGGGCCTGGGAGAGGCCAGTTGGGCTAGCCCGTCTGTCACCCTTGCTGAGTGAAAGGCAGACATCAGGAGCCTCTCCAGGGGTTTCCCCATTAGGTAGCAGGAAGTTCTCCAGTGGCACCCTCGGGCACCTTGCAGACAAGGAGCTCGGCTTTCCAGAGCCCCTCTGAAATCTCTTTGGCCTGGAGATGGTCAGGAACCCAGCTCCATGAAGATGCCTGCCCTAAGGGACATGGAGGTAGCAGGCTTCAGCCAACAGGACCCTGCTGGCTTATACAAAAGTGCTTTGTAACCCTGAGCACAGCAGCAGTGCTGCCCAGGAGAAAGATTACTGAAGGAATGGGGTGTGAAATGGCCAGGGTGGAAAGACAGATATGAGAGGCAACCAACATACTGAACTTGGTCCAGCTTTCACTCCAATGGTGTTCCACTTAACTGCCCCAGGAAAGTGTTCCTGGTGGGTGGAAAGGCCAGCATGGGCACTACAAGAGTGTAGGAAAGAAAGGTAACTCTAGACCCAAGCTGGGCCTCCCATACAAGCAGCAGTCACAAAAAGACATCTGAAGAGCTTTGGAGAAACACATAGTGCCTTACCCGGGCCCGCTCCAAGCTCCTTCTCTGCTCATGAAATGCAGCTGGACTTTTCAGAGCTGGTGGAAAGAAGAAAAACGTCAAAGAAGAGCCATTCCACCCCTTCTGCCCACCTACAGAAGTGCTGCCTCAGTGCAGGTCCCCATCACCTCTCAAGAACATTCCCTCTAGGTCTTCCTACCTGGTCTCCCTGCCTCAAATCTCTTTCCTCTCTAAACTTTGATATAGGCTTCAGCTTTCCTATCTATAAGATGGCACAATACCACATCTCTCACAAAGGGGCTGTGAGGAAAATACTTTGTAAAGTCTAAAGTGCTTGAGAAAATTAAGCTCTCCACTACTGCTTCTGCGGCTGCAGCCCAGGCCCTTTCCTGAGAGACAGCAGTGACTTGATTTTCACTAAGTACAGATTTAACTTCCTCCACTCACTAAATCACAAGGGCTACCTACTGTCTAGACAAGGCTCAACCATTAAAGCTCTTCACAACCTGGCCCCAAACTAGCTTTCCAGCCTCATTAGTCCTCCTTTGTCATCAAACTAACCTGTCAGTCCCTTCAGCACCTCATTTACCACTTCCATGTCTCTGCACTGGCTGGCCTGAATGCCTACAATATCTTCCTCCTTATTACCACCACCTCCTAGAAAGCATCTCTTCCTTCAGGATTCAGCTTAAAAACCATCTTTTACATCAGGCATGTCAAACTCAAACAGTAGTTTAATCATTTTTCAGTTGGGTTCAACTGTTCCTGACCTCATTTGGGTTTTCTTGGCAAAGATACTGGAGTGGTTTGCCACTTCCTTCTCCAGCCCATTTTACAGATAAGGAAACTGAGGCAAACAGGGTTATACAGGGTCGCACAGTTAGTAAGCATGTGTGGCCAAATTTGATCTCAAGTCTTCCTAACTCCAGTCCTGGCACTCTATGCACTGCATCACTCAGCTGCCCAAATAGAGAGGAAGACAACTAAACTACACATAGGAATCCCTACAGGCAAGGACTGGACTAGAAAACCATATGTTAACCATCTCTAGGCTATTTCCCAGCTGCCTTTCCCAATCTTGACAAAATGGTCACAACACCAATCCTTGTCAGAGCCAGCTCTCCCCTGACTCCTGGTCTGGCATTCCCCCATAGTGCCAATGAATCCTTTTTCTTTAGCTCCCACCAGGAATTAGACATCTCACTTGACTGGGTCAATTATTACATATCAGTGTTACTCAAATCAGCTTGTACCTCATCTCCACAGAGCTTGTCCAAGCAGTTCACAGCCACTATTTGCTTAACCCTGCCAAGATTCACAGGACAATAGTTGGCTAAAGGAGCTTAGGGGGCATGGACAGAGGGAGCCTCTGGAGTTAGAGACCCTGAATGCAAACCCTGACTCTGCCAGCTCATTCTCGGGCTACCGCTGGGCTCGTATCCCTTGCTGATGAAACAAGGTGGTTGCACCAGAGCCTTCGAGTTTCCTTCCAGCTCTCAATGCTTAAGGATCCTGGGGGTCTTTCAAGGTCCCTTCCAGCTCAAAGGAGTCAATCACTCCTGGCCTCCACTCTCAGTATGAGCCAGTTCAGAGGCTACTTCTGGTTCCAATGGAGACTCTAGAGCAGCTTTTGAGGGTGGGGATGACACAAGACCCAGGCAGTCCTTAAAAGCCTTGCTGTGGGTCCAGAAGAACAGTGACAAGACAAACCATGGTTTCAGACATCTCTCTGGTGGGTGAGGGGGCACAGAAAGTCTTGACTCACTACAACTAAGTGGGGAACAACAGGAAGGAGAGTGAAATGTACAAGACTGTGGTCAGTTTCACTTCTGGGCAAAGGGATTTCGGAGCAACTGTGAAACCACAGGGAGCACTTCTGCTTTAGGACTGGCTGGCGGTAGGTAGGAAGGAGGAACAAGGACCCTCCCAGGCTGGATGGAGCCTCTGAGAAAGCTGAGCCTTCACAACCACTAGCACAGAAGGACCCCTGCTAGTGTCTAGCTAGGCTAGATGCGTCTGCTCATCAGAAGGACAGTGGCCATTCATTCTACAAATACTTTTAAAGTCTTTTAGCTTAGGTGGTTAGCATGTCTTCAGAGCAGTGCTCACATTCCCAGCTGTCAGCAGCAGGGGGCGTTCTTCGTTTATCAAAAGCCTCCTCCCAGAATAATCACACATTACAGAGTAAAGGCATTTTCAACAAGCTACATTTCAGTCTGAAGAAAGACTTTACATTTCCCTCTGGTTAGCCCACCAATCAATCATTTGGTAACCATGGCACAAATGTAAAGCCTGCAGAGACCATCTAATCTAAACCATTTATTTTACAAATGAGGAAACTGAGACTTGAAGAGGGCCAGGTGGCCCAGCTGGGGAGCCACCAATCAGCATCCTAGTTCATGCCCTGGACCGGCTGCCTTGTAGTCACAGTTCTTCACGGGTCAGTTATCCTGGTGTGTGGGGAGGGGAACCAAAGACATCAGCCTAGATCTTGCCCTTGCCCTGGCCTTACCTCTAATGTGCCCTGTGATTAACTCTGTCTCCCATTCCCCACGCCACTGAGCAAAGAAGTGGAAACAAGAGAGATGCCCATCAATTGGGAATGGCTGAACGAACTGTGGTACATGAATGTTATGGGAACTGACTGCTCTATAAACCAATATAGGGAAGCCTGGAAAGATGTATGTGAACTGATGCAGAGTCAAGAAGCCAATCTATACAATACCCACAACAACGCACATAGCAAGAACAGAGGACACAAATCAAAACAGAAAGCTACAGAATCACAAAGAACAAGTCTTGCTCCAAAGCTGAGAGGTAAGAAGGCATTCGATTCTGTCCTTCCAAGAGGCACGAGGCCCACAAATGCGGCACACTGCACATAAGACTTTTTCCAATGGTTGGTCAGTTATGCTGATTTCCCCCCCTCTTTTTTCTTTTAAAAAAAATGCTATGGGGTGGCTAAGTGGCGCAATAAATAGAGCACCAGCCCTGAAGTCAGGAGGACCTCCATTCAAATCTGGCCTCAGACACAACACTTACTAGCCCTGTGACCTTGGGCAAGTCACTTAACCCCCAACCGCCCTGCCCTCCCGTCTCCAAAAAGAAAAAAAAAGTTACTTGTAATGTGGCATGGCTTTCTGGGAAAGGGGTGGGAAGAGATACTGAGGTAAATTGTGGTGATGTTAAAAAAAACATACAAATCACATCAATAAAAACTTGTGTTTAAAGGAACAAGAGATCTTCCAATTCTAAGAATTTTTAAGCAGAGGGTAAAAATAAAACGAGCATTTGAGTTTGCCATTTAACTAAAACAAGTTCTGTGACATAACATAGACACAAAGGACAAAACAGTGTATTGTACGTGCAAAGTAAAAGAGTGGACATTATTGATGGAGAGAGGTCCAGACAGCTTGGCTGCAGACAGACAGCCTGGGGCTGTGGCCTGAGGCCTGATGCTTCATTCAGCACAAAATCTCCTCTTTGGTAGCTTAGCTTGACTGCTTAATGAAGACAATGAGGAAGGAAAAGAGGAGAAGCAGAAGAACAGCATCAGAGCTTTGTGTAGCACCTTGTGGTCGTGTGTGTGTGTGTGTGCGCGCGCGCACGTATGTGGTATTTGTTGTTGTCATTGTTATTTTTTGCCAACATAAGCTCATTTGATTCCCCACAAAACCCCCATGAGGTAGGTTCTATTGTTACCCCAGTTTTACAGATGCAGAACATGAAATCTAGAACCTGACTGAAGGCCCACTATGTCACACTGGATCAAGGTCATGTGTTTGAACACGTGGGGACCAGTTACTTTCACTCTCTCTGGCTGTCAACTCTACCTCTAACTCTAGCCCGAGGACATCTTTAGTCTCAAGGAAAAATTGTTACAAATGCCATTTTGGGTGGGGGTGTCCAAGCACACACTCACACTCACTAATGGAAGGTCACAAAGAAAAGGGTACCACTATTAACAAATACCAATCAGATAACTCCAGTCAAAGGAAGGGCACTGTTATACAGGAGAGGGTTTTTTCTTTGAGCTCTGAGGAAAGAAAACACTTGGTAAATGAGAACAAAGGGCCACATGGAGACAGGCCTGAATTCAAACGGGGAAGTGAATCTTTTCATCAAGCAGAAGTTATGCTCTTGATTAAGGGGCTACCCTGGCTGAGCAAGGGCACAGAAGGCCATAATCATTACAGATGTGTTTGCTGAGATGAATGTTCTGCTCGAGAAAAGCTTTCTTGGCTTGTATGAATTGATGCAGAATAAAAAAAAAAGCAGAATCAACTACACCCAACTAACCCCTATATCAATCAATCAGCAAGCATTTATTAAAGGCCTGCTACATGGTATACAGTGCTAGGCAATGAAGATACACATACACAAATGGACCAGCTGTTAGCTCCCATGAGACTGACTGCAATCTGTATGGTGATGACCTCAAGGCCATTTCAAGGGCATGACTGCGCAGAACAGTGTTTACCACCCCTACCTCCTCAAGTCCCCCCCTCTGCCAGACTTTCCTATTTCTGTTCAAGGCACCGCCATTTTTCCAGTTCTTCAGGACCACTCTTCACATCTCATTCTGCCTCATCCCACATGGCCAATCAGTTGCCGAACAATGACATTTCTACTTTCACAACACACCTCGTGTCCATGCCTTCTCTCTCTTCATGCAGCTACCACTTTCATTTCTTCTTTCATTTCTTTCCCAGATTTCTGCATCAGCCTCCTAATAAGTCTTCCAGTCTCTAGTGATGCCCCACACCAGTTCATCCTTCACACAGGTGACAAATTTATTATCCTTAAGTGCAGATCTGATCATGTTATTCCTAAAATTGATAGACTCCAGCAGCTACCTATGGTCTCTAGGTCTCTATGGTCTAAATATGGTCTCTAGGATTAAAAAGAAACTCCCATTTGCCTTTGAAAACCCTTCACAACCTGACCTCAACTTGGGTATCTTTCTACCTCACAAAAGTTATTCTCCCTCCTCCACCCTACAGTCTACCCAAATGAGCTCAAGCATTAGCTCTCACTCTGTTTTCACGATGCAGCTCAATCACCACCTTCTACCTGAAGCCCTTCCTGATCTCCACATCCCAGTGCTACCGTCCTCCTTCCCTCCCTTGTATGTTGCTGTTTATTCTCTTTGTATTTAGTTGTGTGTGTGTGTGTGTGTGTGTGTGTGTGTGTGTGTGTGTGTGTAATATACACGTGTATGCACGTGCACATCTGTCCCTCCTGAGACAATGGAGGCTTTGTGCCGGAATGGGAATTTGAAGATCTTCTCTGTCCCCTGATGGACCTGGGAGGGAGTCTGAAGACCTCCCCTGCTGTCAAGATAACTCTGTCCTCCTCAGCGCCTGCAGGAAGCTTCCCTGCCTTGAAAGTAAACTCTGCCCCCTAGGGCTCAAAGGAAGCTAGGTCAGAGAGTCTGACAGTTGGGGACAGAGGAGCTTACGAGTTTTGTGAGTAAATGTTGATCTTGTATTGGCTTGTGGGAAGGCTGAAGAATGCTGTGCCTCTCAGAACTATTATGGCTTCTGGATAGCTTTGGTACCTTGGCTCACTGGTTCGGGGATTTGGTTTTCTGGTGTCTAAATCCTTCAGCTTCATCCTCTATCTGGAGAGTCTGGCATATTTTGCAATCAAACATCATACCATACTTATAGTCATGGTCTCTATCATGACCGTGGGCGGTGCTGTGAATATTGCATTGGTGCTACGTGTGCATGAAGGGTCTGTCTTATTCTTTGTGTTTGTATCTCCAGGACCTTGCACAGGGCTCAGCACAAAGCAGATGCTTAACACATGCTTTAAAAAATTCCTTTACACTCAAGGAATTTACATTCTACCAGGAGGTTACATACAACATGTTCACAGGTAAATGAATACAGAACACACACAAAATAAATACAACCAATTACAGCAAGATGGAGACAGTAACAGTAAGGCTGAAGAAGGTAAATAATCAAAGATCTGGGGAGTGGCTAGATGGCACAGTGAATAGAGCAGGAGGACCTGAGTTCAAATCTGACCTCAGACACTTAACTTGTGGCAAGTCACTTAACCCAAACTGCCCTGCCCTCTACCCTCCTAAAAGCAAAAGCAAAAAAAGAAAAAAGTCAAGGATTGCTACTAGGCTACTAGGAACCTATTCTAGAATGTTCTAGAATATTCTAGAATATAGACCTATTCTAGAACGGTGCCCTGACAGAAAAAAAGGAAGTGAGGAGGAGAGAGGAGTAGAGGGAAAGGTAATGCATTGCATTGTCCATGCTGACTCTTGAGATGCTGATGCCTGTCAGAGGTAGGGCCCAGGAGAGATAAGAGAGCTAACAGGATGACCTTGCAGCAACAGGCCCTGAGCAGGACTTGTCAGAGAGGCAGGAGAAAAGCCACAACCAAGCAGCATTGCAGAAATCTAGGGAAGAGAGACTATCCACAAAGAGGCGGAGTTATACAGAGTCAAATGATGTAGGGGGGTTCAAAAAGAAAAGAGGACTTAGCAACAAAGAACTCATGTTGATGTAGGAGAAAGGAGTTTCAGTTCAGTGGAGAAAGAAGTCAGACTGTAGGGGCAGGGAAGTGAAGGGCATAGTCATCGAGCAAGGGGAACAAGGTGATTCTGGCAGTAATTTCTAGAACTAAAGAGGGAAAGAGGCTAAAAAGGGGAAGGCTTGCTATAGTAATTTAACACTACTTGTCAAAGGAATAATTTCTTCCAGGCACTACATCTTTTTAAAGTGGAAGAGAAGCCTGTGTGGCTTGGAAGTACAAGCTACATATGGTCCATCACTGAGGTCTCCATGTTACAAAGAGGATTCCTGTTCAGGAACCCCTCTGATTCAGAGGTTCGAACACTTCCTGCCTGGTGTGCAATATACCTCCTCTGTCTCTCTGGGCAGTTATTCCCTATCTCTCCATCTTTCTCCTAGTGTTACACATAGCTCTCTGCAACAGTTTTCCATTTTCCTTCCACTTCTGAGTGGCTCCTTCTGGGATGGTGAGTTCAGCAATTTCAAGTTTGCTTCCTCCAACAACTCAGAGGAAGGAATGGGTGGCCTTCTATTTTGTTCTTTGCAGGGGTTTCCCAAAAGTTTCCTCACCAGATTCACCACATAACGGGCAAGTAAGTTTTTGTAGCAGCTAGACAATATTGGAGGGGTGGGGGTGAAGAAGAAGTACTGATGTATGTCAAGCACAAGACTGTTGAAGGGATTAAAAGGCATTTATGTGAGATGAAAGATAAGACTGAAATATAACTGAGAAATGTGTTGCAGTCTATGTAAGGAATCCAGGACCAAGGGGCAGCAAATAATCAAGGATCACGTTCAGGTTCATTCAGTGCTTGGGGGAAGAAAGAACAAGAAGGCAGGTCAGAGCAGAAAACACTTTTTTGAAAGAAAAGGCTGACATTCTCCAGAGGATTATAATCCTGGAAGAAACCCAATAGACAAATTCTCCAATCATCCCTAACACAAGTCTCAGTCTCCAATCCAACTGACTACTGCATTGTTTTTAAACAGAGGCCTCTCTCCTCCCTTTCTGCTGTTCTAATGGCTCGGCTAGTTAAGAGTTGGGATCATACACGGTATAGTAGCAAAGAACTAAAAACTACGGGGCTGTCCATCAATCAGAGAAATGCTAATCAAATTATCAAAACAAAAATTAAACATACTATCATGCCTTAAGAAATGACAAAAAGGCAGTGTCAGAGAAAATTGGGAAGACTTGTATGAATTGATACAAAGTAAAGTGAGCAGAACCCAGGATAACTTATACAATAACAACAAAATTGTAGCAACAAAGAACTCTGAAAGACTCGTAAACTCTGATCAATGCAGTTAAACCATTCAAGAGAACTACTGATGAAGCATGCTATATCCTCCTGACAAGAGAGCTAATGGACTCATGTTGCAGGATGAAACACTTATTTTCAGACGTGGCTATAATGTAGACATTTGTTTTATCTGACTATGTATCTCTGTTACAAGGGTTTTGTTTTTTTCTCTTGACTAAAATGGTGCAGGGAGGTGGAAGAGGAAGGATATAGGTAGAGGAGAAAGAAAGGTGTATGTTACTGAAGCATTTTTTAACGTACAGAAGGAATGAGATTTTTTTAAAAGGAAAAAAGAAGAGGTTCACTTAAGTATTCTTAAATACACATAGGAAAACAGAAGGAAGTCACAGATAAGTAAAAGATCTCTGAAAATTACATGTTGAATTTTTTACATACTCAAAAGAAAGCTATGCATAATAGATTCACAGGGCTGGGCACCATCCTCTTTCTGTGTTCCAAAATGCTCTTTTTATTATCTGTTAACATCAAAAAAATTCAAATAAATAAGCAAAATTTGTTTTAAAAAAGAAGTCGTTGTATGGTTGCTTTAATCAAAGTTTCTATTCTGAATTCAGAGCCCTTGTTGGGTACCAGTGGCAGCTGCTATTTCTTCCTTCCTCTGGGGCAGCCTCATTTTCATTCCTATTTAAAATAGTTAGATCAGAGGAAGGCGATCAGGATGGTGAGTGGACTAGAAGCCATGCCAAGAGGACAGACTGAAGGAATAATGATGACTGGAGGGTGAGGGATGAAATATAACCATCTTCAAATACTTTAAAGGTTGTCACAAATATTCGAATTTGATTTGTTTTTCTTGGTTCTGGAGCACAGAACTAAGGTGAAAGATGCAGATCCAACGGAAGGAAAAATTCCATCAACCACTAAAGCCACCCAAAGTGAAATAGGTCCCTTCCAGGACCCCTCAACAAGGTCTTCAAGTTGAAGCTTAGAAGGGACCACAAAGTCCAGTTCTACAGAAGAAAGCAAGGCCAAGGCCCACAGCTGTGAAGCAACTTGTCCCCCACCACAAAGGTACTAAGCAGAGCAAGTAATCCAACGCAACTATCAGGTAATCCTGTTCAACTCTAAGATTCTAGGAAAATATACAATAGAACGAGAGGAAAGAGGGGGGAGGAAAGAGCATCACCTTGTTGCAAATGTGTCCACTGCTGTTATCTAGCTTTGAATATAAGTTACCTGTGAGAGCAAGCTGCATGCCTTTCAGGACTGAAGCATGAAATAATGGGATTAATTTTTTTCATTCATTTATGTTTACATGTAAACTTCTCCAGATAAAGCAGAATGCACTTAAATGGCCAGTGGGACATCATATGAAAACGAGAGACATCATGGCGGATCCTAAGAGAAAAGAACTTTGCAAGACCTCTGAGAGGAATGTCAGTGGAAGCCATTCTCACTTACTATGTTCTTACTAATATGTCACTATATTAACAATGATTTTTTAAAAACAGTACAAGCAACTCTTCTTCTGGATATCTAACAGTTAATTACCCTCATCATTATCATTAAAAAATATTTATTAGGGGCCTCAGAATAAGTCACTTAGATGAGATGCAATTAATCCCTGTTCCAAGGCCACTCTCAGCCCTGACCTTCCCTGTTTTAAGGGCCCTCCATCAGACTGTGGGCTCCTAGAGGGCAGTGACAGTCTTTTACCTTGGTTTTATTCCCAGGGATTAGAGCAAAGTGAGTGCTCAATAAATGTTTACTGCCTTACTGGTTTTACAGCAGTTTCACTATATGCGCCACCTAGAAAGGCAGGGCAGGCTGTACAATCCCAAGTATATTCAGCACACTGGGAAACAAACAAACAAAAAAGTGTGTTGGGAAAAACAGACACTTCCCTGATCAAGAATCAACTTTTTTTTTTCTTTTTGCTTTTTGGAGGGCAGTTGGGGTTAAGTGACTTGCCCAAGGTCACACAGCTAGTTTTTGTGTTAAGTGTTTGAGGCCACATTTGAACTCAGGTCCTCCTGACTCCAGGGCCAGTGCTCTATTCACTGCGCCAACTAGCCGCCCCAAGAATCAACTTCTTAAAAATTGAATAATTACAAAGAAAATAAAGGACAGAGATTTAATCTGCTCTTTAAAATTCTCTCTTCTAGCTCTTCTTGGGGGAATAAAACCTTGGATTCTTGTTTTTGCTAATGTTGGCAAAAGGACACAAGGGAGGTCTTCAAACTGACCTCAAACCATGTCCAGGGGGCACACATCCTGGCTTTCCCTGGAGCCCTCTGGGAGAAGCTGAGACAGCATCGAGTGCTGCTGCACTGCCTGTGTCAACCCAAAATTAGCTGAGGATCTAGCAGTGCTTCTGGCCACAGCAAGTGTCTGCTGAGCAGCTCTGGGCTGCTGGTTAGTTCTTATTGCCATAAACAATCTCTGCCACAGCAAAAAGGTCATGCCAAGCTTTTCCCAGCAGTGAGGGCAAGGGGCTGGTTCTACCCAACTCAGTCACATTCAGCAGCTTACTCTCAACCCTTTGGGCTGGTGAACAATTTCCTCTCCCCACTCCTCTTCAGACCTCCCAGGGAAAGAACCACTTCAATGCCATAACTCTGAATGGGGGTGAGGGAGGAAAGGCACCAAAAGGTCAGTGGGGGCCTACTCCTAGATCCCAGCCCTCCCAGCCACCCAGGGCTATGGTTCAGGGGCCAAGACAAGGATAAGCTCTCACCACACACCCATGACTGGAGGCAGTTTGGTTGCAAAGTAATCTAGATAGGCCTCATCACATAAGCTAGAGAAGACTTTTACTCTTCCCTGAATTATCTAAGGCAAGGCCTTAATTTGGCAGCCTAGGTAGGTGGCCACCCAACACAACAGACAGGATTTTTCACTTTCCAAGATTCTCTCAGGGACTCTCACTTTAAGCTGAGATTTCTGGGAATAATGAATTTAAGACTCAATGTCCATTTCCTGGGCACAGGTCTGAAAGGAATTTCATCTTGGACTCCTTAACATTTGAGTCTCTGGTTTAACAGCACTAAGACAAAGCCATAAGACCAACGTAAGACAACTAAGGCAATCTGGCTCTCAGTCTCAACCTCTTGAGGGGGAAGAACACAGAGGGAACGGGGTTTTTCTCATGGCTCAGGAGGTTAGTGGACAAGCACTATGGACTCTACTAGTGACTTCAAATAAAAAAAAAAAAGTTAGATGTATCACTGATGGGGCAGAAGAGAGTTCCAGACAGCAGAGAGGGCTATGGAAGAGAAGGCTGGAGCATTTAAAACTAAATAGCCTGGGCCTGCTCTCATTTCACTGGAGGGCACAAAGTCTCCAACTACTACTACCTGGGGCTTAGCATCACCACAGTTCTAGAAACTGCAAAGAGATCCCAGAGGTAGAATGAACATCCAAGCACTAACCTTCTCTTTGAAGAATGCAAGGCCCTTGAAGACAGGGACATGGCCCTAGCCATTCTTGGAACCAAAACACACTGTAATTCAAAAGGCCTTCTTGCCACCCAAACATCAGTAGATTTGGATTGGACTGAAATGACCTGCTTCCCTCACCAGCTCCATTTATCTGTCAATTACCTGGGTGGCCTCCAGGCTGTCTCCACCACCTCTGTCCATGGCTCCCTGTTTATAAGGCTACGATACAGCTAAGCAGTCCCCTGTGGGGGACTAAGCAGTGTGGCCCAGTAGAAAGATTTGACTGGCTCTGGGGTCAAGACCCTGGTTTCAAGTTCTGGTTCTTCCATTAACTACTTCAATGGCCTGAAGCAAGCCCCTTCCTTTCACTGTCTTGGTCTCATCTGTAAAATGTGAATTGAACTGAGTGACCTCCCGACCCTCCTAACTCAAGCTAGAATCTGTTCATAGTAAATTCTAACTACTGTACCTTTAAGTGGGAAGGCCAGGAAAGCCTGCTAATGACTGTGCAGAGCAAAAGGATTCATACCTACACTCTGGTTTTTTCTCTATTTTGTCCAAACAGAAAAGCCCAGAGCACACAGGACCACTAACCAAACTGCTGCTTGTCAGTCTTCTCAGGTTTCACTTACTAATCAGGACAAAGAGACAGAACCAGGGCTGATCCAACTCTCTGGTGCTGGATCAGGGAGGGGAAGGAGCCTGAACTTGGGGCCATGGAAACCCAAAACGAACAGTAAAAGTCTCCACAGGCAGTTTGTGAAATAGAGACTTGCCCTCCCATGCCCTAAAGGAGAGTATAGCCCCAAACAAAAATCAATGAATAATTCCTAGGCTTCCAGGCAATCACTGCATGTCCTTCCCTGGGAAATGGAATACTCTCCAAGATACTCTATCCACCAATGAGTGAGCAGAACAGGTGACAGGGCCTCAGGGCCCTTCCTAGTGCTGCAGAAAGGGAGGGATGAAGGCACAAATGTGGTAAGGCTAAGGTCACACACTCCCCAGAGCTTTAAAAAGAAATGTGATAGTCAGTACAGTGAACTCTGAAAGGTAGAAAGAGAGGGGTCAAACATGCTGCTCTTAGCTTTGACTCATGCCAGCCATGCCAACTGTTGCTCTCTGAATTTCATATCACAGCCGTCTCAGGCTCAATCAAGCCCTTTCAATTATTATTGCTGCATGTGTTCCTTAGTAAATTAAACTCAAACATTATCCACAGGTGTTCCTGGTCTGAATGTCCCAGACCAGCTAACATGCTACCAAGGTCCTACACCACAGTCCACTGAAATCCCATTACTTTCATTATCAGATTACGTGCCTTTAAAACAGAAGATGCTCAGTAAAGTTTGCTGAATCCATCTAAATCATCCCTACCGCCCTTACCCCACCATGGTACTAAGAGGTTTATAGAACTGAGGTCAGATGAATAAATAATGTCGCTAACTGCCTTCATAACCTATTCAATCGAGTTTCTTCAATAAAACCTTGAATAAAAGCTGTCCTTGAAGAAACAGAAGTAGATTAAACAGTGAAATAAACCTGTCTAAAAGATACAATACCACAATACCTGTGTGGTAAGTGATGAGGTGCAGGCTCTGGGACATCCCTTGAGCTCTCCATGATTTTTTTTTAAACGACAATAAACTATACCAGAAACATGTAGCTGAAATTCCCAGCAAATGGCTGGGGGTGGGGAGGAGACAGTACATTTTATATATCTCATATAACCCTTTAAAGTTTGAGTCTAATATTCAATAAACTGAATAAATTATCTTATCTAAGCATACTACTGTAAGAATATCAGAACTGGGAGGAGGTGGTTCTGTTAAATATTAACAAGGGAAGCTGAGCATGAAAGAAGAGAAACGCCCCCAAGTAAACAGCTTGAAGAGCCACTGCCATACATACATACATACATACATACACACATACATACACACATTATATATACATCATACATACAGTATAAACAAAGTCCAGAAGATTACACAGATCACCTTTCTCAAGATAAAAAGGAAAGATTTCTGATACCAGACCAGGCAAAAATTCTTTGTCAGCCCCAAATCTAATGATCAGTTTATCCCTGTTTCTGGAACACAAACTTTAAATACAATACTCATCCAATATTAGATGTTGTTCTTGTTTTTTATCCTTTGTTTTTGAAGAAAACCAATGACATTAGATGGTGACATCCTGACTTGCTGGTGAACTGGATTTAAGTGAGGCAGAGTTCCACAAAGGCCTCACTCTTTCTTCCAAAATCATCAAAGTCCAGTGACAAGACGAAAAGTCAAGAAGTACTCTGGAGATTCCAAGACAGTTGAACTGTCATACTCCTGTCTTCATAGGCCATGACCCAATTGGTGGATTTTCTTTTCCTGTTCAATGCAATCATCCTTCCATTGCTCCCTGAGCCTATCAGCTTCCTCTCTACCAAATGGATGAGATGACTTCTGAGGTCTCTTCCAGCTTTAGAGATCAGAATTTAGGATTCCAAATCTCTAAGTACTTTAATGATTCAATCAGATTAATCATTACAATACCCTGAGGGGAGGGGTTCCAGGTAAGACCCAGAAAACCTCAGGTGGGTGACCAAGAGCCATCTAACTTTCAGCAAGACTCTTCCTGCTACTCTGGAAGAATGGTGCTGGTTTATGGCCATGTTTCCAGTGGTTTCCTCAATAATTCCTTCCAGCCAGTCAAAAAGCAGCAAGATAGAGCACATGAAATAGATGAAGAAAGAAAGTTACCTAAATTACCTTTGGGTGAAGATATTCTTGTCATCAGAGAATCACCATTTCAGAGCTGCAGAGCATCGTGGAGTCAGTCTAATCTAAACCACTTCATTACGTGGGCACACAGCTGGTTAAGGAGTGAGACAGCCTCAACATTCTCTAAGCTCTCTTCCACTTCCAAATTCTATGATTTATAATTGACTGCACCAGCAAAATTGGAGCTAAAGTACTGATTTCCATTTCAGTGGATATCAAACAAATCAGGTGGTCTTGAAATGCAAAAGTTGAAATAAGACAAAGTGGGGAAGATGGAGACAAAATGATGGAGAGGAAGCATCTTAACCTAATTCACCCAGCACACTGCCTCAACAAAGACCTACAAAAGCACCAGACTGGATTCTGACTAGGAAACCCAAGAAAAACTCAGTGAGTCTTTTTCTTTCCAGCCCAAAGTGGCTTAAGAAGACAGAAAGGTCTGTGGACACTGATAAGAGTCTGGCCAGAAGCACATGTCTAGGTGGAGAGTATTCCAGCATATCTATGGACTGAAAGAGAAACAAAGCTAGGCCATCAGCCCAGAAAGAGATACCAGGAGATCCTTAAACAAGAAAATAAGTGCCGGAACAAGTGACATCTGGCAGCTCTGTTGCCCACTCTCCTGGAAGCGGGGTAACAAATCCAGGGTAGAGAAGAACAGTCAGCACCCATCTAGCTGTGTGCTGAACAAAGAACATGTTTTGGAAGCCAGCAGGATCCTGAGAAGTTGTCCTCAAGGATCTTCACTGACAAAAATATCTACGTGGTACTAGTATTCCTCTGGCAATATGGGGTCAATACTCTTGTCTACCTCACTGAAATTTCACAAGCAAACAATTACATTACATGTGACATAAAAGTTCCTTGAATAAAGATGTGCTAGGTTCTAAATAACTCAAAAGAGTAAACTAAAAAATTAGTAACTGAAATAATTATAGCAAAGTAGCAAGATATAAAATAAATTCACATAAATCACCATATTTCTATGTACTTGAAAGGAGAAATAAATTCCATTCAACATAACTACAAAATGTGCAAAATAGTTGAGATTTTATCCACCCAGACATAAACTATATGAATACAACTACAAAATGCTCTATATAGAAAGGCATACTTAAATAATTGGAGAAATCTATGTTGCTCAAGCGTAGGCTAAGTCCATATAATAAAAATTAAAATAGCTCTTCTTCAATCATTTTTCAGTCATGTCCAATCCTCGTGACCCCATTTGGAGTTTTCTTGGCAAAGATACCAGAGCGGTACACCATTTCCTTCTCCAGCTCATTTCACAGACAAGGAAACTGAGGCAAACCGGGTTGAGCGACTTTCCCAGGGTCACACTGCTATTAAGTGTCTGAAGCCAGATTTAAACTCAGGAAGATGATTCTTCCTGACTTTATACCCAGCACACCATAAAACTGCATTACCTAGCTTCCCCAAATTAAAATGCCCCCTGAACCAATGTATTCAGTGTTATACCAAATTACTAAAAGATTGCTTTATAAAGCTAGAAAAATAATGAAAAATTCATCTGTAGGGAAAAGAAGGTTAAGATTTTCAAAAGCAATGGTAGGAAAAGGTAGGAAGAAAAAAGGGTAAAGGGCCTAGCAGTATCAGATCTTGAACTATAAGTTATCATGCATATAAAGTCATAATAATCAAAACTATTTAGTACTGGTTAACAAAGAAAGAAGTTGACCAATAGAACATATTAGGTACAAAATATAAAGAAGCAAGCAAATAAAAGTAGTATAATGTTAGATGAACCTAAAGGCCCAAACTTCTGGGGCAAAGATTCACTATTCAACAAAACATTTCTGGGAAGAATGGAAAGCAGGCAGGTAGGGTTTAGCAATACATCAACACCTCATACCGTATATCAAGGTAAGTGGCAAATGGACATGTTATCATAAATATAAAGGGCGATATAATAACCAAATTAGAAAAGTAAGAAAGAAAATTGTTTTCACAATTATACTTGGGAGAAGAGTTCATGACCAAAGGTCAGATAGATAAACAGGGCCACTTTGATTATGTAAAATTTAAAAAGCTTTTGCACAAACAAAACTAATAAAGTAAAAATTAAAGGGAAACAATTAACTGGGAAAAAGCCCACTCTATTCTTATCTCCAATAAAGGTCCTCATAATCAAGATAAAGAAGGAACTATTTCAAGTTTTAAGATGAAGAAATATTCCCCAATAGATATTAAAGGATGAGAATACACAATTTTCAAAGAAAGAAATTTAAGTTATCAACAGCATATGAAAAAATGCCCCAAATGCCTAAAAACTGGTAGAATGTAAATCAAACCAATCTGAAGTTCCATCTCTCAGACTGGCAAAAATGATCAAAAGGAAATCCACATCTGCTGAAGAAGTTACCAGAAAGTACATACATTAATAAACTTGACAGAGCTATGAATTACTTGTGCAGCCCTTCTGGAAAGCAATTCGGAACCATGCCCCAAAAGTGACTAAATTGTGGATAATTTAGGACCTACTACCAGGTCAATACTCCAAAGAGACCAAAGACAGGAAAATGACATACATGAACAAAAATATTTAAAATTAAATATTTAAATAAATCAAATCAATATTTTAAATTAAGTATTTAATATTAAAAGCAAAGAACTGGACAGCAAGGGGCTGCCCATTAATAAAGGAATGAGCAAATTACAGTATAATAATGTAACAGAATATTACTATACCCTAAGAAATGATGAATGGGATGGTTTTAGAGAAACCTGGGAAAACATGTATGCATTGTTGCGGAAAGAAATAAGCAGCCAGGTGGCGCAATGGATAGAGTGTCAGGTCTGGAATCAAGAAGACTCATCTTCCTGAATTTCAATCCAATCTCAGATACTTACTAGGTGTGTGACCCTGGGCAATCTTGTTTGCCTCAGTTTGCTCATGTGTAAAACGAGCTGGAGAAGGCAACGTGAAATTACTCCAGTATCTTTGCCAAGAAAACCCCAAACGGGGTCATGGAGAGTGGTACACAACTGAAACAAAAAAATAAGCAAAACCAGGAGACCAATTTCTGCACGGGACACTAATCAATGCAGTCATTCCTAACGATACCATAGGACTAATGATCACAGAGTCAGAGATTTTAAAATGGAAGAGACCTTTGAGATGCCTGTTTTACAAATGAGGAAACTGAAGCTGAGAAGCTACGCGAGTGACTCGGCGGTCACTGCTGGGAGGTGGCTGAGAACGAATGTGAGCTCGAGTCTTACGGACTCCAAGTCTAAAGCTCTATTCTAAACGCCACCTGCTGCCCACCACCTGGCACAGAGGCAGAGAGAGACAGGAATAGGTTTTGCTTGGCTAAGTGTATTTGCTCCCAAGGTCTTGTTTTTCTTTGTTTCAGTGAAATGGCAGGTGGAGGAAGTGACCTGAAAGAGAAGAGAGGTGAGCAGCAGGGCTGCCAAAAAAAGAAAAACTGAGAAAAGAAGGTCGCTGACACTGTTTAAAATTCACAGAAGAGAAGGAAAGCCAGGAGGAAGCTCAGACAGGCACTGTTGCTTTGAAAGTTTATCCTAAGCTTTAAAAGAAAAGCAAGCTGTATATATTTAGTAGACGTTCACAGTTTCAGGTACATCCCCCTCTTTTTCCAGTCTACCATATATATGGAGATGCTAATTTTATTTAATGTTTAAGCCCAGAATTAAAAAACACAGTTTTAAAAGGTGCCAGCCCCTCTATAATCCCATTTCCCCCAATAGGCAATGGGGAACCAGAAGAGGACTATGTAG
This sequence comes from Pseudocheirus occidentalis, assembly GCA_028646575.1. NCBI lineage: Eukaryota > Metazoa > Chordata > Mammalia > Diprotodontia > Pseudocheiridae > Pseudocheirus > Pseudocheirus occidentalis. Next base: position 230,893,415 of record CM053597.1, read on the forward strand.
ACCAAGTCCTTTTAATAATAATGAGGACCCTCAACTATACTCACCACACTCCCTCCCCTCTCAGGAAACACCAAGGCCTCCATAAGTCTGCTCATTTTTCCAAGAGCAGTCCCAGGATTTATTTTTCAGAGACATTTACTGAGGGCACCACCTAGGATATAGTGGAACAAAGTGCTGGCCCAGAGGGGTCAGAGTGTACAAGTGCGAACTGCTGTCCCCTCACTCAGTGCCTGCAGGCAACTCAGACATATCACTCAGCCTCTCTGGGTCTCAATTCCCTTTTCTGTAAAAGGAGGAGACCGAACTCTGATAACAACCCACCCTTCTCTAGCAAGAAAGGTTCACTCCTTTGCTCACACCAGTTTGGGGGGGATGGAGGTGGGGGTGGGGTGGGGGGAGAGGAAGCAATCCCAGAAGAGTTGGCCACCAAACGGCAGTACTGGGATAGGCATCTTCTCACTCCCAAACCAGCGGCCATTCTAAGACACTGAGCAGCCTGGAGCCTCTCCAAATCCTGGGAAAAGAATTATAACCTGGGAAACATCGAGGCATTCAGGAAGAGAGATAAGCTGCCTTTGGTCATGGACAATGTGGAAAATAGTTTAGCTAGAATACATATATTGGTTACAAGAAAATAAGTGCCTGTTAATTGAAAAATAATTTTAAAAAAAAAGGAAGGAAAAGGGGTTTGAATCCTAGCTGCTCTATTTGGTGAAGATTAGGCCAGAAATTTTCACTACTGGCAAAGAGATGAACAAAATTCTTGGTGCTGACAGAGAGTGCTTCAGGAAATTGGTTAGGTAATTCTGAAGCTCCAGTCAGAGTTAAAAAGAAACCTCCTTCTCAGCAAGCAGAATACTACAGTACCTGCACTAAGGGCTTCAGCTAATGTGACTCAAGAAATGCAAAGATCTTGGAGCCTATTCTAAGCTATACTTTTGCTTCTTCAAACGAGAAGAAAAGAGGTCTTTGACATGCTAACAGAATTTTCTCTTTGGGTCAAAATACTCCTAAGATATTTTTACTTTTCTTAATTGTTTAGACATAAATGTCATCTGGAGGCTTAAGTATATAGGAATTCTTTAAAATTAATGTAAAAATAATCTTCCAAGGAATTAGAATAAGGTTCTGTGAAACTTAGTAGTTTCAAAAGTACTCATAAGGTACAACTATTTTGTACGACATTTTCCCATCAATATATGTGGACTCCCAAGTCCAGTGCTCAGACCCCAGAGATACCACAAATCTTTGGTTGGAAGAGAACTATTGCTAGAATATAGCTCTGGAAGGGCATAATTTATTTAAAAGAACAAACCAGGTAAAAGGTAGAGCCCAAGAAACACTGTATATTGAGAAAAAATATGTATGGAGAAATCTAAAAAGCAGAGTGGGAAAGAATGACAGGGAAATCAATCAGGAGGCTACTGTAATAACACAACTGAAAGGCGCTGAGGGCCTGAACTAGGATAGTGACTGCATGTGTAGTGGAGAGCTGTGAGGTACCATGGAAGTAGAAATGGCAAGATTTGGCAACTAACTGGATGTGTGAGGTAAGGGAGAATGATAGTGATAATGTCAAGGTTATGAACTTGAGAAACTGGCAGAATGGGGTACCTTTAACAGAAGCGATAAGTTTGGAAAATGAAAGTGTTTAGGTTGAAAGGTGACAAACTCTTGGAGCTTGAACTAACTCCAAGATATCCAGTTCAAAATGCCCAATAGGCAGCTGGTGATGTGGGACTGAAATTCAGGAGAGAGACTGGGACTGGATATATAGAGGGTCCCAAAAGTTTTGTAAACTTACAATAAACAACATGTACTAGGTTCATTATTTACTGATTTTTTTAAATTAAAATTCATCATAACCATCATCTTGTGCTATCCATCACTCTGGTCCATTTTTACAAATGTCATAAGAATGTTCATCAGCTGCTACTCAAAGATTAAAAGTACTGCGTTTGTAATCTAAGGCTTGAGAGCATCCAAAGAAGGATTTGATTTACATGTGATAGTTTTGATGTTAACCCACAATAAAGAGTATAATGGAAATAGATCAGTCAACACAGAAGGCCAAGTGAGAGTCCCTCCTCTGGTGACCCACCAGCTGGAGCAAGTATCCAACAAAAACTGCTATATGTGCAAGGCAGCAGGACAGGGTGCCCCATCCTATTAAAATTCAAAATTCACAATACTAAATAAAATAAATTTAAATAATGAGGCTTTCAAATGACTGTTTCATAAGTCTAGCACCCATACTTCTGAAGCTATTAAAACTTAGAACTGCATTAAGGCTTTGGGGATCCCTTATCTAGAGCTGGGAGTCACTGGCACACAGATGATCAATAAATCTACAGGAGTTGATGCAGTGACGGAAAGAGCAGAGGCCTTAAACATAGAGCCTGGGGGACCATCCCAGTTATGAACAGAAGCCAGCAAAGTAATGTAAAGACAGCAAAAGGTGGGGTGGGGTGGCTTGCTTTTTTAAAGCCCCTTTAATATATGAACATTTTGACTGTACAAGGCAAGAAGAAAACATTTCTGTAAGAAAAACTAGTAAAATCAACTTGAGAGGAAGATTCTCCTCAGCTAAAATATTCCTTTTCCCCTCTCTTTCCATTCTTAAGATTATCCCAACAGAATAGAAGCACTCCTAGGCCTTATCTGATTAGACTGACTCTCTGACCCCTGATGAGGCCACATGTACTGAATGTAACTCAATGCTCCATATCTGAATGGAAGCACTTTCACCTTGGTTAGAACTTTAGTGTTCATTCGTGCCCACCTTTCTTCTTCACTCCTGTGTTTGAACTTCCAAGTTTCTCCACAGTTCTGGTCTTTTCATGAAGAATGCTTGGGAGTCCTCTATTTCACTGAAAATCCGTTTTTTCCCCCTGTAGCATTATACTCAAGTGTTGCTGAGTAAGTTAGTACTGGCTGTCGGCCTTTGAAACCTTTTCCATGTTGAGCAGCCCATCCTGAGCTTTCCACTCCCTTTGAGTGGGGGGTGGAGGGCTACAAAATCATGTGGGATCCTGACTGTGGCTCCTAGACAGCTCAAGTCTTTCTTTCTCTTTGCTTGTTCTATTTTTTCTTCAACCTGGAAGCTCTGAATGTTGCTTATGATGTTCATGGGGGTTTTCATTTTGAGGTTTTCTTTCAGGAAGCGATCAATGGATTCTTTTTATTTCCATTTTGTTCTCTAGTATTGAGAGATCTGGGCAATTTTCTTTCAAGATTTCTTGAAATATGATGTCTAGATTGCTCTTGTTTGGGTCATGGTGTTCAGAGAGCCAGCCAGTCAATAGTCATTTTTTAAACACTGACTATGCTGCCAAGCATTTTGGTGAGCACTGTGGATGGGGGGTGGAGGGAGGTGTCCTAACGGGGGATTAGAATACACTAAAGGAAGTCAAAGAGGAGGAGAAAGGGAGGCCACCAGACTGGAAAATAGAGAGTTACCTGCAAAGCCCTCTATAAAGGAAGGCACTGGGGAGAATCTACCAATTCACTTTCCAGCCTTCAAATTGAGGGAGTTGAGAAGGTACTGAATATCAAAAACTGAATCAATCTAGGGGAGCTTATCCCAGGGGAGGCACAATGTTCCCTGAAGTGAAAACCAAGCAGAGCAGCTGATCAGGGAGGAAAAAAAGTACAAATACACCAGTGGTTCTCAACCTTCCTAATGTGGCGACACTTTAATACTCATATGTGGGCGTATCTGCATATGGGCAGACCTGCCTGGAGACAGATAGAGGAGCAGTGTCTCGGTTCCTAAGACCACTGGAAATACGTGTTTTCCGATGGTCTTTCGATGTGACCCCTGTGAAAGGGTTGTTCGACCCCCAAAGGGGTCACAACCCACAGGTTGAGAACTGCTGAGATAGAGGATAATGGTCCTGGTGATGGAAGGATCAAATTAGGGTTTTTCAGGATGGGGGAGACATGGGCTTCTTGTAGGCAGTAGGAAAGGAGCCAGGAATCAGATTAAAGGGTAGGACAAAATGACAAAAAGAACAATCTGTTGGAGGTGATGGGAAGGGAATGGGCTGGCCTGGTAGAAGGAAAGGAGTAATGGCATGTCTTCCTGTGAGATAGGAGTACAGAAGGAGACAGAAGCAGAAGGCATCTGAGTGATACAAGAACAGGAAGAGGGGCCAAGAGGGAGTTTACAGTGAATGGCCTCAATTTTTTCCGTAAAATTTGAGGCAAAGTTATCAACTGAGGAGGTGAAGGAAGGAGGAAACATCAGAGGTTTGAAGAAGGATGAAAAACTGTGGAAGGGACTCTGTGGAAAGTAGTACAGTGAGTTGATAAGAAGTATAGTAGGATTACCAAGCAGCAGTGAGGGCCCAGGTGTAAGTGCTACATAAAATTGTAATGGACCTGGTCAGAATGGTTCCATGATTTTCTTTACTGCTGCTCAGCAGCATATGTGCAGGAGCAGAAGTGGCAGACAGGAGGAGTCATCCAAGGTTGGGGCTTGGCAGGGTACAATCAGCAAAAATAATTAAGGAGCTAGAGACTCAAGAGAAGAGGGCAATACAGAGTTGAACTGGTTCACTAAGAGGTCAAGATGAGGCAAAAAGGAGAGAGTAACTAGGGAATGGGGTGATGGCCTGGGAGTGCTGGAAAACCAAAAGATTATGGTCAGTGAAGAGAATTCTGGAACAAGGAAGTGGTCTATCTGTGGGGGATGGCAAGTTCTAGCACATGACCATTTTTGTGTGTGGCTAAGGTGGGGTGAAGGAGCCGGTCATGGGAAATAAGCAGGTTTAGGAAGTGAGTGGTTAGGATGTTTGAGGGAGAGTCAGTACGTATGTATAAGTACACATGTCTGAGGGCAGCAGGTGGGAAGAAGAGAAAGTCTGCAGGCCACGTATCGAGCTCAGTGAGGAAGGAAGGGGAATGAGCAGGGATCTGCAGACATCAGCTACCAGGATTTTGATTGGGTGGCAGATATGAATTGCATGAACCTCAAAGGAGAGAATACTGAGTGATGGACATAGGGGGAGAACCTGAAAGTGACAAGAGGGAACAAGGAATAGTGCGCCCACCCCCACCTTGACCAGTGAATCGAGGGGGTGAGTGAAGGTACAGCCAGAAAGGCTGTGCCACAAACAGGCAGCCAGGTCTTGACAGCTGTTAAACCACAGAAGGAATACTAGAAGAAGAGATTCTGAGAGGGATGGGAATAAGGAATCGGGGTGGGGGATGGGTTTTAGAGGTTCAGAACCTCTCCAGAGGTTCAGAATCACAGGTTGGGATGCGTTATCATTAGATGTGATGATGTTCACTGAGTGCCACTCCTCTTCTTAGAGGAGGTTCAGAGAATGGGCCAGAGACAAGCAGAGCCTGGGAAATGGTCCCACTCCCTACTTACTTTCTTCTTCCCTCAAGTGACAGGAGCGGCAGGAGATGGAAAGACTGAGGTCAATGGGAAGTCTGCTCCTCTCTGCACTGGAGGAATCAGGCTGCTAGTAGGCAGTGCCAGCACAGATGGCTCCAGCAGCCTTCAGCAGCCTTACCTCAGGGAACATACAGAACAAGAGAGGCAAGTCTTAGAGGAAGTTCTTTTCTTCTTCTCACCTTAAGTTGTAAATCGTGTAGGCACAACAGGAAATGGGAGTCTCCTGGACAGGGGAAAGTCCTATTGGAGCAGACCGAAGTTGGCCCTTGTCATCTTTCTTCAGGGGACACAGACAGAAAGATCAAAAGTGGAGTCAGAGGAAGGTCTCACTCAGAGGAAGGTCTCGCCTCTTTTCTCTCTAGTTCACTGATTCTTAAATCTTTTCTTCTTGGTCTGTTTTCTAAGTCATTTGCTTTCCTATGAGACAGCTTATGTTCTCTTCTATTTTTTTTCAGTCTTTTGACTTTGTTTCAATATTTCTTATTATCACATGGAGCTACTGGTATTTCTATTTGGTCTACTCTAATTTTCAGGGAATTTGTAGTTTGGCTTTGTATCTATTATGTCAAGTTGTTAATTGCCTTTCCAATTCCTTCTTCCATAGCTCTCATTTCTTTTTCAGTTTTTTCCTCTAGCACTCATTTCATTTTTTAAAAAACTAAACTTTTAAAAAAAACCTCTCGCTTCATCTCTTCAAGGAATTCTAGCTGAGCTTGTGCTCAAGATCAGTTCTTCTCTGAAGCATTTATTGTAGATGTTTTATTCTCTTTTGCTTTTGTGGCTTGAGCCTCCCTTCTTCTGTAAGAGCTCTTAAGGGGAGAATTCTTTTTTTCTTTGATTATTATCCCCCCTACTTCCTGATTTCAGACTTGATATTAGGGCTGAGTTCTGTACACTTCTGGCGGGGAGATCAGGGCTTGCCTTGTTTCTGCTTTCTTGGGGTATTGAGTATTACGTTATTTCAGGATCTCAGAGGCAGGCTAGGGCCTGCAAACTTTAAGTGCTTCCCACAGCAGTCTGATACAGAGCACGGTCTGACTGCTGCTAACCTAATCTGAGAGCTGAGTTCCTGACCTGGGTTTTGGTCTGATCAAGAGTAGAATGCATATGGACTCAGCCCTATTAGCCAGCTGAAAGCTTTGCTGGCAGGATTTTTTGGTAGGAGACTCTTACCCTGGTCATTCCTCTGCAGACCAGGCTAGATGCTGGGACCGAGACGCTGTTCTGCTCCCAGAATCTGTGCTGCCCAGCTACTGCTTGCTTCTGAACTTGCTACTTCCTTGTTCTATAGCCTCTCTACCTTGGATTGCCCTCCCATGGAGAGGCCCCCCTTTCAGTCCGCCTTGGATCTGTGATCCAGGACTGAGTATTAGAAGACAAAGCTGCCAGCTGTCACTTGTCTTCACTGTCATGCCCTAGTATAGGTATGGGACAGCCTCTCCCCAGGTGCTGGAATATTCTGTCCCGCTTCGGTATGCTCCTGGCTTCATCTCATCCCCAGTATCCACAGATCTCTTTGCTCCCCTTCACCAAGCTGGTTTAGAAAAATTGTTCAGGTATGCTCCTGGCTTCATCTCATCCCCAATATCCACAGATCTCTTTGCTCCCCTTCACCAAGCTGGTTTGGAAAAATGGTTCACTGGGACTTTTTCTTGATTTCTTCATCAAGATTAGGTCTGGTGCATCTTCTAGGTCTCTGTGGAGGTAAACTCAGCTGTGCTGCTTCCTAATGCTCCACTATCTCAATTCCACCCCTCTCAGATAAAATGTCAAAGAGACAAAGGCTCTTCTGAGGACTAGAGAAGACCTCATCTGATGAAATGTACTGAGGGAATCTGTTTAAAGGGAGATTAAAATTATATGTGTATGTACAATTTCCACTGTTGACAGGACTACTAGGCTGGTCAGAGGAATGCTCTAAGTTGGTGTACCTAATCTTGGGCAAAGCATTTGACAAAGTCCATCACAATATTCTCACTAAAAAATAGAGAAGTGGGCTAAATCAGCACACTGAGGTGAATCTAGAATTGGTTGATAGACCAGACTCAAAGATCTGATCCAACATCAACTCAGAAGATAGCGGTGGAAGAGGGCATGGCCTCTGGAGTGGGCACCATGCTTGTACTGATGAACATTCTTGTCACACGGCAAATTTACCAGATTTGTAGATGACACCAAGCTCGGTGTACCAGACACCAAAAATGGGCAGAATCTATTAGGATTACATGTTAGGGATAAATGTAAAGTTTTTAAATTGGATTGAAAGAAACCAATCTTATACTTAAGAAATTCGAGATGGCAGAGGTGTGAGGAAGACACCTATGAAGGAAGACACCTACATTCCTGTATCAGGTTTGGTAGACTATACACTCCACCTAACTCAATGGTGTGACATGGAAGCTAAGAAGGATAACACAACCTTAGGCTCATTAAGAGAGGCATAGTGTCTAGGATTAGAAAGGTGAAAATCCTGCTCTTTTTGTCTTGGTCAAACCACAGAGAAAACACTGTGTTTGCTCTGGATGTTACATTTTAGGAAGGCAACTGGTAAGTTGAAGACCGGCCAGAAAGAGGGCAATCAGGTAGGTGAAGGGCCTCAATATCACAGAAGGACTGGTGGAAGGGCCTGGAAGAGAGAAGACTTGGGTAGCTTTCTGCCTGCGATCATCTATAAAAAAGAGATTCAACTTAATCTTCTTGGCCCCCGAGGACAGAAGTAGAAGGTCTAGTTAGAAGTTTGAAAAGGGCAAATTAAGAGCTAATTAATTTAAGAATCAGCAGTATCCCAAAAAGGACTGGGCTGCATTAGGAAGCAGTGGGTTCTCCTTCAGAGAGTAGTTAAAGATAAGGCTGGATAACAATAACTATGCTATTTAAAGCTTCCTTGTTCAGGTACAGGTTGAACAATATGGACTCTGAGGTTTTGTTGTTTACTGCTGACTCTTTCAATTTAGATTCTATGAAAAATGGTGCAGGATGAGACGGTATGAATGGGCTGCAACCTATACTAGTGGAGGGAATGGAAGGACATATCCTGACAATGCCAAAGATACAGAGAAACACTGTACATGTATGTGGGAAAAAAATTGGGGGAGGGGCTGCCAAGGAAAGAGAAAATAGCAGCATGTTAGCTAAAGACTTAAATTCATTGAAAATGAAACACTGCTGTCTCAACAATCCTATAAACTTAACAGTATTAGTCTGAAAAGGAAGAAACCAACAGGGCTTCTCTTTTCCATCCAGGAGAGATTATAGATTTTTCTGGTTTGTGCCAAGCAACAGAACTTCCATGATTCCTTTAAAAGGTCATTCCTCTACAACATCTCCCTGCCAGAACATTTCTCTTAGAATTCACCTAACCTCTTGACCTTTTACACCTTTAAATGTCAAATATAAAAGGCAAGGGGAAAGCACTGTTTAAGAACAAGGCATTCCAAACACAGCTCATCTCTCTGCCAACATGACACTGAATCTTTGTCTAGAGCATATGGAATACATCTTGCCTCAGCTTTCTGCCTTCAAGACTGGTTTCCTTCCTCAATCATCTCCCCCTTCCCCCAAGTAGCTCCTTCAAGGTACACAGAGCCTCAGAAATCCATGGTGAAAGCACAGGGTCTGGAACAGATAATGCTGTGCTGTCTGGCATTGTCTGCACAACTGCAGAGTTTAGTTAAGTGGTGTTAAATTTGAAACCAATGATTACAAGTTGAGAACAAAGGAGATTGGGAAGTGATCCTGTTGAATAGTCTATAGCAGACACCACCTTCTCCACGACAGGTCAGATGTCTTAAATGATGTGCGTCGTTAAGGCAGAGACAGGAAGAACCAGGAACCTCGGCGTATTTCAGCTGCCAAGCCCTTGTCAGAAGAGGAGACTGTGGCTTCGTTCGCAAAACTCTCCCTGGCACCCAATGCTCTTCTAAACTTTCCCATTTCTCTCAAAGGCACCAGCATTCCTCTGTTCTCCAAGGTTTGTGAGCTCAGCATTATTCTTGATTACATCCTCTAATTTTACTTCCATCTTAGCCTCTTGTACTCTCCTCACTCCATACACGGTGACTGCCCTGGCACAGGCCCTCATCGCCTCTCACCTGGACCACAGCCCACCAGCCTACTGGGAAGCTCTACCTGCTTCAAGGCCCTGCCCAATCCAATCCTGTCTCCCTCAGCTGCCATGATGATCTTTTTTCAACACAAGTCTGACCATGCTCTGCTCAACAAACTCCAGGAGATCACCACTGCTTCTGATTGGCCTTGAAAGCCCTTCAGCACCTGGCCCTAACCTACCTTTCCTGTCTTAGAATCCATTCTCCCACTTCCAAGCTTTATGTTCTGGTAAAACTGCCCTTCCTGCTCCTCACAACCAGCTATTTCCCATTTCTGAGTCTCTGCCTTGGCTCTCCTCCACACATGACATGCATTCCCTCTTCCCCTCTACCTCCTTCAAACTCAGCTGAAACAGGACATTCAGTATGAAGATTGGCCTGATTCTTGAGACTGCTCATGCCCCACTTCCCTCCCTGCACCACCTAGGAATTATTCTGTCTACACATGTGGTAACCCCTACAACAGAATGATAACCCCTTGAAGGCAGAGACTGGTTTGGTTTGGTTTTTGGTACCCTGGGTGTCAAGCAGAGTGCCTGGCACACACTAAGCATTGAATAAGATGTTGTTGATTGACTGTGTGACTTTAGGTGACAATTTCTTTGGGTCTCAGTTTCTTAATCTGCCTTGCCCCCACCAAAAATAGAAGTAGAAGAAGAAGGAGGAGGAGGAGGAGGAGGAGAAGGAGGAGAGGGAGGAAGAGGAGGAGGGGGAGGAGGGGGAGGAGGGGGAGGAAGAGGAGGAGGAGGAGGAGGAGAAGAAGAAGAAGAAGAAGAAAAAGGAAGAGCCTGGACTAGCTAACGCCCTTGATGTCTCATGATTCTAACTTGGGTGGTATACAGGCAAACCTGCAGGAGTCCCAGGAGATTCCCAACCTGGTCATCTAACCCTGCCTTGCAAACATGAAAGAATCACCATCTTGTCCTCTCAGGCACCTACCCACGAAGGGGGGGAGAGGCACAAGTGGGAGGAAGGCCAGCCCACACCCATCAACATAACTGTCTCGGACTGTTCTGTGGCTCCCCCACCCTGGAAGGCAGCCCTACTCCTTTTCTTCAGTATCACTCAAAGTACCTGGTAAAGTGCTAGATACATAGCAAGCACTTACTGAGATGTCCATATCATTGGTTTCTTTGAGGAAAAGCTGGTAATGTGCCCGCCTGGCACAGATCAATCTGGAGATCATTTTGTAGGGCATGGCCTTTCCCTGCCTGATCACAGACTGCATCACTGCTCCTTCAGGTGGCTTAGGTCACTAATGGGGTGATGTCTAAGACAGGGCTGCTGGTTGGCCATGTCCTATAGCAGATAAAGCCCCAGATTGGAGTCACAGGAAAACAGCTTTAACACTTCATTCTGCATCCCTTTCTAGGCCTCAGTTTCCTCATCTGTAAAGCGAAGGGTTAGACCTGATCTCCAAGGCTCCAGTTCTGCATATTCTGAGTCCACAAAATGAGGATAATAATATTTGCACAACCTATCCTGGATGGCTGTTGCAAGACAAATGTTTTGCAAAAAGGTTATTCCCTACATGATGAGACTCCCACCACTCACTCTACAATGTAAATGGAAAAAGCTCTAATTCCCTTCACAATGGGAGATGCATTTGTCAAAGCACACAGTTAAAGCAGTTTCCACACTGGAAGGGCATAAACAAGACAGGGATGAACACAGCATAAGATGAGGGAACAGTGCAGAATCAGAGTAATGACGAACCATAAGGAAGGTCTGACTTTGACCGGCTTCCCAGAATTCTACCTCTTCAATCGCTACTGGAGTCACCCTGAGGGCCCAGAAAAGCCCAGTAGGGAATATGTCACCAATGCACTTTGAGCTATGAAGGTGGATGGTTCTCATTTCCTCTCTGCCAATTAGAAAGAGCTCCGGAAGTTTCCTTCACTCTATTTCTCCGAATTATGGGGAGGGGGGCGAGGGGGAATAGGCAATTTTTCAGAGAAGGGTTGATGGGGACCTTTCTTTTGCAGGAGGCTTTTCAAAGAAGAAAAGACATAAGCATGTGTCGTTTGCTGGGGATTGAAAAAGAATCATCACCAGAAACAACACAAGTTTTGCTCACTTCCGTCTCCACTAAATTTATGCTCCTACTATTGACGATAATAGCATTCAGCATTACTACAACGATTTCCTCCTGAGAACCTGGTGAGGGGAGGCAGGGGCAACATAGGAAGCTCAGGCCAAGAGAGATGACGTGACCTGTCCATGGTGGGGATACTGGGCAGTGCCAGAAGCCTCCCAACACACATTTAGTCCTCTTTACATTCACCACATTACTATCAATGGGTCTCCCAAACAGTCTGAAGTTCAGAGCTGGCTCCTCCACTGTCCACCAACCCCACCAACAAGTATACACACATTCTAAGTGTGCCAAAGCTTACAGCCGCATCACAACACTTGTCAGCGCCTTACTCTGAAGTCAGAGTCAAAACTTTTTCTTCCAAGAATGACGGCTTCAATTCAGAAAACAAGGTTAGAACTTGGAGGGGAGAGAAGGAAATCCCAGGGAGTTTTCATCAACTCAAACAGCAAGGCAGAAAGCTTATGGGCCCTCACCCACAACACTCAAGTTCAAGAATTATGGTAAACTGACAGAACTCATAGGAGAAAACCATAAAGGCAGGAAATCTGAGCAAAGATTGATCACCAGCCCTGCCCTGCCCACGAAGGTACACGTTCAGAACACATTTTCTGGAGCACACATCACGGAATCAAAGGATGATTCAGGGTCCTCCTTGCCCTCCCTCACTGCCTTCCACTTTCAAATTAATCAAGAGTATTTCATTGAATCTTGCTGGCCAGAAGAGTTATAGCTCTCTGGATGCACTGAATTTTGAAGGGTCCAAGGGGGCAGAATGAACAGCATTTGGTTGGATTTTCTATTTTGGGCCAAACATTTCCCACACTGCCCCATGAGGCACACTCACCCCAGCACTGCCTGCAAAGGCAGCTGGTTCTACTACTCAGAGAAGAGGGAAGGGACGGGGCTGAAGGAAGGGTCACTTACGCGGCATGATCCCTTGGCTCACCAGCTCCTCCCGGGTCCGTCGCTGCTGAAGCTTCAACTGGAGCACTGCACAATGGAGAGAACAGGGAGAAGGGTAGTCAGTGGGGCAGAGCGCCACAAAAGACCCATTTTAAAATTCAACATGAGTTCTGTCTTTCAGTCCTAAGCCATGAGGGTTTAAGCAGGAGAGGTCTGGGAGTTGTGAATGCCCGAAATTGCAGAAGTGGCCCGATAGAACACAGTTTCCGTATTTGGCTGTGGGCGGCAGGAGAGGAAGTTGTGAAGGGTCGAGAGAGGCGATAACAATCCACACAACTCAGAAGCCTCATCTCTTGCACAAAACCTTCTATACCAACAGCTTCTTCCTGAGATGAGAAGTTTGAAAGATGACAAGGTACTAGTCTCCTGTACAGCAGAAGGGTGCTCTACATGGCTATATTTCCTAAGTTAACCAAGAGTAGCAAGAACACTGTAATTATGTGGCTCAGGCTATGTGGCATTCATCAGAAATGAACCTCTGCGCTGTTGGCAGGGCTCTGTCCATGCACCCCTTTGCCCTTCTCCCTTTCTTCACCCTCCAGAGCACTCGAAGGCCTAGAAACTCTCTGGAGATGAAGAAGCCTAAAAAGATGATTCTGAGCACCTCCAGAAGGGGCTCAATTTTGGTATCAAGTGAGTGCTTGGTGCCACCCTGGCATGGCAGCACAGCTTGATAAGAGTTTGTTTAAAAAGAGAAGATAAAAATCAATCCTCTGTATTTCAAAAGTAAAAAAACACTCTAAGAGTCTAAAGTGCCCCCTCCATGAAGCCACAGGGCTTTTTTGTATTCACAGACAGTTTATGTAAATGAAACATGTGCTTTGTGACAGGCTAGAGCTTGGGTTAGAGAAAGATGTTTAAACAAGACGTCTCTGAATCACTTTAATTTTGCAAATAAGATGACTGACTGGCCTGTGTATCCAACCCTGTCATCTGCCTTTCTCATTAACAAGTTTTGCATTGGTTCCTAAGCAGGGAGGATAGAAAGAGACACAAACATGCCCATTCTCTTCTTAATGCCTAACAATTATAATGCTAACTAGTGTTACTGTAGTTGTTGCTAATACACCAGTGACTGGGAAGGTCTCCCCCTCAGTTATCTCATTTACTCCTCACCTGAGGAAACTCAAGCTGGTGGAAGCTAGCTGACTTGCTCTGGGGGAACAGAACTATTAAGTGTTTGAGGGAGGATCCAGCCTCCAAGTCTGTCCCTCCTTTCATTTATCCAAACCCTGTTCACTGAAGAGGACCAGTGAGAAGGCCCCTCCAATATAAAACATTCCCATTTAACTTCCTCTCAGAGCAGGTTTCTTTATCTGGAATCTGGGAAATTTAAAAAAAAATAGTTTTATTCTAATTAAGGTTTTTCTTTGTAATCCTATGTTTTATGCACTTAAAAACATTCTGAGGACAAACAGGGTGAAGAACCTTGATTTAGAGGAAATAATAATGACTGAATGATTTGATCCCCTTCACCCATATGTATAAATGGAAGGCTCGCACTGCTCACTGCTTCCTTATTTCTCTAGGGTGAGTGAGGGGCCCAGAACAAGAGACTCTACCCAACACTGCTCCCAATCAGGGTGACCAGGGGCCACAGTATGTCACACTGGGGAGTCACACACTAGTTCCTTAGATCTCTTCCATATGAACTACTGTCTAAACCACATGAACAGCTGATTTTTTTAAACACAAGTATAGGATACGGGAGTGGAAAGAACACTGGATTTAGAGCCTACAACCCTGGATTCAATCTCGACTCTGATGCAGCTTATTTTCAGTGTGATCTTGAACAAATGAGAAGCTCAGGCTCCTGTCTCCGCGCTAGGCCAGAGCTGGTCCTCAGACAACGTTCTCTCCCTCATCACCTTTCCCACCCGGCTGCCAAAGGCTTCCTTCGGATCTCAAACACCTTTAAGAAGTCTTGTCTAGTCCCTGTTGATTATTTCAAATTCATCCTCTACTATCTTGGTGGTTGTTTCCTCCGGAGGTGAGGCTTGATTTTTGACTCTCTTTGTATCACCAGAGCTCAGCACAGTTCCTGACATACAGTAAATGCTTAACAAATATCCACTGACTATCTGTACCTCAATTTCCTTATGCATAAAATGAAGAGGACTGTATTAGACACTCTCTAAGGGTCCTTCTCAGGCAGCTAGGTGGTGCAGTAGATAGAATGCCGAGCCTAGAGTCAGAAAGGTTTTTTTGGTCTCCATTTTCTTTTTTTAAATTAATCAATCAATCAATTAATTAATTTTCTTGTTTGCATCACTCATTGACATTTTGAGTTACAAATTTTCTCCCCGTCTTTCCCCTACCTACCACCCGAAAACAGCGACCCCACTGTACAGACCCTCCCCCATCGCCCCTTTGACATTCTGGTAGGGCAGGGTGGGCCTCCCTACCCCAGTGCCTGTATATCTTAATTCCCAGTTGCATGTAGTTATTAATAATAGTAATATATATATATATATATATTTTAACATTTGATTATAGAACTTTAAATTCTAGATTCTTTCCCTTCCTCCCTCGTCACCTACCCCCACTGGAAGGACAAGCAATTCAATACAGGCTGTACATGTGTAATTACGCAGAACATCTCCACAGTGGACATAATGTGAGAGACTGATCATATGTCCCTTCTTCTTATCCCGCCCCCACCCTTGTTCCATTCTCTACCCTGTCCCTTTACAGAAGTGTGTGCTTCCAGCAACCCTCCCCCCACTGCCATCCCACCTTTCATCCCCATCTCCCCTACTCTCCTGTGTGGCAAGATACCCAGTTTAGAGTTTATGTCATTCCTTCCCTAAGCCAAATTCAACGAGAGTAAGGTTGACCCTTTCCCTTTTGCCTTCCTGTTCTTCCCCTCCATTGTAACAATTATCCCTAGCCTCTTCTATGAGATGATTAACCCTATTCTGTCTCTCTCTATCTCCTCCCATTCTAATCCTCTCCCACCTCAGAATTTCACCTTTTGAAGTACTGTCACTTCCTATTCAATTGATCTGTGCCCTCTGTGTACACACATATATATACATACTCAGATATGTAGTTGTATGCATATATAAACCCTCCTATACACACATATGTGTATGTATATATGTATATATACATTTATATTTCCTTCACCTATCCTCATACTGAGAAAAGTTTCATAAATTACAATTATCGTTTTCCCATGTTGGCATGTAAATAGGTCGATTTTGATAAGTTCCTTATGATTTCTTTTCCATGTTTACCTTCTCATGCTTCTTTGTGTATGAGTGTCAAATTTTCTTTTCAGTTCTGTTTTTTTCAGCAAGAATATTTGAAAGTCCTCCACCTCACTGAATGACCATAATTTCCCCTGGATCCATTTTCTTTTGCAACATGGCTAACATAGAAATATTCTGCATGACTGCACATGTATAATTTATAGCAAATTGCTCGCTTTCTCAAGAAGGGGGGAGAAGAGGGAGAGAAATTCAAAATTTTAAAACAACAAATGTTTTTAAAAACTAGCAAGTTTTACACTAGACTCGATGCTGTGCATTAGTAGATTTTGTAATTCTGTATATGGCTCCCAGTTATTTCAGCAGAATGCAATTTGATATAATGGAAAGAACCCTGAAACTGGAGTCAGAGGAGCTATGTTCAAATGAGGCACTAACTGCCAGTCACTGCCCTGTGATTCTAGACAACTCACTCCACCTCTCTGCGCCTCAATGCCTTCATCTATAAACTATACAGGTTGGATCAGACGGCTGCTTCCGATTCCACATCTGTGATGCTCTAAACTCAATCAACCCTTCAAGATTTAAGAAGGCAAAAGGAAAGATCAGGGCAAGGTATCATGAGAGTGCAGGGCCAGGTAGCTGAACCACTGAGTGAGTGCCCTTTCAATACAGAAATTCACTTAACTTAGGAAGCACGATGAGGGGTGAAACACTCCATAGTGACTAAAATCACTGTGCTCAGAATCATTCCTCGATTCCCTCATAGCCTTAGCAAGTGAGGGTGACATTAGCCAGCAAGTCTCACTACCTCCACAAGTCAAATGTAAAAGTTATCTAGTAGGAATTTAGATCCTTGGGCCTAGGCCCTAAGAAGACAGAAACAAGCAGCAGGGACAAGATGGTTCAGGCCAACATCAATGAGCTTAGGTGCTCTTGCTCTCTAAATTAATCCCAGAATTCAGTTATCTTTTCAGAACACTCTGAAACCACAAAATAACAAAGGGAGATAAAGAGTGCAGTGGAGATGGGAGAGAAGAGAAAAAATTCACACTGCTTCCTGAAAGTTCAGGGAAATTACTAGAAAATGGTTCTATCTCTATGTACAAGGACATACAATATCAACAGAGAAAAAAATTGTTCTAAACTAGAAAACCTACAAAACTTTATGAAACTAACAGGTCTAAACACCCCAAAGAAACTACTCAGAGTCAACTGACATTTTTAAAGAGTTCATTTGTGCCAGTCACTGTGTTAGATGCCGGCCTCTGCCCCCCCACCCCAACTCGTTTAAACAGCCATATACCAACAAATGACATATATGATAGAGAATAACTAACAGCAACTATTACCCCAAAACAATAAAAATGTTCTTTAAAAATCCACTAGGAAGCTACACAAGCCCAGCCATCCAGGCATGGCAATAATCCTGAATTCAGAGACCCCAGCAAAGCTCTCCTATTTGCTCACTGACCAACTCACTGTTTGGCCTGGGCAAACAAGGCACCTTCCACTGCTTTTTAATTCTAGGCCAGAGGGGAAGGTTTGGAAACCTTTTCCATTCCAAATGCTAATAAGAATTAGGCTTCAATTATCTGAAAGTGCCATCAGTGCCCTGGCCTCATCTGCCTCCCCCACCCCTGTTGTTAGCTCCTCATTTATCTGAAATCTGACCGAGTTCCCCAGTGAAATAAGTGAGATGCCCTTGGAACTCTACTATCATTGGTATTGCTGGAACTCGACAGGCAGCATGTCCTGTGCAGCGCACTGCACAGCGCTCTTCTAGCTACTTCAATGCTATTTATGAAAAGGGAAAAAGGAAGCAGCAGAGCAAAGTAACAGCAGCCAGCAGATATGTGCTCTGTGTATACATACACACATACCTCTCCATGTATATGACACATATGCATATGCATACAACAAAGATGCTTAGAACTTACAATGATGATGGATGGACAAAAATCTTTTCAGCTCTTCATCTGAACCTTCTCTTCTTAAAAGCTCAGCCTGATCACTGTTCTCCACGTATTCTCTCCATCGCTGACATTTGCCAACTACAGCGCTGAGTCATCTTAGCAGACATTTCATGACAGACTTTTGATAAACACCAAACCAAACCAGAGAAACAAGGGTGCGGAGCCACTCCATGCCTATGTGGTGCACTAAATACACAAGTTAAGGCCTGAACAGAGTTCTAAGGCCTACCAAGCCAACACAGTCCATACCAGGAAATGGCAAGCCCTGGTCAAACCTTCATCCCAGGCCTAGCCGCTCTAAAGGCGCTGCTGGGTCAGGAGAGAAAGCTCCAGGCCTGCCCTTAGGCACACACTCTAACAGGAAAACATGGCTTGCCCCATCAACCTGCCAATGAATTCTCCATCTATTTAGCAGATCAGCTAGTAGGCCCACATACATGGGGCCCACGTAGAGATGACCAGATATCTGTAGAGATGAAAGTCACTGACCACACAGTCTATTAAAGAGAAGATTTGGAACAGAAAGTTATTTTTTAGAACACTTATAAAGTAGAACTGAACATCCTAATCTACCCCCTTAGGAACTGTCAATGCCTCTCACTCCTTCCTAAATAATGACTTAGGTTTACTTTAACAAGGGGAAAGAACATAGTGGGACACAACCTTTGTATACTGAACTCATCTCAGTCCTTTCCCATTTCTCCTTAAAGTTCCAATACAGGAACATAAAAGCCAAAGTGCAAAAAGGGACAGAGCACCAATGCAGTAAAGGAATATAGAAGAAGATGAAGGTGTAGCCATCTCCCTCTAGCTCCCTTTACTGAGCTGCTCCAACTATTGTCAAATGAGATTTATAAAGCACTTAGACAATGCCTGGTGCACAGCAGGTGTTATCTGAATGCTCTTCCCCTTGTCTTAGACTGTCTCTAAGAACAAGGACAGCAAAGATGCTCAGCTCAGAAGAAGAGACAAGTGACAGGCTGTTTTTCTCAGCCTCTAATTATCTGAATAAGAAAATGATTCCCATTCCATGACAGCATGGAACCCTGACTTCATATCACTATGAAAATCTAGGTTAGATGAGATATTTTTAATCTTGCCTACACTTGCATAAACAGCAACACTATGGATATGCAAGGAGAATTCCACGTGGGACCTGAAAATGACATGCCAGGCAGGAAAGCAAAAAAGTCAACCCCAATGCCCTGAATAAGGGAGCCAGGCTCTCAGAGGCTGTTGAGTAGTCTACACCGGGTCATGTGTTCTCTCTACAGCATCCCTGACAGAGTGACTGTGGCAGACACCTCTGTGTGAAGATTCCTGGTGAGAGCTCCAAAAGCTGCTGTCCACTGCACTTTAGGAGAGCCTGATCAGGAGACATTTCCTTCTGCTCTCCCCATGTTCACTTCTCCCCAGTTGCCACAACTCGTACTAGTTCTATACTCAAGATCGAAAGAACAAGTCAATTCCCTCCTTCAAATGATGGAATTCATCAAATACACACGAATGAATCAATCACCATAGACTCACAAATAGTTATTAATTACAGAAGATAGAGGGAAAAATGAATCAGCAGAGCCAAGTCAGAAAGAGTCAAGTTCAAACCTACCCTTAGACATTTACTGTGTGATTTACCGAAAAAAATCACTTAACTTCTGTTTGCTTTAGCCTCTCCAACTGTAAAATGGGGATCATAATAGCACCTGCCTGCTTGAGTTCTAGTCTTAGCAAAGTGCCTGGCACACTCTCCACTGTATGCCAGGTTCTGAACTAGATGCCAGGTAAAAATGCAAAGAATTCAAGAATCCTACTCACAAGACGCATATGTAAATAGGGCACACAGGTAAATATTGGAGTATAGAAATAAAAACAAGATGGCTTGAGAGGGAGGGCGCCAGCAGCTGGGATTAGGAGGAAAACAGAAAAGGCTTCATGGAGAAAGAAGGGCCTGTGTTGCATCCGGAAAGGAGAGAGGAGCCTCTGAGGTCCTTGTAAGGAGGGTGCACAGCTCAGATGTGGGACACAGTCAGCACATAGGCACAGAGAGAGAAGATGGAGACAAGGTTCACTTTGCTGGCTAGCAGATCTCAGAGAGCAAGTAATGTTCAATGAGACTGGGTCCAATGAGGTTAGGGTCAGGTGGTGAAGACCTCTGAAAGCTAAACGGAAGAAGGGTTGGTCATGGAGGTAGCTGTGAGCCACTAGAGTTGACACGGGCAGAAAGGAAAAATCAGTGTGGCAGCATGTGCTGTATAGACTGGAGCAGAGAGAGCCTGAAGAAATGGCAGACAAATGAGGAGGTTGTTGCGCTATTCCAGGTGAAAGGTGATGAGAAACTAAGTTAAGGCAGAAGTAGAAATATGACAACTGACTGGATAGGTGGGCCTAGGCAAAGCGAGGAGGCAAAAGATGATGATAGAATTACAAACCTGGGAGACTGGAAAAATGGTGGTGCCTCTGATAGAAAGAGGGGGAAAACTGGAAAGAGGAGAGGGAGTTTAGGGGGAAAGATGAGTTCAGTTTTAGATGGAGGGAGTTTGAGATGTCTCCAAGAAATCCAGTCTGAAATGTCTAACAGACAACTGATGGTATTTGACTGAAGCTCAAGGGAGAACTGGATAGATAGCTATCAATTAAGGGCTAGACACAGAGATATACAGGAGGTCTTGCAGAGATGAGATGAACTCCCATGGGAACTGATGGGGAGAAGGGGAAGAAAGAGAGGAGAGAGCACATGCCCAGGACAAAACCTTGGGCAATACTCATGTTTGATGAACCGGCAAAGAAGCAGCCTGGCAAGTGGGTGGAGAACCAAAGCAGTGCTGCAGCATCCAGGGAGGAGACAGCTGCCCAGAGGAGAGCCAGATGCAGCACCCAGGGAGGAGAGAGCAGCCCAGAGGAGAGCCAGATGCAGCACCCAGGGAGGAGAGAGCAGCCCAGAGGAGAGCCAGATAGAGCAGACAGCTGGAAAAGGGTCAGGACTGAAAAAGACCATCAAAAGGAGCAGTTAAGAGCAGCTACTGGTCAGAGATGAAGCTGAAACCGAGACTGCTGCAACAGGCTGAGGAGTGAGTAAAAGGAGAGGAAGGAGAGGTCCTGAGCATAGATATCTTTTCCATGGAGTCTGGCTGAGAAAGGGAGGAGAGATAGACTGTTAGGAGACACCAGCCTCTAGAGAAACTTATTTAAGTTGAGAGAAGCCTTGGGCAAGTTTGAAGGCAACTGGGAAGGAACTAGTTGATAGGAAGAGGTTGAAGATTTAGAAAAAGGGGAGGGGACAATGGAGGGTGCAATCCACTGCAGAAGATGAGAAGATGTAGAGGTACTGGCCTTGGCAAAGGGAAGGGCGACCTCTTTCTCAGAGACTGGAGGATGATGTCAAAGGAATCTGACATGAGATGTCAGGGAGACTGAGAAGAGAAAGGAAACTCAGAATAAAGACAGCCATCGTGTCTCCCCCAGTTCTTCTCTTCTCCAGGATAAACATGCCTGGTTCCCAACAACATAGGATAACAAATTTAGAGATAAAAGGCCTCTTAAAGGTCATCTAATCTGACCCCCTTATTCTACTGGGTACTGAAACCCCGAGGAATTACAAGTGACTTCCTCAAGGTCACACAGGGTAATAAGTAGAAAGCACGAGTTGGAAGTGACGCACCCAGAACAAAACAATTCTGCCCATGATGACAGAATACAGAGATTACCATCGGCCTACTCCTGGACACTATACTTCTCAAAAATATAAAACCACTAAAAGTCATTTGTGAAATGCCTAATAATGAACATTACAAACTATTTCCACTTTAAAATTCATTGGAATTTCGCAGGTTTTTGTTGTGTTTTTTTAAACTAAAATGAAAGGATCCCATCAGATCTATCCAAGAATTAAAATTCTAGGAAGCAAGGTCACAGAATCAATGGTCACCAAATATGAATCCCATGGTACAAAAGAATCACAACACGGCAGTTCAAATATCTGAATGACTGAAATTCTGTGGTTCCAATTTTAACTGACTGAATTCTGGAACTATGAGAACTAGGAGCCTGCCCAACGCTAATCTCAGTCAGCGCTGTTTAAGTTGTCATCTTCCCTCGGACATTTAGCACTGGAAGTCCCAGAGACATCTTATCACCAACACACATTCCCTTCCCATAAGCCTCTCCTATTCCAAATGTCACTGCTTCTGTTGAAGGTGTGGCAGCCTTCCAATGCATGCCCTGGACCCCTCACCAAGCCTTGCCCCTTCTACCTCCACTCACACCTTAGGTCAGGCCTTCATTACTCTGTGCGTGCCTCTTTAATCTTGGAAGCCTCCTAATTGCCTCAAGGCCCTTCTTTAGTCCACCCTATACCCTGCTGTCAAAGTCCTTTTCTTAAGCACAGATGTCTACCATTCAACCAACTCCAGCCATTTCCTACTGTCTCAAGGATCAAAAACAGCAAGCCCACAAACTACCTTTTTCAGCCTCAGTGGACAGTAATCAGCCACCCGCTCTGTCCTCCAAGCAAACAGGCCTCCTCTCTGTCCATCACACTGACACTGCGTCCTCTGCCCTGCCCAGATGTCTAGAAAGCACTCCTACTTCTTCAGAGATTTTCTTTTCACATATTATTGTGTGTCCTTTGTTTTCAAAGAGGAACAATGACAGCACGGAGCAACGTCCTGCCTTGCTGGTGAACTGAATTTAAGTGAGGCAGAGTTGGTTACTGTCTGCCATGGTGAGAACTGAGTACCGGGTGAACAACACAGGTAGTTGGGCAGCCCTCATGCCGGATGTGCTGCTTCTCCTTGGACTCCCTGTACTTTTACAATATAATTAAACACCTTCTGCCTCATGAAGCCTCTTCTGGCTCCCAAGTGTCCTCCTTCCCAAACTACCTTGTATCCTGTTGTTTTGAATATAGGTTGTACTCATTGACTTTATCTTTTTGCTGCACACATTCTCATCCACACTTGCTGTCTTCCTATGAGAAGGTAAGTAAAGGGTAAGGAGGGACTGTTTCCTTTTTCATACTTGTTTTTCCAGCTCAGGGTCAGGAACATGATGGATACTTAACAAATGCTTGTTGATTGATTAATTATAAACTTAGAGTTAGAAGTGGCCTTAGAGGTCACTGAGTCCGATCTCATCATTTTACAAATGAGAGAACGCAGGCACGTTGAGGTTAAGTGACTTTCCCAGGGTCACTAAGCTACTAAGTGTCTGAGGTAAGATTTGAATTCAGGTCTTACTGATTCCAAGTCTAATGCCGAATCCATTATGCCATCAAGATTTTAAATGGGCACTGAAAGCCAGCCATCTTTACACATTAGTAAATGTGTCACCCAATAACATATGATAATGACCATCTTCCTTATTGTATATGTACTATTAAGAGGTTATCATCTGTTTGTAAAATACTGGCCTCTGACTCCATGTGAAGAAAATGTAGGCAAGGACAATAACTGCCCCAAACCACAAAAGTGTGTGTCAATTGTTAAACTGGTGTGGCAATGCCAGTGGTCTTGGGGAGTGAGGCAGGCACACATAAGGAATGCATATCAGTACCACCATTAGTGACCTGCCACACAGAGATCCAAAGGGATTAAGGCACCAAAGAGAAAGTTTTATCAGATTTTCAGGCATCACAATAATAATCCACTGACTGGGCAGAAGGCCTGCAAAAAACTTTAATGCTTCCTGTATGACTATGAAAAGCTCAAAATAAAGTAAAAGGGATAGAACTGCAGTCTATATTGGGTAGTAGCATTTAGAGAGCTACGTTTCAGGTAGCATTTAGAGAACAATTAATTCCATGCATCAAGGCACTAAAACAGAGAGTGATCCAATACACAAGCACTCCCCAGGAACAACAGCTTATAGATCATACTGACATTTAAGTACAGGATTCTCAAAAAGAAGAAGAACAAAGTCAAACCAGAAAGTCAATGGATATTAAGATATACAGAACTGTATCCTGTCTCTTCCCTCCCTTTATTCCTACTCCCCCCCCCCCCCCCATTCCCACCACATCCAAGCTGTTGCCCAGGTTTGGAGATTTCATCTCTCTCAGATACATCTCCTCTGACCCTGCTGATGGGTCTGCCTGCCTATTCCACTACAACCTCCATTAAGGCACTAAGGTGCAGGTCTAACCGTGTCACCTCCCCCAACCCCAAATTGCAGTGCTCTTCTTATCCAGTCACCTCTGGACCTTCTCTCCAGCACTCCTCAAGGCCGGGAACCCAATCCCCCCTCAGTTTAGACTAATGATTTCCCTGGCTCCTGTTAAGTCCCAACTAAAATCACCTCTCCCACAGGAAGCCTTCCCACCCCTCCTAATTCTAGTGTTAATGATTTCCTAGTTACCCTGCCTAGAGCTGGTAAGCACCCATCTGTTTGCCTGTTGTCTCCCTCAGCACAGGGGATTCCTCTGGAGCACAGGCTGTCTTCTTCTTCTTTTTGCATCCTCAGTGCTTAGCACAATGTCTGGCACACAGTAGGTGCTTAATAAATGTTTACTGTGTGATGTCCATACATATAGACAGAGAGTACTCTGGACATAGTGGACAGTCAATGAATATAGGAATAAACCACACTCATGCATATGTTTCCTGGATGTGATGCTATGTGGAATTGAACTCTATCTGTTATAATCATTTAAGGAGCAAATGAGTCTATCAATATGCTCACTCAAGAGAGTCACCTTCCATTGCTCATGACTATAAAAGCTTGTAGGGACTGCTACTGTTGGTGGGAGACGGGTATGAAGCTCATTAAAGATGGTGCTCTAAGAGGGTTTGGAAACCCAGGGAGGCTCATCAGGGAAGGAGTTCAGCAAAACCTCCAGGAGTCGCGGAGATGGGACTGCTGTAATCTTTGATTCATCACTTTTGACACTTCTGCTCTCTTATCCACCCAGCAGAAATGAATCCGCTTGTCTGTGAAGGTCTGAACAGAAGCCAAGAGCTCACCTCTCCCCATTCCCCCACCCCCTCCCAATTAAGTGGCCAAGGTAGGAGCGCTGGACACTCTAGAATTTCGCTCAATAACCATTCCTCCTCTGAGTTCACTGTCCAATCAAAATGCTCGGAGCTGCTGTCCGGCATCTTCCTGGACACTCCTCTTCTTTCCACAGCAAGTTCAGTCCCTAGCTAACAGTCTTTCCTTCCCCTTCAAATGCTGCTCTCAAGACCACACTCTCAACTTTTCCTTGATTCTTTCTTTTTTCTAGGTTTTTGGGACACTCCCCTCTCTTGGTTCTCAGGCTTCTTTGCTGAATATTCATTTAGATCCCACCCAACAAGCATGAGTACCCTACAGGGCTCTGTCCTGGGCTCACTTCTCTTCTTGATAATCTCATAAGCTTCCATGGATTTAACTGTCATCTCTACGCTGCTACTTATCAAAATGACTTAATCAAGCCCTAACCTCTTACTGATCTCTAGTCTGATATTTCCAACAACATGTTCCACAGACAAATGGGATAACAAATCAGATCTCAAATGACAATGTTTGTAAAGTGCTTAACACAGTATCCAGCACATAGTAGGCATCACACAAATGCTTATTCCCTTCTCTTCCCCTCTCATGGACATCGTAAACTTGGTATGCCCAAAACCGAGCACTCCTCTTGCTTGCCATCTCCCCTCTTCCTAAATTCCCCTTTTCCAGTAAGGGCATCACCATCCTCCTAGACATGTGGGCTCCCAGTTATCCTGGCAGTCTCCCTCTGTTGTGGCACATGTACAACCTGCTGCAGGTCTTCATCTCCCCATGCCTGGGTTACTGGAACAGTTGCCAGTTGGCCTCCCTGCCACAGGTCTCTTCCCATCTGATCATTTATTCTTTGTCAAAAGTGAGTTTCCTAAAGCCAGATTCTGATCATGTCACTCCCAACTCAAGAATCCATAATGCCTGGACTATAAGTAGACACTTAATAAATGCTAATTAACTATTTGTTGACTGGCAAGAGAAGAGCTGAAGGCCAAACCAAGGGTTAGATCTTCTCTGGTTAAGAATATTGCACGAAAGGGTTTAGAGATACTCAAGGAAGAATCAGAGCCTCCAGTATAGCAACCTACCTCAAACCCTTACCCCAATTCCAATTGACTCAGAGACTATCCGATCACAATAGGTTTAACATATTAATAAATAAGATAAAACAGCTTATTCCATAGCAAAAGTTGGGAATCTCTGTCAAGTACTTTCCAAACAAAATAAAGTAGATCTTAACTATATTTTCAACTTGCTTGGTTCTTGGTCCCCAGAGCATTATCATGAAATGTAAAGAGATGCTTTATTACCACAGGAAACTATAAAAGTCCTGGAATGGCAAGTGTCTATAAACAGTCAAGACATATTTAAGAACACAATTTCCTGTTTCACAAAAAGAACAGAAAAGGCCCCATAAAGAACTGCAAATGACCATAACATTCAGACACATAATACAGTCAAGGCAAGACAAAGGCGGTAAAGGATGGAATTCTAGACACACTAGGGAAGTGCGTGTTCTCCTGGGCACCTAAAGGGTCTAAATTTGAACCAGTCACATTGGATGCTCTCTTTCAGAGTTCAACAAAACTAAAATAGCTTTCTTTTCACTTTTTTCTTTTTTTGGAGGGGGAAGGCTGGGCAATTTGGGGTTAAGTGACTTGCCCAAGGTCACACAGCTAGTAAGCATTAAGTGTCTGAGGCCAGATTTGAACTCAGGTCCTCCTGACTCCAGGGCCAGTGCTCTATTCACTACACCACTTAGCTGCCCCAAAGTTAGCTTTCTTAATGGGAGAAAATTCCCTCAAAATTAATGCTAAGAATTAAAATGAAATTAAATGAAATGAATTAATTAAATTAAATTAAATTAAATGAATTAAAATGAAATTCTCTTTCAACAGATCCAGAAACCAAGTTCTACAGAAGTTTAAGTGAGATGTCTACATGAATTACAAAGTAAACTAGCAGGGTGATTTGGAACTAGAACTTGGGTCTCCTAACAGTCATCCAGAATCTTTTGTTTAGTTCATGCTGACCATAGGAAAAACTGGTTTAAATATGTAAAACCAAACAACTTGGAAAGAAAAAGATAATTTACTCAACATTAACTCCCATAGCTCCCTATCACCTCCAGGATCAAATATAAAATCTTCTCTTAGGCGCTGAAAACCCTTCATACGCTGCCTGACCTCCCCTCCCTTTCCATTCTTCTTATACCTTATGTAGCTACAGTCATGAAAGGCAGATCCTCTTCTCCTCCTATTCCTATGCTGTGATCTTTAATATTCAGATCACACAGTCACTTAAAATTTGCTGTAAAATATAGTGCAGGATATTAGCCAAAGCCTAATTTCTGCCAGACTGATGTCCGAAAGCTCTACTCTTTCCTGAGTAACAGGTTTTCAGGTTTAGTGAACTTACTACCAAGTTGCATTATTTCAAAGTGTCCCTTTGTCTAGTCTATTTCCCTGATCTACTTTTTTGTTGTTTGGTCATGTCAGATTCTGTGAGCCCATTTGGAGTTGTTTTTTTGGGAAAAGATACTGGAGTGATTTGGGTAATCTTCTCCAGCTCACTTTACAGATGAGGAAACCGAGGCAAACAAGGTGAAGTGACTTGTCCAGGGTCATACTGAGTGGTTTCAGTGACTGCTGTTTTATATTTTTAGTTTGAGCTGTAAAGATCCTATTTTATTATACTCTTAATTTCTACCTATTTTAATTATTTCTCTTCAAATTAATTTTGTTATTATTTTGTCAAGTTCTGTAAATGTTTAATGTTATAACATTAAAACTGTACCTTGACTGTGGTGGAATTGTCATTTATAGTCTATTGACATGGCCTAGCCATGAGCACTGAATATCTTTTAGCTATTTAAATTGTTCATTATTTCTTTAAGGAACATTTTGTAATTTAATCTCTACAAGGATTTCATGTGCTTTGGTCCTCTTAACTGCCAAGTCTCATGGTCTTTTCGCAGCCCTAATCCTTCTCAACCTATCGCCTGTATTGGACAGCACTGGTCAGCCTCTCCTCTTGGCTGCACTTGCTGCACTCTCTTGTCCAGGCTTCTCTAACACTCCTCTCTTGGTACTCCTACCTGGCTGATGCTCTTGTTAAACCTCCTTTGCTGGCGCACTGTCCACATCATGCCCCCTAACAATGGGTATTATTTTCCTTGTTCAGATTACTTTACTCTACATGAACTCATTAAAATCTTCTCAGGTTTTCTTGAATTCTTTGTTTTTCTTACATTACAAATAATTATACTCACATACCATAATATGCTGATTTATTCCATAATGGATGGATACCTACTATGTAATCCTAGTGTTTAAGCTACCACAAAAATTGGTACTATGAAGATTTCTAGACCTTTTTGTGTCTCTGCCCTCCTCTATGTATAACCCTTGCAGTAGAATCCCTGGGTCATAGATTACGGTCACTTTAATCACTGTCTAAGGATGATTCCATATTGCTTTCCAGAACTGTTAGACTCATGTATTTCTATAAAAGTTTATGGACATATGCCTTTATGGAGATGAGGCTAAAATCAGAACTGCAAAAAATATGTTGATGTCATTCTTAGATTAGGAAACTGAGCTCAAAAGTCAAGAAATCCAGTTAAACTAGCTAGTGAACATTAGTTCAACCAAACTGAGTTAATGTATTTTCTATTCCTGCTTTTACACACACACAACCCAATGCATAATATCCATAAAGGTTACATGTATACCTTAAAATATTTTATGTAAAATATGGTGGTGCTAACCTTTTTGCTTAACTCTGCTGCCCAAGTTTAAAGTTCTGAAGTTTCTGAGAATTTCTCAAAAAGATTTCATGGGAGAAGGGGCAGCCGCAGGGCCAGGATGGCAGGGACAGCGCTCAAGTGGCTCAGGCCCGAGTATAAGTGGGCCCAGAAGACACCTGCTTCAAGTCTGGTGTTTTTCCTGTGATTATGAGCTTTCCTCTGGACTACCCGCTAAGCCCCCATTGAAGTTCACTTGTGAAATGTTCCCCGCCAACATCTACCCTGCTGAGAGGGTTTGCATCTCTATCCTGCATGCCCCCGGCCAGGACCCAGCGGGCTCTGAAAGCAGCACCGAGTGCTGGAGTCCCATGCAGAGTATGGAGAAGATCCTCTTCTCCATGGAGAGCACATTGGCAGAGCCTCTGATGCACCTTCAATGGATGGCGGTCTCTGCATGGACGGGGGTGGGCTTCTGGGCTACCTTGATGGTGAGGGCCTTGTGAAAGGGCAGGCTTTCATCCAACAGGCCCTCAGGCTCCCCGAGCCTAGAAGGAAAGGCCGGGGCCCAAAGCAGATTCCAGATGCAGCAATGGGTGCTGACATATGTGCCACATGGGAAACATCCTGTGATCAAATTCTGTCCTTACAATTTGACAAATAAATGTTTTTCTTATCATCTGGTGAAAAAATAATAAATGATTTTTGTGCTCTATGCTTATTTTTAAAAATAAATTTTATTGGTCACTTTGTTTTTTGGGGGAAAAAGATTTCATGCCTTTCTCCTTTCCTTCACCTTCCAAAGAATCTTCCACATGACACAGCAAAAATTCTCTCAAACTGTACAGGCTGGCTGGGAAGACTGGGGCATCTACAATGACAAGCATGACTATGTGAACAAGAGATTACCACATGTAACTGCCCTTCACTTTTTTCTCTCAACAGCAGAAAGTACTTGGATGTTAAAAGGCGTACAGGTTCAGAAGTCATTCTTTACCCAACATACTGAACCTCTCTAACCATCCATCCAGCTGCCTCTTAGGCCTGTCTGGAGTGAAGTATCCAACTGTTGTAATACAAAGCTACTATTATGGGAAGCTGGAGATACCCCAGAAAGGAGTTACTAGTGGTTAACTATATCATGTCCAAATAAGACATTTAAGTATGTTTAATAACAAAAATAATAAATAATCTTTTCTCTGGTCATCAGGTTCAAAAGGAATATTATCTTCATATTTTAGGTTTGAATAAGAATCAAACTGTTTTAAAATATCCCAGGTTTTTGGAGGTAAAATAATTTGTTACATTATAGAACTATTGTTTTGGCATTTAGGTGGTGCCACAGTGGACAGATCTCAAGACTAGTAGTTAGGAAGATCCGAGTTCAAATCTAAACGTGGACACTTACTAGTTGTGTGACCAAGGAAAAATCATTTAACCTCTATTTGCCTCAGTTACCTCAACTGTAGAAAGGGGGTGATACTAGCACCTACCTCCAGTGTGTTGTGAAGACCAACCAATATTTGTAGAAAGCATGGCCCTGTGCAGGGGAGCATGGCTCAGCTCTACAGAAATGCTTCCTCTCTTCTTCCCTCCAAAGTCTTCATTCACTTCTGTGAAGCTTCTTATTTACATCCTACCAGAGAAGGCCATGCTCCCAAGTGTCTTTGGTAATTTTACATCAAGATCTATCAGCAGAGTTGAGCTGTAATTTCTTTTTCTACTATTACCTTTTTACCAAGTTTTAAAATCAACATATTTGCCTCACAACAGAATTAAGAAGTATTTAATCTTTCTCTGTACTTAGAATGATCTAGGTAATACAGGCATTTTATTCACTCTTGTAAAGTCCAAAAGAATTCAGCTGTGAATCTATCTGGGCCAGATGTTTTTTGGTGGTGTGAATTTTTGATGATTTGTCTTATTGCTTCTTCTGAGATTGCAGATAGTGAATAATATAAACACATATTATACACAGACATATATATACACACACACATATACTTAATTCATTCATTAATAATTGACTGCTGTGTCAGTCTGGGTAATGTATATCTTTCAGGGTAATCATCTAGTTCCTTTAAATTTTCCAATTTTTAAGAATATAGTTATGCAATATTGTTAATTTATTCTTAATAACATTCATTATTTTGAGTTTTGTGATCTATTCTTTTCCATTTAAAATGTTTCTGGTTTGCATGCTCTTTCTCCTTTATTAAATTTACTAACAGTTCACAATTATATTGATCTTTTTAAAAATGGCATGTTTTATTGATCAATTCTGTTAATCTTTTATTTATTTAATTATAAATTAATCTTTATCTATTTATTTTTATAAACCATATCATATCTTTTAAAAAAGTTTTCTTTGGACTACTGCTTTGTTCTTTTTTTTCACGTCTTTAGGTACAACCTTAATTCATTTTCCCCTTTTCATTTTTATTAATAGAGATGCTCAACAAAACAAATTCCCTTCTAAGATCTGCTTTAGCTGCATCCCAAAGATTTTAGTATGTAGTAATACTTTCAATATTCCATTTTTTCTGATTTTTTAAAATTTTTTTTGATAATTAAAAAAAATTCCATGTATTTTTTATAACTTTTATTCATATAACTGCCAACTTTTGTGCTTTTATTGCACTGTGACCTGAAAATAGAGTAGACATAATTCTTGCATTTCTGGATTTGAGAGAGGCCTCACAAACAGACCAATCTTTTTGTCAACCTTTCAAGCAAGGTTGTGTGTATACACAAAAAATGTGTGTGAATTTTGTGTGAATACACAAAAAATATGTATTCTCTGCTTCTACAGCTTAGTATCTATCTGTATATCAATTAAATCTTTGTGTATCTATTGATTTCTACATGCTGAGCAAGTAGTTCAAATATA
This sequence comes from Pseudocheirus occidentalis, assembly GCA_028646575.1. Lineage (NCBI taxonomy): Eukaryota > Metazoa > Chordata > Mammalia > Diprotodontia > Pseudocheiridae > Pseudocheirus > Pseudocheirus occidentalis. The sequence continues at coordinate 230,924,790 of CM053597.1, forward strand.
TGACTTCTTTACTGTTAATATTTTAATTTATGACTTTTAATAAAAGAGTAATATAATTCCTTTCCCTTCCACCTCACCCCTACACCATTTTTACTCCTGACCTGTGATTTCCCTGATATAGGGCCTGGCCAAGTGAGGAAATGCCTACAAAAGTAGATCAGCACCTGTCCTATAATTTTTTTTTTTGGTCTTATAACTTTTAAGAGTTGCCCTATTGGTTGTGTTTCTTATCTGATTAGTGTTCACCTTTATTTTATGAATTTAGCTGTTGAATTACTTGGTATGTATGAATTGAGAAATATTGCCCTGAGCAAAGAAGAGAAGTGATATAGGAATCTATAAACAACAACTAAAAGAATTTTACTAGGGCGGTAGATATAAAAAGCATGTACCTCAAAGCAAAAGAAGTTACCAAGTGGAGGTAAGGAAAAGAACCTAAAAACAACAATGGGGAGCACGGAGTATTCTGACCCTCCCACCTCCACCAGGGTGACTTAAAGTACTGCCAGGAATGGAAAGGGTGTTCAGGGAGACTGTGCCATCAGAGGAAAAAGGTAAGAGCTAGTAGCTGGAAACACTGACAAAGTAAACAATTTAAAATAAAGGAAGTTTGTTTCCTATGGAGCAGGCATTCAAGATGGCACAGCGGAAAGGCTGGGTGGTGTTTGGTAGAAACTCTAGGGTAGGTGTATGATTGGGTCGGTACGTAAGCAGGTATGGGAGAGTGGAAAGGAGATTGGAATGGAGAATCAGATAGTGAGGGGAGGGGAGGGAATGGGATTTGGTTGACGATTTACAAGAGTTCAATGTCACTGGGATATGAGGGGTATGACCAGGCATAAGAATGTTCATCTTTGAGCAGACAGCACCACTCGGTTGGAAATCCAGCCCAGGGCAAGTGCAACATGAGATGAGGGGCACATGGTTAGATGGAAGGCCCTGCTTCACAAGTCCTCTTCCCTCCAAAGGCTGGAGATTAGGCAGGAAAAGGGTGCAGCTGGAGATGGAAGCTAAGCCTGCCCAGCAGAAGAGATAAGGCCCATGCCCTACCAATTGTCCTCTTCCATTTCCCTCAAAGAAAGGTGCAGCAAAAGATGGAAAACCTGAATTCAGAGGGAAGGTTCTCTTTACACCAGAGGTCCACCACATCCCAGTTAGGAGACTGGGTTGATAGTAGGAAGTGGTGTTTTAAATTTTATTTTATTAAATTCCTCTAAATCTTATATTTGTCTGGAATATAGTTTTCTATTCTTAAGCATTACGATCACAGCTTCAGAGCCAAGTAACGTGGGAATCGAATTTCACTTTTTAAAAGATTCTTTAATAATCTGTCCAATTTTGAAATGCTTCCTTTCTTATGAAATATCTAATGTTACTCTAATTAGTATTTCTTTAAATGTCACTATTTTTTTCTTATCATTTAAAGAAACTTTTTAACCATTTTGTAATTGGCTAAGATGCCAAAACAGAAAAATGACAAGTGCTGGAGAGAATGTGGAAAAATTGGAACTCTAATGCATTGGTTTTTTTTTTTATTTAATTTTTATTTGTTTTCTTGTTAACATCATTCATTTTCTTTACATTTCTGAATTACACATTTTCTCCCCATCTTGCCCCCACCCCAACCCCAAAACACCAATCCCACTGTAAAGTCCCTCCCCTGCTCTGCTCTCTTTATTTTCTGTAAGGGCAGGGAGGGTCTCCCTATCCCAGCCCCTGTGTATCTTAATTCCCAGTTGCAGGTATTGCAGAACTTTAAATTCTACATTCTTTCGATTCCTCCCCTGTCACCCACACCCACTGGAAGGACACTCAGTTCAATACAGGCTACGGGTGTGTGACTATACAGGACATCTTCATAGTGGACACACCGTGACAGTGATCATCTGTCTCTCCTTCCTATCTGCCCCCCCTGTTCTGTTCTCTACCCTGTCCCTTTCCTGAAGTGTGTGCTTCCAGCATCCCTCCCCCAGACCCTGCCCTCCCCTCCGTCATCCCCCCCTCTCATCCCCATACCTCCTACTCTCCTGTGTGGCATGATGCCCAGTCTAGAGTTTATGCCATTTCTTCCCTAAGCCAAATTCAATGAGAGTAATTGAAAGCAACATTGCAATAGTTATCCC